>JAGDYQ010000008.1:3361346-3395863 GCA_021962125.1 Bulinus truncatus
GACCGCCGGTCTGATTTAAACAGTCTGGCAGCTTTATTGAGCTATGAACTGCGTGACTGCCATTGGATGTTATTTCAAACTGAAAATGGGTGTTCAGAGAAATGCTTTATTTTTTTTTAGAAAAAAAAAAAAAAAAAAAAAAAAAAATATGTACTTTAAAAATGTTTGCTGACAATCATTAAATAATCCAGTTTAAAAAGATACCTCCCACCCTTCCTCTCCAATTCTCTCACTGTTACAACGATTAAATTTAGGCGGGAAAAATGTAGGAAGAATATTTTTAATTAACGTGTTTTATCGAGGAGGAAAAAATGGTATTTTCCTATTTGAATATTCCACCATTTTTAAACAAACACAATTTGCAAATAAAGATTTGAGAATTACACATTCCGGGTAACAAACAAAATAATAACAGGATGAGTTTTAAGACTTGAATTTTCAAAATTTGCACCAAAAGTTTTTAGTGGTCATTTCACTGGCGCATCAGGATGTCTATGATTAAGATATAGTGGGATAATAATTTATTTCGTTAAAAGAAACAAAAAAAACTTTTCCAATTTTAAGCATATGTTAATTGTATAATGTCTTTCTGTATTACTAATGAGTTATATAAGAAAACTTTACAAGTATTAAGAAATGAATTCTGGGGGGCTAATAAACATATTTTCTACTGGCTACAACTTCCTGATTTCTATTAAAATGAGTTGCTTTAATTAACGACGGAACTTTAAACCACTAGAGGACAACAACATTGTATTTTAACAATGACATAATTTTATACTAATTGAACATGGATGTTATGGGAATGAGAAAAATGCCACTTAACTACTTCCTCATCTTACATCATCAGATACCCATTTTAATGCCGGTGGACATTTAAAGCAACTTTCACCAGGACCTAGACAAATTGCCTTAGATGATTGAGCCCAGGACTCCCATGTAGACAGTTGAGCATCTACACCACTCGGCCATCTGTCCCCTTTTTGTTACACTATAAATTGCTGAATTTTTTTTTTTAATGATTTAAGTAATTTAAAGCATGATTAATGTATCGAAAAGCGAACATTTAGAAGGCAATTCAAAAGTAAATGATTGGAGTGAATTCACAGCAATGATAAAAGTAATTCAAAGCAATGTTCAATATTGAAGTAGCTCAGCAAGAAAGGTTTACAGCACTGAAGTTCTGAAGGTGGCGAATCCCTTGGTTCCGCTATGGGTGCGCCTTCAGGTTAAAAACTGAGTGGATGAAACAAACAGAAAAAATTTGATATAATCCTTAAAAAAAAATTCAACAATTTCTACAAAAAAAACAAAACAAATATATATATATATATGTATATATATACATATATATATATATACATACATATATATACAAGTATATATATATATAAACTCAACAAACAAACAGTTAATAAACACAAAAAGTAAAAACTAATCAAGGCCCATAAACTAATTTACGAAAAACAGAAAATCACATTTGACATTTCTGACATTAAAACCAAAACAATTCTGGTGTTTTAATGGAATTTATTAATGCTTTAAATAATAAAACAAATTTATTATTGTCAAAAAAATGACAAAAAAAAAAAAAAAGGTCAAGAATTCTTAAAAATAGTCTTTAATCAGATTAAAAATGACAGTGTTTTATTACTGTAGAGTTTTTATTTTGGTTGACACAGTTCAACATAATGTAAAAAACTCATTTTTTGACTTAGTGTGTTTAAAAATGAAATGGGGGAAGGTGGGGGGTTAACATTTAAGAACATGGTACTTGTGGTAGTTCATTAAAATAATGAGTTCAGGGGGAACAATCCACATAACGATTCTGAATCACCTTTTAACCCAGGGGCAAATCAATACAAATATAAAAAGTTAACAACTATGACTAAAATAACAAATATACATGTAACATTATTTTACTACATGGTAGTACATTTTTGCCAACTGGTAATTTTGTGATCATCAAAACAAACCAACAACTAAAAGTCTGCACTGATATGACTTGCATCTGTCAAGCGAAAGATGAATAATGCCTAAAGCAACATAGATAATCATATCCTCCTCTCTCTCTCTCTCTCTCTCTCTCTCTAACTTTCCTTGTTATTCTGTGACCATAACTTATCATTAATTATTTAAAATTATTTCATAAAATTCACATTCAAGCAGATAAGCTTGCAACTAGAGATTTTAAATACAATATGTTAAGTTAAAAATCTATGCTAAAAGACTAAGTCTGACAGTTACATAAACAAACATTAGGTTCTGAAATATTCAGTGTAAATATGAATCTCATTAAAAAATTCTTTTCACGAAGTACATAAGGGTTTTTTTGTAAAGCATGGTTAAATCAATCTCTTAAACAGCAAAAAAGAAACTAAAAAGTAACATTTACCGAGTATAATCCAGAAAATATTAAAGGCAGTAATATTACACTAGGTGCTTTTGTAAAACATGGTTAAATCAATCTTTTATACAGCAAATAGAACCTAAAAATTAACATTTACTGGGAATAATCCAGAAAATATTAAAGGCAATAGCATTTCAAATTTAATTTGAACATGACCGGGTTTTCAGGGAAGGAAAGCATGAGAAATGCCCTCGGATAATGAACTAAAAGCAAAGTTGCTAATCAAAATTTGTAAAATTCAACAAATGAAAAAGGTTATAACAGGTTTATTTAGTTTAAAAATATTAATTATCTATATATTAAAACGAGAAAAAAAGGATTATTAGATAGTATTTGTGAGAGGTGAAAAAGTCACACCAAAACCAAGGAAATGTATTCTAACTACAAACCAATCACCCATAAAAACAAACATACAAAAAAAAAAATAGCTGACACTTGTGACACATGACACAATGAAGCTATTAAAGAATGCCAGATTTTTTTCAGTTTCACTGGTAAACATGAATTTAAAAAAAAGATTATTTTGGAAAAAAAAAAAGCATATAAATACCACATTGTTGGTGTGCTCAATGATCTGAAACATATCAACATTGCTTTTGCCTTAAAGGCATTACGATTATTTAAATAACAATTTCCGTTGAAAAGGTAATTGCTTTGAACTGTGCCTGCCAACCCTATCCACTTATCAACTTACACACACACAGCATGAGGACAGTGTTTGCATGCCGATGAACACTCCAATGAGAGTGAAGTTATGACAGAAACAACATCTGGAAGAAACTTCAATGTTTGTTTTTTTTTCTATAATATACAATTATTTTGTTTTGACATTCAGAAATTGAACTTTTCTAAACTTGGCTTAACAGTTTTAACGTAGAATAAAGGGCATTAATATCTTTAAATATTATGAACATTTTAAAGAGATTTACAGTTTAAAACAATGTAAAGTTGATTGACATGTTAGTCAAATAAACTTTTGATCGTTAGCTAATCCTATAACAAAAAAAAAGTTAGCTAATGCGATGAACATTATTACAATAAATTAGCATGTCATTTGTATGTCTTAAAATACAATCAGAGGTACATTACAAGCTTCTTCTTTCAAACAATTAACTAAAAAGATGTCTATGTTGCTGCTGCTGCTGTCGATGTGGATGCTATTGGCGGTATAGAAACTGAAGAGGTTGAAAACACTGACATTCCAGCTTCACCAGTGCTACTGCTTTTGATGGCACCATTCTCTTTGACTTCCAGCTCGTCAAAATCAGATTTCTTGGCACGTCGATTCCTTTTACTGGCTTTCTGTGGCTCATTCTGAGGGTTTACAGAATGCTTGCTACCTTCCTGTTGCGCTTTTTTGGCAGAGCGTTGGTTGCGGGTGTTCTGCGCTACAGCATTCACCTGAGGGAAGAGCTTGGTGATGTTACCTACGGCCTTTGTTCTGCCTTCCCTGAAGACCATTCTCATGTCTGACTTCAGGTACTCTGGATTTTTGATGAAACGGAACCGGACTGTGGCTTTATCTCCTGTGCGAAGATGATCTTCAGTCATAGAAATTATTGTTGCTGTCTGCCTAACACTTCCCACATGAACTGATATAGAAAAATGCATATATCATTTAATACAATATGAGTGAAATACTATCTTACAAATTCTAATCAGGTTCCATTTAGTACTATACATCTTAAAATGCTGTGATAAAAAAAACTACAATATACCAAGAAAAAGGGCAGACTTATTTTTCAACTAGGTCAAGGAATATGAATAACTAAAATCTAAATAAAATTCCAATAAAATTATATTAAACTAACACAATTTTACAATGAGAAATTAATGACACTAAAAACTTCTTTCATAGAAATACACTTAAATCACAACAAAATTCATAAAACTATCCTTTTAGTTATCTAGAAAGTGACAAATTTTTAGGGAAAGGATAAATCAGCCCTACTTACCCATTGCCTGATATCTGACACTAATTGTAGGCAAGGATGGTGAAGCTTCAAGGATTTCACCTTCAAATTCCCAGCATGCTGTAGGCTCCAAAGCGTGGTGATCACCATAACCATGCCTTTTCTTATTGATGCACGTTTGATCCAAAGAATTGATATCTTCTATATTTATTGACATAAATTTCAGTCAGATCCCTTCATAGCAGTTGTTGTTTTTTTTAACACAATTTGGCACGAACTAATGTTTTCTCATATAGCTAAAAATATGAACGCGTCTTAAAAAACTTCGACAGTTTTTATTTTTCATAAATATTTTTTTATTTTATAATTTAGGAAATTGTCTCAACAAAGTAGTTCAAATTTGATAGAGTCCAGTCACCTCATCTAAATCTTCTCCTTGAACCATTTAAAAGTGTAAATCCACACCCTTACCTGCTTTTAAGTCTAAATGATGCCGTCGTGACCTCTACGCACTTCCTTCAAAGGCATTCTCTTTTTCTATGTAATGGCTTTTTGATGGGTACAGGTTGAAAACTGCCCCAGTGCATCAGGCCCAAGTAGCAGAGTGTCACTAAGCTTGATGACAGCCCTGAAGCACGGTACCATACACTACAGTTCCAACTTCCTGAACAAGCAAAAAAAAATGTTGCCAACACTGAGAAAGTTTTCCATAAGTTAATCAATGATTTGATAAATGCTTCACTTCTCTCTCTTTTTTTTTTAATATTTATTTTCAAAGTAGCTTACTTAGAATGTCTTGTTACTAATGCAGGAATCCTTTTAAATTATTAAAAAAAGAAAAAACTCAATAATGTACACAAAAATTCATTTTCAAAAATGTAAACAAAAGCAAAGCTACTGGAATGAACAAAGCAACCCTTAGATTTCTCCGGTAACGACATTCTTATCTGAAAGATTCAAAGTACACTACTAAAAATAATAGAACACTATGAATGTTTAAGTAAATAAAATGTAATTGTTCATGCAAATCGAATTGTATTGTTTGTACATCTTTTTTTTAATATGTAATTCGACTGAAAAGTATAGGCTCTACTTATAAACGCAATATTTCGCCATTTTTGAAAAATAATTTATCTTTTTTAAAAAGATTATAATTGAAAACATTTTACTCTTTTGTGAAATAAAATTCTAAAACCTACAAATGTGAAAAAAAAAAAATTCCTTCAAAGTAAAACATGTACATTCCGGATATTTGGCTGAATAGATCTAATGTACTTACAGGGACAGAGAATGTATCACTAATCTGGAATTCAGCTTTGCCGTGAGGAGTCACATTTCACCCGGGTGGACAGAAGGTTTAAAAACATTTTCAATAAATGGAGATTTTCACCAGAGACGTTAGATACTTGAAAGACTGGACACATTCTGCAAAGATTCAAGTAACATTCTACAAATAATAGAAAAATAAAAGTATTTAGCATCTACTTTAAAAATAAATAAATTTTTCACATAAAAAAAAACGAAAATAAGCGTGTATATACAGTTAGTTGTAAAGATATTTAATTTTTAAAAATGAATTCAGCTTAAGCATCTTATAATTAAAAAAAAATGGTAGAAAATCTTAAATCTTAGGATAATTCAGACAATACATCTTTTAAAATATAAAGAAATTTATAGTCTAAAATTCGTTTAAAGAGATATAGGATGGCCATTAATTTTTGGAGGAGTTCATCTACCTAGGCTATAAACCTGCCTGATCCCATTCCTTTCTATTTTAGATTATATACCTGGGGTTTCTATGGATGAGGTCAGTGAGATCCACATTCCAGTTTTTTATAATGTAAAAATACCCTCAAGAGCTGCACTATGACAAGTTTAACCAGATTTAGTTAAAAACTGATTCATAAAACTAATGATGCCAAAAAAAATCTAATAAAAATATTACAAAAGAAAAAAAAACAACAACATAAAAACTTCAACACTCAATTAATTATATTATCTTAATAACTCTCATATTTTTTTACATTTTAAAAGTAGAAAAAAAATAATTATCACAGAATGAACAATTTAAAAAACTAAAAAAAAATAATAGAACTGGATTAGCAAAATAATAACAAAACAAATTGTGAATTGTGAAACAGTTTATATTCTGGTCAACAATCAAAATCTTGTAAGAAATACAATATTCAAGTACTCTCAGAGTAACAACAAACAGTTTACCTCTCTGATGTAAAGTTGGTTGCTGTCACAACCAATATCATCTGTATTTTGGACCAAGACTGGAATTTTCCGACAGCCTGGAGATTTCAGGATTCTGGTCAGCAGTTTAAGAGTGTCTTGTAAGACATTAGAGGGCACATGTCAATCTTGGTCACAACAACAAACACCGGCACATTCAAAGCCAGGGCCAGACCCAGGTGTTCTTTGGTCATACCAATCACACCAGCGTTGGCACCAATCTATCAAAAATTCAAATAAAGCTATGTTACCAGCAACATTTGTGACATTCATTATTCACCGGACCCATTTTAAAAAAAGGTCACAGGATGATACCATTTTTAAGACACACTAGTGGCAGTTCACGGGCTCTTAAGGACTAAGTCTCAGCCCGCAGTTATCACTAGTTCACGGGCTCTAAAGGACCAAGTATCAGCTGGCAATTATCACTGAGAGAGTTCAGAGAGGTTGTTTACAAGTAGATCATCTATTAATAAACTGTAGTGCTTATCAATTGTATGTAAAGGGGTGACCCACAGGCTATAACTTTAATTTGTATTTAATAAAGACTACATGTAAATTATTCAGTCAGGGTTCTATTTATGTGGGGTGGGGGAGAAAGAATTAAACATTTAGTTAATTTAAATTAATGCCAGCTTACAGGTAAAAAAATATGTCCATGTCAAACATTCAAATGGGACGGATGGCCGAGTGGTGTAGATACTCGACATTCACCCAGGAGTCTTGGGTTCGATCCTTGTTGAGGCCCATGGAATTTTTCCAGGTGAAATTTGGTGCAAAGTCGTCCCACAAGTCCACCCAGCTTTAAATGGGTACCTGACTTAAGTTGGGAAAGTAAAGGCGGCTAGGCATTGTGCTAACCACAATAACCCCTTCATATATGCCGAGGTTACAGAAACAGAAGAATTCTACACTTCATCTGCCCCGATAGGGCTAAAGGGAACTTTACTTTACTTAAACATTCAAATAATATCAAATTTAGCAATCACCCTAATGATGGCCATCGGGAGAAAAAGAATATGCTTGATCCTTATTCTCTATACACATGTATGGGAAGAATCACATTTTTTAATGGACTGCTGTCCACTACAAAGACAGACAAAATATTTCAATTAAAAAAAAAGCCTTTATAATGTGAACACCAAATCTTCATGCTACTCGAATTAATCCCAAATTTTTCTCCTGTAATGTTCATCAAAGGGAGGTAAAATATTTGTGCTGATATGATTTATCAAACTAACTTCAATCTTACTACATGTATCACAATTTGTTTGAACCAATGGGAATAAGCTTGAATACAGCTATATGTTGGTGTATGACATAAATTGAAGGACATTAACATGCAGTGTATCTGTTTATGTCTGCTAACTTTTTTTTCAATGTTCATTTCACTCGATTTTGAAGTTATGCAATTTTAGACACTCTTTTTTACGCTGTAGTTACTTGTACATTGAAGATATTATTTGCATAAACTGAGACCTGAATGTAATTTTAAATATAAAAAAAAAACAATGACACTTTGCACAAGGATTTTTTTTTGATGTGGAAAAACAAAAAAAAAGGTTAAGAGTAAAAAAAATGACCACTGTACCATCAACATTGCAAAGTCAGGTGCATGTCCAGTCATACCAAACACTGTAGTCTTCAGATACCGCTCATGACCAGCAAGGTCAATAAAGGTAACAACCTGTGGTAAATGAAAATTTTTTTTTTAAAAATCCTACCAATGTATTTCAATTACATGATTAAAAAAAAGAGTTTTAATGTGATTCTTGTTTAACGGAAAAATACATATCATCAGATAATCTTAAATGAGCGTTAATTTAAAGTGTGTGGATACATTCATGCGAACTACAAATTAATTCTGAACTCTAATATTAAATAACAGATGATATGGATACACTTCATGAAATGATACATCACATTAATTTATTATGTTTATTTAAATATCAAGTTCATAACATTTTTTTGATGGATTTCAGCACAAATGTTTGCAAGTAAATGATTCTATATAGAAGCAGTGACACAACTTTCATGTCTAATAGTTAATAAAATTGTTCACAAAATTCAGCAAGATGGCTAAAATCATACTTTAGCTGCATCCTCACAGATTTTTATCCATCCAGGTGACCATGTTCTGGCTTGTTGACCCCACTAATTTCCAGAAGCATCAAATCCCAGGATGTCACTACCAACACTGTTAGTTCGCCTAGACTACATCTCATGTTTGTGACGGAATAGTTTTTGTCTGGCCACACCCCTACCATTGTCCAGCTCCCCATGAGTCAGCACACCAAGCAGGGTACTCTTCCCAGCATCCACGTTCCCTACCACAGCAACTCTGTTGAGCAACATTTTTTTTTTACCAAAAGTAAATTACCTATTTAATGATGCATGAAATAATTAATACAAAATTGTACTTTGTCTTAAGGCTTAATAAAAAGTCACAGCTCAAACAGGACATGTGTTTGCATAACTTGAAAGCAAAATGAAATGTTTACTTTAGTAGTAAGAAGTATGGCCAATAATCTGAATATCTTATGACATGTATAATGAAGTTGCAAGAATTAAAATTGTTTATTCTGTGTTTGAAATTATTTGAGATATTTGTTTTGGATTTCTAAGATTAACTAATTAACCATTGTTTTTCTATTACAGATTGAAAAAAAAAATGTTTAGAATACACTAGTGTACTTTTAAACACCAAAAAAAAAAAACCAGTTTAATGAAAAGAGTTACCAAAAGTTAGTAATGCATATGAAATAAGCGCCACAGTTTTAAGACCATATCTAATGGAAAGACTGTAAGAGAAACAGATTACACAAGAATCGAACCTACTCTGATAATGCTGCGAAAATCAAAGAAGATTAATTTTATTGTTCCCACTGATCACTAAGGGAATTCTAACTTACCTTACTTCCATGAACTCTTCTAGTTTTAAATTCTTCCTCAGTAAAAATTCAGCCACTTTGCCTTCCTCTGCTGTTCTCTCTCGCAGAAGAACACATACAAGCTCTAAGGACTGGGCTATGCTTTGTAAGGTGGCTATTGATGCTTGATAGTCCTCTTCCTTTAAGTTTGGGTTTGTCACCTTCTGTAAGGAAAAACGCAACACAACTTATAAAATAGCCTTTAGTTTGCTGGAAGGAGAAAAAGTTACATAAAAAAAATAACAGCATTATATGCCTCTATCTGTCCAAAGTTCTCGTAACAAAGGGCCTCATGAATTTAATCTCTGTTTTGTTCAATGACATTATAATGGAAAAATGCAAAAGGTAAAGCAGCCAAAAAGACTGCCTAGAAACATCAATTTAAATAGAAAAATCGGTTCAGATATTTATAAATAATTAAAAAATGAAAGACTTGGATTTTGGAAGAAAAACATACAATGCCTAAATTTTAGACAGAAATATATGAGTTTTTTAAAGGAAAATAATAGCTTGTATATGTCAACCTACATTATAATTATGGATTTAAGTACTCGAAGTGCTAGTCTTATCGAGTATTAGCACATTTATATTAAAAAACTATAAAATTTTAGTAATATACACTATTTTGTGTAATTTATTATTATGATGTTGGGTTTGATGATTATTATGAAGCTAGAGACATAAATAAACAATTCTGGTTTTTTTTTACTGAGTCAAGCAGAATGTCCACATTGAAGGCTATATGAAAACTGTAGTTATTTTAAGACTCAAAACAATCTTCCTGTGCCTAAGAAAGAAAATAGAAATAGTCTTCTTTTCTGTCAGCTGGCTTGTATTGTTTTGAATATTTTAACTTTGTGTCTGTAGAGAGAGGTTTTCTGCATTGTGGAAATTTCTGTGCAGAAGTTTTCTGATGGTGGATTCTTAACTTATTGCCAGTTTAAAAGAAATACATGCATCTTATTTCAGATTTTAAGTACACATAGTTAAAAATGCCTCTTTTTTATTTTGTTCAACTTTTAACAGTGGAATAATTATTTTAAAATGAAAATGACTATCAATAGACAATGTTTAAGAATTGTTTTGGAGATCAAATCTTAAAGATTTAACATACCACCAGTTCCAACTTCATAAATGGTCTCTCCTTGAGTATCCATGATTCTTGTCCTGATGTCTTCAAGCAGCATGTCAAACTCCTCATTGGTTGGACTGACAAGCGCTGTCTAAAACAGATGTAATCAACGTCAATGCTTATTTATTAAAACTTACTTAGAGTTTAAACAATTAAATACTTAGCACAGTATTTGACTTTTTAACTATTTATCAGTATTTTCTTTATAGGTACTTTTTTTTAGTCATCTTAATGAGAAAATGGCTCATTATCAAATACTAGATGCATTCCCTTATAATTGGCTAATGTAGTTTTTATTTAATTATATCATAAATTACGATTCCCAAAGGGGACCCATGCTTTAATTTTTTAGTCATCCAAATTTCTATAGATATTTGTATCACTGTAAGATTTAGTAGATTTTAGTTAAAGCTTAATTAAAATTATTTTCATTTTTATTTTATATCTTTTAGTGAGAAAAAAATATGATACACTTCTGCATTCAATATGTTTAACATCACAAATGTAGAAAAACCTGACACCATGTAATCTCTTTCTGCATTTCAACCTTATTGCCTTTTAAAAAAGTAATTATCTTTGCTGTCAACCATATCTTAATAAATTGACTCAAAAATTAAAAAATAGTGCATTATCAACAAGAATACACAAGTGTTCAAATGTATTGACCCTTGAGAATCTAGAGATAATTGATTTCCAATTTCCCACAAAAGAGGGCTGAATGAAATTGTATAAAAATATGGGAAAAAAATCTTTGAATGAACCAGAAAATAAAATTATTCATTTGACTTTATGTTCAGTTAAAATCAAACTTTTTTTTTTGTTATAAAGTCCAATACATTTCATTTTATAGAGTCTTCTCAAAATGCGATTTATCTCACCTTTGAAATTAATGTTGCCATTTCAAGGTCTCCTGTATCAGGTGCAAAAAGTCCTCCCCCATTTTCCAGTTCTGGGGTTTCCGGCTTATCCATGTCCATCAATGCAGCCATGGTAAAAGAAAGCTATGACTTAAGCTGTATCTTTATTCCTTTTTTTTTTAAAGTTTATCAATAAGCAACAGTTTTCTTTAATTTTTACGCAGTGAGTATTCTTCTGTATAAGTTTTTTGCAGATGATTGTGGAATTAAGAATTTACATTTTATTCTTCCCTTACAGCATCACATCTTCATGATTAATAATGATACAATAATCAACCTGTTCAGAAGAATGATATTGCAGAATGCTAATGAATTTGTTCAAACAAATTAAATTAATTAATTAGATGGTTTAAGAAAAAAAAATGACATAATAAAAAGTAATTGGTAAAATAAAGGTCCCAATAGTAATGCATCTATTACTTCCATTAGCTACATTTAGATAATTCTAGACTATATTACGTTGTATTAATATAATGGTGTTTATTTTTTTCCTCTTTTAACATGTGGTGGAGGGGTGTTAAAAAAAAAAAAAGAAGGGGATTTTTTAATACCCAAAAAATAAAACCGCATTTGCATGCTTTTGTGAGCAATTTATGTATTAATTTGTTTTATTTCCTAATTTCTTTACAATTTTTTCATCATATCACGTTGGAGCATACAACCCAATTAATTGTATGTAAAAAATGGTTAAAATGATTAGGAGGGGATGACACATGAAATCTAGATATCCAGAGCAAGGCAAGCTAGTCCTAAATAAAACCTGTAGAAGTACATGTATTCAGTAGTTTTCATGCTTTATGTGTAAAACCTTTCAAATGTTAGTGGATGATAATTCTACTTACTATGATTTTAGTTTACTCAGCAGTAGCATTCTAATAAGCATCACATATCTTTTAAAAGAAATAAGATGTCGATTTTGTAGATATGTTTAAATCCATGATGACAGAAACTGTAACCTGAAAAATATAAATTGATATTCCTTGACAAACGGTATAAATGCAATTTAATAAAAGCATCCAAAATTATAATAACTTGGATAGGTTTAAAGTCTGACTTTTTCTCAAGAATGGTGTTTACATGCCTGGTAACAAAAACTTAGAATTTGTTATACTGAGATTAGCAATATTTTATTGCTGTATCTTTGCTAGTTGTTGAGTCTTCATGTTTTGAAGTTTCATGGGTGCATACAAATGAAGTTAAAAAAATGGCTAGGCCTAATCGTTATATTAGTCAGTTTTCTATAAAATATTTAAGTAATTTTGAATGCTAAAAACAACCTATTTTAATCGAACTACTTAACAAATCTACCCCAGTTTGACTTGCACTGTTTGGAAATAACGTTTGTGTTATATTTTATCATCTTTCTGTTATTTATTTTAATTCTATTTTTCTATTTAGGTGTCACCCATTCAAAATTCCCTTAAAATTTGCCTTGATATGAAATAGCGTAATTCATTTTTACACTCCTAAAAAATACACACCAAAAACACATTTATGCAGATTAAATGTAGCATCTAATGTTAAAAAAACAATCATCAAAAATAAAAAATGAATATAAAAGAATCATGTGAAAATTCAATAAGCTTAATATAGTGTTCAGGTGACATTAGACACCCCAAGTTAAAAAATAGTTTCAAAAAATGTAATGATTCTCGCCTAAATTAGTAAAAATAATAATAAATTGTATCTCATAAATGCAAACTAGTATTTGCCTTAGAAATAAATATAGCAATGTATCTCCCTTCTAATAATAATTCAACCATGAAATCTTACTTATGGGCAACTCTACTAAAATCACTATAGGGGATGGATGGTCAAGTGGTAAAACGCTTGACTGTCAACCTAAAGGTACTGGTTCGATCTCCGGTGAGAACCAAGGAAATTTTCAGGTCTTGGCTTAAGTCCCCGCTATGTCTTCTGTGATGCCTCCATGGCCATTACACTATCGCCTATGGTGGGGATGAAAGAAGGGCACCATAAAAACCGTCTCATTAGTGGATGATAGAATCTAAGAGATTTCATCTCATCCTTACAGGGACTTCACACACACTAAAATCACTCAGTTCGTGCAAGATCTTACCTTAAGCCATAAACGAATAACCTGCATTTATTTATAAAACTAAATTAGCTTGATTTATACCTTAATCTTTTTCACATCTCATCATACATATGAAATTGCATAAATATTTGACACTCGTTTGGAATGTAATATTTGATATTTCCATGATAACTGGTTATGAATTTAGTGGTGAGGTTCATTATCTTCCTAAAAAGCTTTATTTATGAATGTAGCCTCGCACTCCTAAAAAAATAGCCCTAAAAATTTATTTTTTTATTAAAATGTAATAATTACATTTTTTTTTGTTTTAAAAATACCCAACATTTATGAATGATAATGATGTTCAAGTCTCTTATATTGCAGCTGTAGAGTCTCAGATTGTAATTAGCAATTTTAAATTTCTGTCAGTGGGACCAAGCATAGCAAAAAAATAATAAAACTTACTGAGTCTTAAGATACAACTTTTTATAAAAAATATTTTTTAAATAAATCACTACCTTTACATTTTAATTAATAATAAAGCTTACCTTTGGCTTTGAAACACTATTTGCTTAACTTTTTGTCACTAGCTAACTAGTTATTAATAATTTTGCATAATATATGATGTAACAACAATAATTAGTTTATACGCAAGATTTACTTTTAGATTAATAAAAGGATATACCAAGTTTATTTTAAATAATTTCCAAGAACAATGAATGTCTTTCCTTTAAATAGTATAATTTACTATAATAGTTATTATTGTAATACTCCTTTTATACTGATTCATAGTCTTATTCACAATGATTTAAACAATTAATATGATATGGATCATGCCAAATTATGGTTAATATGGTGAAAATTCAAATATATTACATACATGACATGACTGCATGACATCATTTTACAGTAAGTTTGCATAGGGCACAAATAAAAAGGTTATTAATCATAACTGTACATAATAATTAAACTTACCATAAAAATGTATAGAAGTAACTAGTCTGATTTTGAACTTGATTTTTTTATACGTTTACTGCTTTTAGTAGTACCTGAACCTGGAAATTAAAGAACCATTTATCTTGTGGGCGGGCTGGTGTTAACTTTTTAACCTTTGTTTAATAGTTTAATACCAGGTTAGGTATCTAGTAACTACGACTACAATCTCCTATTTAGACTTAGTTTAGTTTCAATAGCATAGCTCTACCAATCTTAACCCTTTTTCTAAAAAAAAACATTAAGACTTAATTTAAGTCATAATTTACAATGCACTTCAAATGCCGTTTTGGATTTAGTTACCTAGCGTTATATACACTCTTGATTTCACGATTCACTGAGAAATTATAAAATAATCACACATCTTTTATAATTGGCTAAGTAAATGTATATTAACATATAGACACTATAGACTAGAGTATAATGGGTATATTAAGGGTGTCAATAATCCAGTTACTGACAGTTAGACAAAACAAGGCCCTAATCTAGGACAGGAGAGCATTTAAATGTGTGTATTTCTCAAATGAATTTCAAAACTGTCAATCTAAATGCTTAAGGGTTATATTCGTATTTACTTTATATACGGCGAACTGACTGAAATAATCCTGTAATGTTTACAGTATTTTTTCAAATTTAATCGTAACTAATATTGACCGTGTTGCTCAGCATTCTAAGGTACCAAACTTTGCAACACCGTGTCATCATTTTCAGGACGGCACAAAATGGTTGTAATAAGAAAAATCAAATTCGCTGTGTTTCGACATTAACAGTAACAGAAATTGAATAGAATCAAATAATTTCTTACTAATTTTAATCATATAATTATACCTCTATTAATATGATTAAAACATTTCAAAAACGTATTTGCCCTATTTATTTTTTTGCCGCAGAACTGTAATATAATTCAAAAGTAAAAAAAGGATGTAGGCATATTCGGACACATGTCCGTCTTCGCTATTCGGATATATATTGTATTCGTTAGTCGGTCATATGACCGTCTTCTCTATTGGCTATTGTACATGGGCAGATAAGTGGCAGAGCGATATAGAGCGCTTGATTGTCGAGTCCTGAGTTTGATCCTGATGAAAGTTAGTTGAACGTCCATCAAGTTGACCCATTTCAAACGGATATCTCGACTGTATTAGGAGAGTTAAGGCTGCTAACCAACCAATCCATTTATATGTAGCGGTTACAGAAACAGATGAATCGTACAGATTTCATCTGCCCTGATGGCCTTTTAGAATTTAGTTAGGGAACTATAATTTACATGGCACCCATTGGCAGTTTACAATTGTAAAATCGCTGTATTTGGTTCATTTTCTAATGTCTGCTTTGCAGGAGAACTTTTTAAATCCTGTTTGCTTTCTTAGAAATATATTTTAATTATCTTTGACTGCGTTTTCCCTTAGTTGGTAATGCGCCTGTTGCGGCTGTTCTTTTTTTTTAATTGAAATAATGAGCTTTTTTTTTATTTGTTCCGCTGTTCGCAAATTAGTCCGAATAATACATTTCCAATAGCTAGCTATATTAAAAAAAAAAAACACTTTTCCATGATTATAAGCTATGTTCCCTATCAATACTTTCTGTTTGTAGCGTAAAAACAGTAAAAAACCTGCGACTAGTTCACAGTTCATTTGTAATCTTAATTTACCATTCACAATTTTTTTTTCATTTCTATATAGAAAAATCAATACTTTATCGATATTTTAACTCTACAAAGTCTCTTGAATAGTTTTTTTTTTCAATTAAAAATAATTGTTGGCCTTAAATTTATACTTATAAAGTTTATGCATTAAATAAATGTTGATAAACTTAACTCGAGTACCAACTGTGTATCATTAATAATTACTTTAAGTCACAACCCAAATGTGTAACTTGACCGTGTTAGATCTAAGTAAATGATGAAAGACCGAAACAATGAAGTATTTAAAAAAAATAATCTGCAATGCACTATTTTCCCAATGCCCCTTATCCTATTACTAATATTATTATGATGATCATTTCTTAAAGTTAGCTTATGGTTATGCTACAAATTACATTTCTCGGAGATTCTACTAATAATTTTTTATATGCACAAACTAAAGGTACAGTATAGGCTATATGATGACTATTGTCATATCACTTATCTGATGATAGTCTATCATAATGTAGTTAATGACAAATTAAATACTTGTTACTAGTATAAAAATAATGTAACAACCAGAATCTTATCTCCATCTATTAACTATGACACGTCTATGAATTACCTTCCTTATTTTTAACATAAACAATGGATTGTAATTTTTACTTTTGTTTATGAAAAAACCAAATGTTATTTAATAAACTTTGGTGATGATTTGAGGTAAAAGTAGAACTAGTTTACTAATTATTATTTTATCAATAAAATCAAACAGTTATAAATTTTGAAAAATTTAAGTAGCAAGGTATAATTAAATCATGCAGTTCACTGTAGACTAGACATTGCCTGCTGGGCAAGTCCGGCCAGTCAGGTTTTTTTATCCATCCGTGCTCAACTCCTTTCCACTTTACCACACTCATGACATTATAGGCCAAACATTTAATATTATATTAGCTCACATAAACACCTCATCCATTTGCTCTTGATCTGGCCATTCCATATCAAATTTAAGAACCCATTGTTGCCTGCTATTTTTAAAGTTTGCCCATCTACTATCCTAGTCTGATATGATTTTATTGATGTATTGAAGAAGTACACTTAGTTATTTTTATAAATCTTTTAACTATTATCCATCTATACTTAAAAAAGTAAGTAAAGTTCCCTTAGCCCTTAATGGGCCATCGGGGCAAATGAAGTGTAGAATTCTATCAAGTTTCTTATAACCTCTGGATATGAAAGGATGTGTGGTTAGCACAACGTCCCAGCCGTCTTTACTTCCCCAACTTAAAGTCAGGTACCCATTTAAAGCTGGGTGGACTTGTGGAAAATTCCTGAAAACACAATTTCCTCACCTGGAAAAATTCCCATGGTTCTCAACTTCGAGGACTCTCGAAGGATGACAGTCTGAGTATTTTACAACACCTTCGGTCATCCGTCCTGCATGATTTATATAAACTTAACATTGTTAAAAAATATTTTGTTTAATTTCAAGACCAAAAATTATTATGAATAAAAAAATCTGATGAGGGTGAAACATAAAGCTGTATCAAGTGAAAGGCAGTTGAAAGAGTTTTGTGCTCTACATGCGCTTAATAACACTTTTGCAGAAGAAAGATGCTTTACAAAAAAGGATCTTGATGAAATATGCACAAGGTGAATTATTCCTTTAAACATTTTTGTATTTTAACAGTACAAATATTACTGATAGATATTTTTATTTAGGATATTTGAGAAACTAAATAAGTAAGTTTACACTATTGACATTTGAGTTTTTTGGAAAAATTAAAAAATCTTTTTTTTTTTTTTCAGATTGTCTTCCCTGATTCTTTATAACCCCTCACCGAAGCATGCTTGGCCACTTGGTAATTATACATGCGTCAATGTTATAATGGCTGCTTTGCAAGAAAAAGGATATGAAACTGTCTGGTTTGACAAGCGAAAGTAAGTTTAGCTTATTCTCTACTAATTTTTGCTATTAAAAATTATGTATGTTTCTGGTGTGATTTGTATCTTAAAACAATCAACAGTGCAATGTATACAGTAGAATCTAGTCTGTTGAAATTTTTTTTAACTTGACTGGGATTTTGAATCTAAAGAATTCCCAAAAGTAATTTCAAATGTGTTTTTTTTAGTTTTAGATGATCATAACATATTATTTTCTTACATTGCTGCTTCCATTTATTTGACAGGAATGTAAATCTTTTGATCCCAGAAAATCATGGGGCTTTATCTTTAAACACGCCGAACTGATTACAAATTAGGTTTTGTCACGCTTCCCATTCACCGCTAAGCACTGGATTGCTATTCGATGGCTAATCGTCAAATATATGAATCTTGACTCCAAGCTGGACTACGTTCGCCCATTGAAGATGAGGCTAATCTTCTGGAGTTCCTTGGCAAGGAGTTGAGCAATGGTGAAAAGGAATTAGCTACAATGGTGGAGAAAAATGTTTATGACAATTCTCTTTGGCGCAGATATAGTAATGGCACAGGAAACAAAGAAAAATCAAAGGTGTCATTTGGAGTCTAATGAAATCATTTCAGGAACCTTGCCTTCCAGCAGTTTAACCTCTAATATTCATGAGGATAAAAATTTCAGCTAATGGTGCTGTTTCCCAAAATAAAAAGATCTTACTAGCTGATAATTAACTTACATTAATATAACAAAATTTTGTTAAAGTGACTACATCAGAATGGGTTGAACAAGATGGCTACTATTAGTTTCTTAAACTAATGAGTGGGACCAATTAAAAAAAAAAATTTTTGAATATTATTTTGAAGTCTTTTGATTGAATAATTGTTTACGCCTAATTGAAATAAAGCATCAAAATCTTCCAATCCAACTAATGGCTGCCTGTTTAATAAGTGAAACGTCACCGCATGCTTTTGTTGCAAATTTTTCTTTTTTATCACGGGTGGATTCATTATTTGATAATGATTTTTCTCGTACCAAAGATGTGATGAATATAAAGCTTTCTCATCCAATTTAATTTGCATTAGTTTATGAAATGTATTTATTTATAATTGTTACCATTGAGAAATACAAATTAATGTATTATACTATTTGTATCACATTATGCTGTTAAGATCAAATACTTCTACTGTGCAATTTTGTAAGAATTTTTATTTTGATGTACTAAATACTTTTTGTACTGATGTTTAATTTACAAGAATTCACTACATATTTCTTATTGAAAATAGGTTGTTGTTGTTTTGCCAAGACTGTTTATTAACCAAAAATTGGTATTTAAGTTGGCTGCTTTCCACATTTTTATTTGTTCATTAAGTGGGAAATTAATTAATGTTCAGTTGTACAGACTAAGCTGTAAACAAACCCAACATAAAAGGAATTAATCTTATAAGAAGTGCATCCTAATTATCATTTTCTCATAATGAGAGAATTCTCTGTTTTTGTATTTATTTTCATTTTAGTCACTTGCCAGTCTTGAGATACAAATTTTTGTCTGTTTTTATAAATATTAAATGTATATTGTTATTTTTTTAGCAAAAAGTTAATTTTTTTTTATGTGTGTGATTATTCCTAACTTTTTCAGCTTCTTTTGTTTCAAAGCAGCAGTCACTGTGAATTTTTGTTGTTGAAATGTGTATACATTTTCTTTTTTGTTCAAACCTTTTCCTCTACATTCAATTACCTGTGATGATTTGTTTTTGCTGTATTTGTAAAAAAAAAAAATAATTGTTCAGTCCAGTTTATGATTTTTCTAAAATCTGTTTCACCTCAATTGCAGTGTCTGTGAGGTTTTATATTTTTTTCAAGTAAAGCGGCTAATAATTTTTTTAAAAGTGAACTCATTTTTTTTGTTGGGACTTTCATTTTACCTCTACTAATATGGAAGCCATTTTCATTTTTTTTTAATAAGGTTATATATTTAAATAAACAAGAGTATCTTCAACTCCTTGATTGTTGTATATTTGAAAAAATATTGTAATGAAATATGATCAAGCTAAACTGAACATTTTAAAACTTTTGTATTTCTTGCTGTGCCTAATCTATGTACTGATACATAATTTTTGTACTTTTATTTTCTACAATATGAGATTTTTTTTCCCTTAAGATTTTGTTAATACATTATATAAATAATTTAAATTAATAAAAAAAATTATTTACAAGTAATAAACTAATTTTACTTTTTTGTCTTTTTACTTTTAACATCTCTTTGACGAAAATACCATTTTTTCAGAGACAGATTTAGTTAGTTTCCTGTGTCAACAAAACTTTAAATCTCATCCACATTTTTGTTTCCATTTAAACCTTTATCTAAATTGACTCATTTTTTTTTGTTTTGGTTAGCTTTCATAATATATAATTTTAATTAGGATATATTGTATACATTATAATAAGCAATATTTTCTCAAGTCAAAACTACTGGGTTGTCTGTCATAATTTATTTCTTATTAAAAAAAAGACTTAAAATTGTTTTGTTTCCATTTTATCAATCTCTTGGTTGTTAATCTGCCCATATATTTTCCCCAGTTAATGTCAGGTACAAATGACATTTGGACTGGGATCTCTAACAGACTAGGAAAATATTCCATTCTTGATAAACCTGAGACCTTCGGGTTCACTTTCAAATTATCTATCACAGAATTTCTGCACACAATTAAGAGAAAATATAAAGTCTAGACTTGATAAAACTGCTTGTCCAAATATTACAGGCATGAAAAAGAAAACTTTTATTGAAATGACTTGTCAAAATGACACAATACTTTCCTTTTATAACACAAAATAATTCTCCTAAATATTTGTTTCAATAACAACATGAAGTGTTACAAATCATTTATTCAACACTTTATTTCTTCCTGCTTGCAGTATGTAAATATTGCACAAGGCTTTTTTACTACACATTAGGAAAAAAAAAAACAGAAACTAAATACGTTTAAAAAAAAAAAACCACTGGTATCTAGCTTGACTGAGGAGCAATACAAGACTAGAAAAACAAAGCAAGATCAGGCACAACTGTATAAGAAAATTGAGTTCTAAAAAAAAATATTCTGTGTTCAGTAAAGATTTTTTTTTGGTACTAGTAATGACATTAAAAAATATGAATGGACAGTCTTGAAAAAAAAAAATCTGATTACTGTTTACAAAGAACAAAAAAGAAAAAAATTAATCACAGGATGAGTAAATTTGAAATAGGAGAGCAGACGCCCATTTAATCCTCAACATTCTTGACAAACACAATGTACATACAGCACATTGCTTGACAATGAGATTAATAAAGTCTCGACCGGGTTTTGGGAAATGCTTTTGTATCATTACCTCAACTTATGGCAAAGTAATTAGGTTATCTATGTGAATACAAAATGATGAATATGTATGAAATGTAATTAAATGTAAAAAAAAGACTTAGCATAAATAGTAATTTTTATCAATAAATTATGGGTTTTTTCACAAAAAGCTTCTATCAAATGAAAAAGAAACTATTATATATAAGGTTACCTTTTAACTAAAGTATTGCAGTTAATTTTAAAATAAATTTATGAGCTCTTTTAAATGGCAGAATATTAAAAATAAATCAGTCATTTACCAGTAACATGACTAATGTTTTTTAGAACATGTAATGAGACCCGTAGATAATTAAACTGAATTATTTATTAATTTTCAAAATTATTTATTATGCCAGCAAGATATGGCTGAGTGATCAAAAATATACAGAAGACAAACCAGTTATGAAATAGGCAATGACAATACACATCTGATAAAAAATACTTTAAACTATTTTTTTTTCATATATTTTTTTTATCTGTTCATCTAAAAAAAAAAAAAAAACAAGTCCTTGATAAGTATTAAAATAATACATGTATAAAGCTGCACAAATATGACAAGAGAGTTAAAGGAAAAGCTGGTAGAATTTATAATACATGTATTATCTGTAACTTTTATAATTAAAAAAAAAATAATAATAATTTTCTAAGACCCTGTATTTACAGTATTTAGAAAAAAGCATTCACAATTGTCTGTTGATTTTAGTTTTCAGAAAATAATAATAAGCTTCTAAAGATTTTTTTTCCTAACAGCCAATATAACATTTTAAAAAAAGCATGAATAAAACAGTATACATGACTATAACCAACAGAAGATGAGGGGAAAAATCAATCTTACTGTAAGAGAGACATTATCTAATTTGTTTTATAGTATATACATTATTTATATATATTTATGGTAGACCATAAACACAGAAAGTAAAGCAGTAACATTAAGGTATCTTAAATGATTGAGTATTAAAACTTTAAATGAATTTTCACAGACAATATAAAACAATTCACTATTAATATTATAAATATTAATTAATACAATAATTTACTAATTTTGTATTGTTTATACATTATAAAGAAATTCAAACAAAAAAGATTTTTATTTATACTTTGTAATTTATCTCCACTCTATGACAATAAAATCTGATTCATAAACGGAAAATTCAATATTTTAAAATACGAAAAACTATTTGTTTAGACAATCATAAAAATACTCTTATGATGTCAATTTTTTTAGAATATATAATTATGCTACAGTTAAAATGATACAGTGAAACATAAAATGTTTAGAACATTCATAAATGATTCAGTTCACTTCAAAGACAATTTTTCATGTTTGTTTCTTTTCCTTCTACCAGGATTTAAAACTGTACTTTGATTTGCACATTGTTAATATGTATCAGCTGGCATTGACAAACTAAAAATTACTGATATCAAACTATGGACAAAAGTTACCATAGATCTCACACAGTAAGATTTCTAAAGCCAGACAAGTTTAAAAAAGACCTAACCATACTTATTTGGTAAGGTTAATTATGTTGAATGTAAAAAAAAAATAATACATGTATTTAATATAATAAAAAGAATATAAAATATTGTGCTAATTTATTTGTACAATTGATAACTGAACAATTTAAAATAAACAAGACCCTATGGCACTTAAAC
This sequence comes from Bulinus truncatus, assembly GCA_021962125.1. Classification (NCBI taxonomy): domain Eukaryota; kingdom Metazoa; phylum Mollusca; class Gastropoda; family Planorbidae; genus Bulinus; species Bulinus truncatus. The sequence goes on from JAGDYQ010000008.1 coordinate 3,384,478, forward strand.
TCACAACAATTATAATAAAATGAACAAAGTGAATAAATAATTGTTTAGTTTACAGTCAAAGACAATTTTTCATAAGCCTTGATAAGACAATATTTGGTCTCGCTCTGCCATATTTGTATTTAGTTCTGGAACTGTCACAGGAACTGTTGTGGGGTTCTGTTTTCCTTTTTTGACTTTCTTGCCACCTTCTTCTAGTTTATCACTGTTGATTGGTTAAACAAAGTTGATTTTACATTCAACGGTTCAAAATTCTAAAAAAATTTGTTTTTAAACTATCTAAAAAGCAACATGCAAGAAAGGAAAAAAATTGATCTGTCTAATGAAAGTACTAAGTCAGTAAGGTTATAAAAAAACTTACTTGAAGAAGGGAAGGTAAGAATTAATTTTTCTTTCAGTAGCAGTGTTGGATAATTGGTCAGTTTTCTCCATCAGTAAGTTGATAATGTTCCATAAGTAAGTTTGAAAAGCTTGGCGCCTACTTTCTACTAACTTTGCTTCCTGAATTATATTACAAAAATTCATTAAGTATTTAATTTACAGAACATAAAGAGATAAAATTTAGCAAAGGCCTTAAATTTGTCAAAGATTAAAAACCAAATATTTTATTAAATATATATATACTCCAGTTGTGGCTACAACAAAATTATAGAAAATGTTTTATTCCTAAGGGAAAAAACATTGAAAAACTAGCTGTTTCCATATGAGCAAGTGCTAAGACCCTATTTTTGACATGTTGGTAAATATAATGGACACACCCTATCAAGTAAAGGAATTCATACAAGCTTTACAAACTTATTTTCTAAGAGAAGTAACATAATATCAACCAAAAATTATGCACCGTAAACTATATAAATTTGTAGTTGATAAATGTTTGCTTGACTCTGTAGTTATTGTTAGATTGGATCATTTTACACTAAGTAATATGAAGAAATTTCTAGTAGAGTATTCAAGGTAAAGGTGACAATTCTCCCAGGGCTGAACCCATGCAAAGAACAGGTCCTCAATTATTATATTTAATAAATTCAAATATCTGATAACCTTTAACTAATTTTAAAACATAATTACAACATACTGCATACTTTTATTTATTTTCAAATTCTTCTTTAATAATCTTATTTTCAATTGAAAAAGGCAAGCATAGCAATAATGTGTTAAAACTAAAATATTCTATTTATAAATACCTTTTGCCAATAGCTTTCTTAGGAGGGGAAATCAAATTTTCCAACAATAGAGATTTCTTTCTTCAGCCCTAAGTGCATGTCTAGAAACTGACTATATCGTCTATAAACATTCCACTCTTCATCTCTTATTCTGACATAAACCTGTTAAGAGATAAACTATTCTTAAATGCCTAGAATTATCATCTTACAACCTCACATGTTATTAAAGCAAACTCACCAATTTTTTAAGTTATTCATTTAAAGTGACATGACTAAGTGGGTTAGTAAGCTATTTATTTCCGAAAGAAATCACTAAACCTTATTTGTTTTAATAGGCGTCCACAAACATCCAGAAAAAATCTTATTGATTCTCCTTTTACATTATAAATAAAATTATGAAAAAAAAAAAAAACTGAAACATTTTTTAAAGACAAACAGTTGTATCATAAATATGTAGACTTATGTTTAGGAACTGATAGCAAACTTTCCACCAGACTGACTGTTGTTGTGAATGATATCAAAGGAATATACTTTACTAGAATCACGAGATTTTAACTAATGCCAAAATAGTTTACATGTTTTAAGTGTCCAAAGTATAAAAAAAAAAAATTTTTGATGAATCAATGATAGATTTTAAATCATGGAAAAAACAACAGATCAGCATCAGTCGGGGTATGAAGCACGGCAGATCTACCCTAGATTCAAGAATACATGTATACAGTCTAATGAGGTTTTTAGGAATAAAAAGATATTTTAATGGTACAGGTAATGTTTGAGCATTTTTATAGAACACCGTACAAAATGTATGAGACCTTTTGTAAAATTTAATGAACATTTGAACTAATTACATACCATAAACATGACCAGTATGCTAGGAAGTTCCCCTCAAAGAGCTGATGGAATCCATATGTTGATGAGTGTCCTTTGTAGATGAAAACTAAAAGAAGAATAAGTGAGAAAAAAAAAATTCAAGTACAGACACTGTCTTTTCCTGTAATCCAAAAATAGTGTCTTATTAGATTATAGAACACAAAAAAAAAACAAAACAACCCACACCCCACCACATTAATGAAAATCTCACATGCAGTTTACATTGGTATCACAAAGTGATCCTCATTTCTGTTGACCTCCCTATTTATGATTTTTCTTTTGTTTTTACTTCCACTGGCTCACTCCCAAATTACAACTACACCTGCCCCATTTTAAGACCCGATTGTTACGTAATATCCATAGTCGTAAATGATCCCATCAATTATACAAATGTAATTAATGATTTTAAAAAAGTAGCTTTTTGTTTCCAAACATTTACACTCAATGTTCTAATTGAATGAATAACAGCGAATGACTGATGTCCATCATTCGAGTAGCTCTACAAAGAAAAAAAAGAAAATGACCAGACATATCTGCTGACGAAAGCAGCTATTCAAAGAACTAGAGAATAAAGGAATCTGTATAAAATATAAGGTCTTGAGCTAAACTCACAGGCCTCTCAGTAATAAGATAAGCTCATCTCTCAAGTTGTCGAAACTAATGCTTCCTTTAGCAGTGAGTTGTAGTGCAGTATCTCATTGATTCAATCAGTTCGTACCATGCCTTTTCTATCACTAATCAACGCAAATTTAAAATCTAGAGTGTGCTGAGCTAAATGAGAGACAAAATTATAAGGACAGCCCACAAAAGTGTTCAAACCAGTCAAGCACATACTCAATTACCTGTGACCTCAGCTTTCTCATATTCCTGGAAAGCCCTGGTGACAATCATAATCTAGCTAATGACCCTTAGGTGGAGGGATGCTGGGTGCAAATATAGTGAATAGCTCAGAATGTCTGTCAAGAACAAAGAACCAAACGCTTATAACAGGTAGAACAAAAATAGCATGTTAAAAAGAAGGTGGAAGAAAAGGGACCATATACAATTTTTAGTTTTTCTAGAAAAACAATAAAAATGGCTAATCGTTTTCAAGTAAGCTGGGTCTATATCTGATGACTAAATCAAATGAAGACTCAACAAGAAAAAGTACTTACATAATTAACTAGGAGCTAGAAGATTATAAATATCCCCAGACTGCACTGACCATATTTTTTGAGCTCTTGATGCTTTAAAAGTCCGGTCCTCTCTGCTTAAGAAAATTATCTCCGATAAACATTAATCGAAATGAAAAAATAAATTAATAAGTGTATGACTCAAAAAGAAGAAAGAAGTTAGAACTTAGCCTAATCAGATACAATTTTGCCAACAACTATGCTAATTCAACAGTTGTAATGTGCTAAAAATGCTTAACCACAGAGAAGGATATGACATGTATGAATTTACTCTAAGGCGATGGTCCTCAGCCCCTTCTATGGTGCACAAGTCAATTGATCAAAAAGTACTGGAAAACAAGTTTCCATCAAGATTACCATTTAATTATTTACCACCATAAACTGTGGTGTTTTCTCTTAGATATAGTGCAACTTTCCATGGATGAGGGTTGAATTAGATCAAATTTACTGGGAATGGCATTGGCGTAAAAACCAGCATCCACTATAATATTAATAATGTACGGTGCCTTCACAACAAATTGAAGGGTAGACATAATACTTCATACTGGCTATGTCGAGAAAAGGGTTGGAAGGGCCACCGCTTCTATCCTGCATATGACAGAAATACCTTTATTGTTTGAATCCATGCTAAACTTTGTATGAAATCGGATGAATAAAGTTTTTTTTTGCAGCCATTGAACTATTTAGAATGCTTCAAACAAACCTTGTGGTAAGAATAGTTTTGGATTTAAATCTTGCTCTACCAATAATTACATCATCACATAAATGCATGTAATAGGTTGCTGTGACTAATATTATGGACCCTGATAAAGCTGTATATTTTTCTTACTTTAATTATTTGTCTGGATTGTCGATAATGCTATTTTTTTCATAAAACATCTAGGATTAAAGTGCAAAGATGAATTACTGCTACTAGACAACTGAGCTAAACATGTATTACTTTTTGTATGCCTACAGAATTTCGGCTTGCTCTTTTTCATGTCTGTTTGAATGCTGAAACCCTCGATCTCCTCTAATCTCATTTCCGCAGAGTTGAAGAGGTCTCCATTTAATGTTGCAATATACCTTGAAGTTTTCTTGGAAATGATGCAGTCAAATATTTCATTTGAAAAAATTCAATGAAAAAAATATTGACCTCTTAGATTTCTAAAGTTTTTGCACCTTCTAGAATTATCAGTAAAGTGATGAACTTAAAGATAAATAAAGACAGTTTCATTTGTACAAGATTTTTCCAATACAATAATGTTAACTCATCTCAAACCACTACTTTAAAGCGTTAATTTTAAAAGTACCAGATTACACTAACTTTCAATCAAAGAACAACATAAAGAATGTGTAAATTAAGGTGCAAACGTTTAATATCCTAGATATAGCAACTAAACATCATGCAATTTTAACATTTTGCATATACATTTGTTTGTCGTTTAAAAAAATTGAAAAAAAGGAACAACAAACAGTGTTAACGCAATGTCTCACCCATCCCAGTTTAATCGCAGCACATTTCCGCCGTGAATAATGTCAAAGATGTCGGATGCCAGTTTGAGTCTCTGTCGTCTCCCATTAATCTCACCTTTTTCCGACTATTAAATCACCCTTATCCATTTGTTCACAAAATCAGGTCGTCAGTTAACTGTGCCCATTTTTTATTGTAACTGAAATTCAGATAATGCTAGACCAGAGGTAGTCAAAATATTTAGATATCATGAATTTTTTCGTCAAAACTACTCTGAAGTTTTATAAAAAATCACACTTGGTATACATTAAATCTTCCAAGTCATCTAATCCACTAGAAAAAATCCTTAAAAATAACTTTCAAGATAATTAATGTTAAGGAAGATCGGTAAAACTGTTCTGATCTTCCGACAGAGTCTTTACACATGCATCATGGCTACACACAGCTGTAGCTAGGTCATCTAGATATGGAGCATACACAAATTAGTACCTATATTACTCCTAAAATGTCCTACACTGAAAAAAAAGCCACTCTTAAATACTAAGAATGATCAAATCTATATAAGCATAAGAGACTCCACTTTATGGGGACAAACGTCTTGAGTTATGTTTTAAAGAAACTATCAATTCTCTTATTTTCTACGACAAAAAAAAAACAGGTGGTAAAAGAATTTCACTCACTAAGAATTTTGTTCTCTCTTACATCATGCAATCCCATTTAGGCATGTCACTTTTTTTCCCATAAGAATTCAAAAGTTATAAAATATACAAACTAAAGTTAATGCCAAAGAGTGTGAAAAGAAGTAAAGCTGCCTTAGTCCCAAAGGGCTAAAAAATTATGAGAAAATGCAGAAAAATGTCATGCTTTCTACACAGTCTGGCCATCAGCCCTACTAAGAAAATCAAGATTTAATTATTTTTTTAAAACCTAGATTTTGAAAGAACTGCTTTTGAGTCAGTACAGCAACAAATGAGGCACTCACTCTCTCAAAGGTCATACAGTAAGTCTAACACTTTATCAGAATTCAGTCGTAAGATCGGACAGGTGAAGTTCCCAAAGCACCACCATCAGTGGAACCATCTAAGTGTTCTATCACAAAGTCCAAACAGGTACTGAGAACCGGAGCCATAGAATGAGGGCTAGAAAACAAAATGAGAGAAACGTCATAATAAACATGTTAAAAAAGTCAACTAGCGTGATCAAATGGACATAAAAATTAAAAGAGAATAAAAAAAACATCAATGATAATGAGTTAACATGCTAATTCTTTTCCAAAAACTTAAAAACAGTAAAATAATTCGGAAAAAAATTTCATAATTAACAATGGTGAAACAAAAATCCAATACTATGTATACTATACTATTACAGCCAATAAAAGAAATTGAGACCTTTATTTACAGAAATTATTATTATTAATATTTGAAAATCCAGGTAACAGAATTATTTCAGTAAAAAAAAATTAAATGTACAATCTAAAAAAACTTTGCTTTAAAGACCAAAAATTATTTCTGAGCATAATGACGTTTGCCCAAAAAAACTACCTTGAGTCATGGTCCAAATCTTTGTAAGATTCTACACTTGACTTTGGACAATCTATCTGAGTTAATTGAGTTAATGGAGGGGGAGCTGAGCTCACTGAGTAATCTACCATGCTGGGAGCCACTGTAATTATCTTATTTACTTCATCTACAGTTTTACTATTTTTATCTTTCACAGGCTCTGTAGAGGGGAGCATTGTCATCTGAAAGTTCTCACCTAATGCAGATGTTTCAATAATTGGTGTCATAAGCATTGTTCATATTTACAATATTTTTTAGAACATTTACATAAAACTCGGAATGATTAAACTGTTGAACTGGATGACAAATTCAGCATAAAAAAATATGCAAAAAAAAAAGCACAGCAAAAATGTCAAACCTAATTAATTTAGCTTGTTACTCAGCTAGCAGCTAAAGGAAAAACAAGTGCAGTGGAATATTTGCTGCAGCTGCTACTGCCAGTTTTTGTTATGACTGTAGCCGAATTGATTCATTATCACTAGTTTAGGTGACAACATTATTCATTTCTTCTTTTCTCTACTCTTTTTCTTGGCTGCAAACAAAACATCAACGGGTCAGATGTTTCTTTCTGATAACATTTTGCATCAGGAAAGTCAAAAAGAGTACTGAAACAGAGAAAAGAAAAATTTTTTTTTCCCTATAATACACTTGACTATATTCAAAACAGAGGCGTAAATAAAAAAATCCGCACGGCATAGCCTTCAAGCGGTATTTCCTCGAATGTGTGTTCCTCAAAAAGAAACTTTGAAAAAATAACAATTGAAGATGGTTGTATTCTTTCTATCCCTCAGAAAATGAAGATTAGTTCATGTACAGAAATTATCCGCGACAGATAAATATCCCGTTATGCTCCAGAATATAAAAAACTCAGACAGTACACACAAACTTTCTGACTTTTTTGCATCAAGCTTATTCAAGCTTAGATTTTGCTTTAGTTTGCCAGCTAATATTATAATACATGTATCGGTTTTTTTCTGCCTTCCATTTTATTTTCCGTTTTTTATTCTGATGGAATGCATTGTAGGAATAATAAAAGTCCAATTTTAAAGGCTGTACATAATCTAGTACGTTTTGAATATCATTCTTTAGATGCTGAAAGTTCGCTTGAAAAGCTTCAACTGTGGTTCAATCAAAGTCATTAAGCTGGTTCAAGTTCTATTAGATCAATATTTACAATTCAAATAAACGTATCTCATGTATTACTTAGGTAAAGTTTAATTTTGAAGTTATCATTAATTATTAAGATTCCTTTCTGTTTACACAACTATATCTGACATCAAACAATCTTTCTAATCAGAGTTGGAAGTAGCTTCAGTGAAATTGTATGTCAAATAATTCTATAAAATAGATTAGCTTGAATAGAACTTCGCCAAAATGATCAAATGGTTTCATTCTAAAAAAAATGTCCATTTAAGTTTTGTGGCATCAACTATTGGTTTTTTAAGTGACAAATAACTCAGTAGAATTGAAATACATATGCATAAAATGGAACAGGAATATAACAAAATTTAGCCTATTAGATAATCATACTGAAAAGAAAATAAAATATTTGGCATGGCATAGAGATATTATGAACTTATCAAGGGTTCAGATTAATAATAGAATTATTTTTATGGCTTAGTCCAAGTACTATTTTTCTTTTTATTCATTAATTTCTATTCTATCTGTTGTAGTTTTTACATCTGCAGTGCATAAATTGGAAAATTAAAAAGTTTGATTAGGGGTTATCTAATCTCATCATTCTTACAAGGTTATCAATTAGACACTGGAAAGATCTCTAAGAAAGGAACAATACACTTCTAATTTTAGAAATGAGTCCCAAAAGTTTTCTTCATGACTTCTTTAGGTCAACTGACTGCTTTATGTTCAGTGATCTCAAATGGCTATCAATATGTTTACATCTATTACTTTCTATCAATTCTAAACAGTGTGCAACAAGAAATGTTTAAAGCCAGTTAGAGATAATCACTGTTCTTACTTTAGTACAAATTACATGATATAGATAAAAATCTTAAAATCAATTAGCACTCTTTAACTCATTTTTTATCTGTTATTTACATGGATATAAAAAATGAATGAAGTTTTTTTTTAATTAATTATTTCTTTTTTTTTTTTCTTTGCTCTCATTATTGCTAGCTTGGACCGAGTGTTGTGTCTGCCACACCAGTATTTTGGTGCACTGATGCCAATCTGCCAACACTGTGGCAGAATAAAAGGGTTTTACCACTTTTGCCCAAACTGGCTCAGAATAGTAGGGTGATGTAATGGCCATTCACAGACAGAGGGGGAGGGTGCGGGAGTTCCGTAACCCCAATGATAGAAATGGCAGGATGCGACAGTGTGCTTTAGTGGGTCAGAGTCGACTTGTATCAATACCACCTGAAGCTGCGATACTTTTTTGTTAAGGTTATCCTATTGACCACAGTACATCATAATCCATAACAGGCAGTTTTTGTTCTTCCTAACAGAACAATGATCTTCGTGCGTTATGATAGTCTCCGGGACTATTTTCTCCACTCCCAGCAATATTAATAATCAATTAGGAGATGCTAACGTCATTGTACCTCATAGTAAAATAATATTTTATATTGAGTTCTGACAGGAAGTATTTTTTTCCCAATATATCTTTCTTCAGTTTTACTTCTTTATGATTTTTACATTTTAATGCATTAATTTAAGTGAAAAGTTTAGATTTCTGTCATATTCAACTTAATAAAAAATTTATAAGTAATATTCATTAATAAAGACTAATTCTACAGATTTTTTGCTGTTGTCTGAACTAGCGATACTCATAAAGTAAGCCATGCAATAAATTTGGCTCAAGTTGTTTATTCGACTTTTGAGCTATTTGTCATCAGTGTATGATTATAGATGCAGTATTTAAAATATTGATTTCAATGGACACTTTCTTTACAGCAGTGGTAGACGCCTTAATAAAACAAGGTGTTTTTTTCTTTTCCGGCTTTGGAACTTTGTTAATCAAACTTATTCTGGATTTCTTGTCTTACCTGCACCTTCTGCCTGTATTCTCACTTTGAGAGCAATATCAGCATTATTTTGTTTTTTTCTTCCCTTTCTTTTACATCTTTATTTTTTTTATTTAATTTATTAGTGAACAACTAATTCGTGCCCCTTGCAGTCAATAGGAGGGTATAAACATAGCACCTTTGATTCTCAGAATAATGCCGGATATTAAACAACTAAGTTGACATATAGAAGGCATTGGTCTTACCTGATTATAGATGAAACAGTTCTAAAATATAATGAACTCATGCTCCCTTTTCTTGGAGAGCTATTCTCTTATTAGAGGTCTATGGAATTGATGTGAATTTGCATTTGGTGAACCTATCACTTTGTTGCTTAATCATTATCAGCGGTGACGGAAACAATATGGATCTGAGCCCTATAAACTAATGGAAAAAAAAAGTTGTCACGGTCATTTTAATTTCTAAAGTATATTAAATTTTTATATGAGCACATAAATTAATATCAACAGGTAAAAAATTGTCAGGAAAATAAACTTACATTGAAAAAAGAAAACACATTGAAAAAATAATGTTGGAAATAAAATATCAAAAAGGAGCTGAATTGACTTTGGATGTATCTTAATACAATATGTAAACTTTTTCAAAAAAAAAATAAAAGTAAAATATTATTAAAATACTAAGCATTCTAGGTTGGCCACTCATTGAGTTTAGTATCGGTAGCACTCCAGTTAACTGTTGCGATGAAAAAAGTTTATTGAAGCTGCATTATCAAAAAAAAATTATGGGTTATTAGAATAGTGAAAGCTACTCTTACTAAAATATAACGTTATTGGAATTTGATTTTGGGCAATTTCATGATTACTACGAACAGTACCGCTTCTAAGTTTAAAAATATAGTCTAAATGTTCTTCATTTCTTATTCAAAGTCTCTTTGGTTCTTGTATGCAGATGAATCTCAATCTTTCAACTTGCTATTTATGATATTGAATAAATAATCAGCATTGCTAACATTATCAACATAATTATTCATAATTGCTAACACTGTGCTTTCCATCAAGAAATATAAATATTTGCTTTGTCGCTTTATTTATGAATTTTTCCGAGTTATATCATTCTAGCAAGATCCATCTTCCATCTTAACACAAATAAAACAATGACCACATTGATCGATCAATCAATAACAACCTTCTAAAAATAAAAATAAGTTTTTTGTTCAAATCTCTTTAAATTAATTTCTCCCAGCTAATAAAATACCACCACATTGCTGTTGGGCAGCATCTTCTACCCAACTCCATTATTAAATTCTTCTCCTCATAGTGTTGTCACCCAAAAATCAAGGCCAAAACATGGGAAATGGTATGTTTGACATTTGCATTATTGAAACTCATTATCAACCCAATAAATTAAGGTCATGGCCAAAACATCAAATGGTATGTGTTTAACTTGGACAGTTCCCTCAAAGTCAATAATCAATAAAATTTAATACAGGGAGATGTACTTATTTCGCATATAATCTTTCTTGCAACATCGAAATAAGCTGTTTAACTCGATTTGCATCTTCTAATTAATTATCTTCCTACAAAATTTAGTCAGGAGAGGTAAGTATTAACGACAAAAAAAACTGTTTTATAAAACAGCGAAATTTATACAAAAAAAAATATAGCTGGTCATTATTAGAAAACATGATTCTTGAACAAGAAACAGAAATATTTACGACCCAAAAAATTAATTAAAGAGAATTAAAATTAACAAAAAAAGAATATAGCTAAATACTAAATCAAGCAAAAATAAAGGATTCTGTGCATTTTAAATTTACAGTCTATGAAGGCTGGAGGCTGCTGGCTACTTCTTGGAACTATTCAAAGTTTAAAAAAAAAAATGAAGAAGATCAAATAGCATCAATAAATAAACATTCTTATTTCATCACACTTTCTATTTCATATCACATATATGATTCTAAGAATTATTCTGACATTTAGTATGATAACAAAACCATCTCTTCCTCTCCGAGTCGGTATTTGACTAGTTTCGATTTATACTTTGAAGTTCATTTTTTGATAATGCTCCTTATAGTGCCTGATTACTGTGGGCGTAAACACAGCATTTCAATACGAGATCAAGATTCTAACAATGATAAAATATAAAATAATACTAAAACAGTGACAAAGAGAGAAACAGAGAAGGT
>JAGDYQ010000008.1:3396363-3577866 GCA_021962125.1 Bulinus truncatus
TAGCTGTATCTTTATTCCTTTTTTTTTTTAAAGTTTATCAATAAGCAACAGTTTTCTTTAATTTTCGCAGTGAGTATTCTTCTGTATAAGTTTTTTCACAGATGATTGTGGAATTAAATTTACATTTTATTCTTCCCTTACAGCATCTTTATCTTCATGATTAATAATGATACAATAATCAAGCCTGTTCAGAAGTATGACCAGAATGCTAATGAATTAGTTCAAACAAATTAAATTGCCATTAGATAGTTTAAGAAAAAAAAAAAATGACATAATAAAAAGTAATTGGTAAAATAAGGAGTCCCAAATAGTAATATATCTATTACTTCCATTTGTTACATTTAGATAATTCCCTAGAACTTATATTGCCTTGTATTAATATAATGGTGTTTATTTTTCTTTTTAACCGCATTTGCATGCTTTTGTGAGCAATTATGTATTAATTGTTGTTTTTTTTCTAATTTCTTTACAATTTTTTGGTCATATCACGTTGGAGCATACAACCCAATTAATTGTATGTAAAAAATGGTTAAAATGGATTAGGAGGGAATGTCACATGAAATCTAAGATATCCAGAGCAAGGCAGAGTATTAATAAAGCTAGTCCTCAAATAAACCTGTAGAAGTACATAAATTCAGTAGTTTTACTTAGCTTTACGATGTAAAACCTTTCTTCAAATGTTAGTGAATGATAATTCCCTGCTTACTACTTACTATGATTTTAGTTTACTCTAGCAGTAGCATTCTAAATAAGCATCACATATCTTTTAAAAGAAATAAGATGTCAATTTTGTAGATATGTTTAAATCCATGATGTTAGAAACAGTAACCTGAAAATAAAAATTGATATTCATTGACAAATGGTATAAATACTAGTTTAATAAAAGCATCCAAAATTATAATAACTTGGATAGGTTTAACGTCCTGACTTTTTTCTCAAGAATGGTGTTTCCACATGCCCGGTAAACAAAATAACAGAATTTGCAATTATCACTGAGATTAGCAATGTTTTATTGCTGCATCTTAGCTAGTTGTTGAGTCTTCATGTTTTGAAGTTTCATGGGTGCATACAAATGGAGTTAAAAAATGGTTAGGCCCTAAAATGGGTTATATTAGTCAGTTTTCTATAAAATATTTAAGTAATTTTGAATGCTAAAAACAACCGATTTTATTCAAACTACTTAACAAATCTACCCCAGTTTGACTTGCACTGTTTGGAAATAACGTTTGTGTTATATTTTATCATCTTTCTGTTATTTATTTTTAATTCTATTTTCTATTTGAGGTGTCAACCATTCAAAAGTCCCTTAAAATTTGCCTTGATATGAAATAGACGTAATTTACTTTTTACACTCCTAAGAAATACACATCAAAAAACACATTTATGTAGATTAAATGTGCCATCTAAATGTTAAAAAAACAATCATCAAAAATAAAAATGAATATAAAAAGAATCATGTGAAAATTCAATAAGCTTAATATAGTGTTCTAGGTGACATTACATTCCAAGTTAAAAAATAGTTTTAAAAAATGTAATGATTCTCGCCTAAATTAGTAAAAATAATAATAAATTGTATCTCATAAATGCAAACTAGTATTTGCCTTAGAAATAAATATAGCAATGTATCTCCCTTCTAATAATAATTCAACCATGAAATCTTACTTATGGGCAACTCTACTAAAATCACTGTAGGGGATGGATGGTCAAGTGGTAAAACGCTCGACTGTCAACCTAAAGGTACTGGTTCGATCTCCGGTGAGAACCAAGGAAATTTTTTAGGTCTTGGCTTAAGTCCCCGCTATGTCTTCTGTGGTGCCTCCATGGCCATTACACTATCGCCTATGGTGGGGATGAAAGAGGGGAACCATAAAAACCATCTCATTAGTGGATGATAGGATTTAAGAGATTTCATCTCATCCTTACAGGGACTTCACACACACTAAAATCACTCAGTTCGTGCAAGATCTTACCTTAAGCCATAAGTGAATAACCTGCATTTATTTATAAAACTAAATTAGCTTAATCTTTTTCACATCTCATCATACATATGAAATTGCATAAATATTTGACACTCGTTTGGAGTGTAATATTTGACATTTCCATGATAACAGGTTATGAATTTAGTGGTGAGGTTCATTATCTTCCTAAAAAGCTTTATTTATGAATGTAGCCTCGCACTCCTAAAAAAATAGCCCTAAAAATTTTTTTTTTATTAAAATGTAATAATTACATTTTTTGTTTTTGTTTTTAAAAATACCCAACATTTATGAATGATAATGATGTTCAAGTCTCTTATATTGCAGCTGTAGAGTCTCGTATTGTAATTAGCAATTTTAAATTTCTGTCAGTGGGACCAAGCATAGCAAAAAAAAATAATAAAAATTACTGAGTCTTAAGATACAACTTTTTATAAAAAATATTTTTTAAATAAATCACTACCTGTACATTTTAATTAATAATAAAGCTTACCTTTGGCTTTGAAACACTATTTGCTTAACTTTTTGTCACTAGCTGACTAGTTATTAATAATTTTATATAATATATCATGTACCAACAATAATTAGTTCATAAACAAGATTTACTTTTAGATTAATAAAAGAATATACCAAGTATATTTTAAATAATTTCCAAGAACAATGAATGTCTGTCCTTTAAATAGTATAATTTACTATAATAGTTACTATTGTAATACTCCTTTTATACTGATTCATAGTCTTATTCACAATGATTTAAACAATTAATAGATATGGATTATGCCAAATTATGGTTAATATGGTGAAAATTCAAATATAATTTTATATATTACATACATGACATGACTGTGCATGACATCACTTTACCGTTAGTTTGCATAGGGCACATATAAAAAGGTTATTAATCATAACTGTACATAATAATTATACTTCCCATAAAAATGTATAGAAGTAACTAGTCTGATTTTGAACTTGATTTTTTTATACGTTTACTGCTTTTAGTAGTACCTGAACCTGGATATTAAAGAACCATTTATCTTGTGGGCGGGCTGGTGCTAACTTTTAACCTTTGTTTAATACTAGGTTAGGTATCTAGTAACTACGACTACAAACTCCTATTTAGACTTAGTTTAGTTTCAATAGCATAGCTCTACCAATCTTAACCCTTTTTCTAAAAAAAACATTAAGTCATGCACTTCAAATGCCGTTTTGGATTTAGTTACCTAGCGTTATATACACTCTTGATTTCACGATTCACTGAGAAATTATAAAATAATCACACATCTTTTGTAATTGGCTAAGTAAAATGTATATAAACTTATAGACACTATAGAGTATAATGGGTATATTAAGGGTGTCAATAATCCAGTTAGACAAAACAAGGCCCTAGACAGGAGAGCATTTAAATGCGTGTATTTCTCAAATGAATTTCAAAACTGTCAATCTAAATGCTTAAGGGTTATATTCGTATTTACTTTATATACGGCGAACTGACGAAATAATCCTGTAATGTTTACAGTATTTTTTTTTCAAATTTAATCGCAACAATATTGACCCTGTTGCTCAGCATTCTATCTAAGGTACCAAACTTTTGCAACACCGTGTCATCATTTTCAGGACGGCATAAAATGGTTGTAATAAGAAAAAATCAAATTATTGTGTTTCGACATTAACAGTAACAGAAATTGAATAGAATCAAATGATTTCTTACTCATTTCAATCATAAAATTATACCTCTATTAATATGCTTAAAACATTTCAAAAACGTATTTGCCCTATTTATTTTTTTGCCGCAGAACTGTAATATAATTAAAAGTAAAAAAAAGGATGTGGCTATTCAGACACATGTTCGTCTTCGCTATTCGGATATATGTCCGTCTTCGTTATTCGGTCATATGACCGTCTTCGCTATTGGCTATTGTACATGGGCGGATAAGTGGCAGAGCGGTATAGAGCGCTTGACTGTCGAGTCCTGAGTTTGATCCTGATGAAAGTTAGTTGAATGTCCCTCAAGTTTACCAATTTCAAACGGATATCTGACTGTATTGGGGGAGTTAAGGCTGCTAACCAACCAATCCCTTTTTATGCAGCGGTTACAGAAACAGATGAATCGTACAATACATTTCATCTGCCCCGATGGCCTTTTAGAATTTAGTTAGGGAACTATAATTTACATCATGGCACCCATTGAAAGTTTACAATTGTAAAATTGCTGTATTTGGTTCATTTTCTAATGTCTGCTTTGCACGGAGAACTTTTTAAATCCTGTTTCTTTCTTAGAAATATATTTTAATTAAGTTTTCCTTCATTTACATTTCGCACATATCTACGTTTCCACTTTTCGTATACGTTTGTTGCGGCTGTTTTTTTTTTATTGAAAAAATGAGCTTTTTTTTTTTATTTGTTCCGCTGTTCGCAAATTAGTCCGAATAGACACTTTCTAGGCTATAGCTAGCTATTATTAAAAAAAAAAAAACACTTTTCCATGATTATAAGCTATGTTCCCTACTCAATACTTTCTGTTTGTAGCGTGAAAACAGTAAAAAAACCTGCGACTAGTTCACAGTTCATTTGTAATCTTAATTTACCATTCACAATTTTTTTTTTCATTTCTATATAGAAAAATCAATACTTTATCGATATTTTAACTCTACAAAGTATCTTGACTCGAATTGTTTTTTTTTTCAATTAAAAATAATTGTTGGCCTAAAGTTTATACTTATAACTTATAAAGTTTATGACTAAATAAATGTTGATAAACTTAACAACTGTGTATCATGATTAATTATTTTAAGTCACAAGCCAAATGTGTAACTTGACCGTGTTAAATCTAAGTAAATGATGAAAGACCGAATCAATGAAGTATTTAAAAAAAATAATCTGCAATGCACTATTTTCCCAATGCCCCTTATCCTATTACTAATATTATGGTGATCATTTCTTAAAGTTAGCTTATGCGAGTTAAATACTTTTCTCGAGATTCTACTAATAATTTTTTATGGCACAACCAAAGGCTATAGGCTATGTGATGACTGTGTCATATCACTTATCTGATGATAGTATATCATAACATGACATAATGTAGTTAATGACAAATTAAATACTTGTTACTAGTATAAAAATAAATGTAACAAATCTCCATCCTTAACTATGACACGTCTATGATTTACCTTCTTTATTTTTAACACAAATAATGGATTGTAATTTTTACTTTTCTTTATGAAAAACCAAATGTTATTTAATAAACTTTGGTGATGATTTGAGGTAAAAGTAGAACTAGTTTACTAATTATTATTTTTTCAATATAATCAAACAGTTATAAATTTTGAACAATTTAAGTAGCAAGGTATAATTAAATCATGCAGTTCACTGTAGACTAGACATTGCCTGCTGGGCAAGTCCGGCCAGTCAGGTTTTTTTATCCATCCCGTGCTCAACTCCTTTCCACTTGTTCACACTCATGACATTTATGCTTACATTTAATTTATATTACCTCACATAAACACCTCATCCATATGCTCTTGATCTGGCCATTCTATCAAATTTAAGAGTCCATTGTTGCCTGCTATTTTGAAAGTTTGCCCATCACTATCCTGGTCTGACATGATTTTATTGATGTATTCGAAGAAGTACACTTAGCTATTTTTATAAATCTTTTAACTATTATACACTTAACATTGTTAAAAAAATTTTTGTTTAATTTCAGACCAAAAATTATTATGAATAAAAAATCTGATGAGGGTGAACATAAGCTGTATCATGAAAGGCAGTTGAAAGAGTTGTGTGCTCTACATGCGCTTAATAACCTTTTACAGAAGAAAGATGCTTTTACAAAAAAGGATCTTGATGAAATATGCACAAGGTGAATTATTCCTTTTAACATTTTTGTATTGTAACAGTACACATATTACTGATAGATATTTTATTTAGGATATTTGAGAAACTAAATAAGTGTTACCTATTGACAATTGAGTTTTTTGAAAAATTAAAAATCTTTTTTTTTTTTCAGATTGTCTCCTGATTCTTTTATAAACCCTCACCGAAGCA
Organism: Bulinus truncatus; assembly: GCA_021962125.1. Taxonomy (NCBI): domain Eukaryota; kingdom Metazoa; phylum Mollusca; class Gastropoda; family Planorbidae; genus Bulinus; species Bulinus truncatus. The sequence goes on from JAGDYQ010000008.1 coordinate 3,402,384, forward strand.
TGCTTGGACTGGGTAATTATGATGTCAATGTTATAATGGCTGCTTTGCAAGAAAAAGGATATGAAACTGTCTGGTTTGACAAGCGAAAGTAGGTTTAGCTTATTTCTACTAATTTTTGCTATTAAAAATTATGTATGTTTCTGGTGTGATTTGTATCTTAAAACAATCAACAGTGCAATGTATACAGTAGAATCTAGTCTGTTGAAGTTTTTTTTAACTTGATTGGGATTTTGAATCTAAAGAATTTAAAAGTAATTTTTAAAATGTGTTTTTTTTTAGTTTTAGATGATCATAACATATTATTTTCTTACATTGCTGCTTCCATTTATTTGACAGGAATGTGACTCTTTTGATCCCAGAAAAAATCATGGGCTTTATCTTAAACACGCCAACTGATTACAAATTAGGTTTTGTCAAGCTGCCCATTCACCGCAAGCACTGGATTGCTATTCGATGGCTAAACGGCAAATACATGAATCTTGACTCCAAGCTGGACTCCCCTGCGCCCATTGGTGATGAGGCTAATCTTCTGGAGTTCCTTGGCAAGGAGTTGAGCAATGGTGAAAAGGAATTACTTCTAGTGGTGGAGAAAAATGTTTATGACAATTCTCTTTGGCGCAGAGATAGCAATGGCACAGGAAACAAAGAAAATCAAAGGTATTATTTGGAGTCTAATGGAATAATTTCAGGAACCTTGCCTTCCAGCAGTTTAACCTCTGATATTCATGTGGATAAAATTTCAGTTAATGGTGCTGTGTCCCAAGACAAAAAGTCTTCTAGCTGATAATTAACATTACATTAATATAGCTAAAATTTTGTTAAAGTGACTACATCAGAATGGGTCAAACAAGATGGCTACTATTAGTTTCTTAAACTAATGAGTGGGACCAATTAAAAAAAAAAATTGTGTGAATTTATTATTTTGAAGTCTTTTGATTGAATAATTGTTTATGCCTGATTGAAATAAAGTATCAAAATCTTCCAATCCAACTAATGGCTGCCTGTTTAATAAGTGAAACGTCACCGAATGCTTTTGTTGCAAATTTTTCTTTTTTATCACGGGTGGATTCATTATTTGATAATGATTTTTCTCGTACCAAAGATGTGATGAATATAAAGCTTTCTCATCCAATTTAATTTGCATTAATTTATGGAATTTATTTATTTATAATTGTGACCATTGAGAAATACAAATTAATGTATTATACTATTTGTATCACATTATGCTGTTAAGATCAAATACTCCTACTGTGCAATTTTGTAAGAATCTTTATTTTGATGTACTAAATAGTTTTTGTACTGATGTTTAATTTACAAGAATTCACTACGTATTTCTTATTGAAAATAGGTTGTTTTTTTGCCAAGACTGTTTATTAACCGAAAATTGGTATTTAGGTTGGCTGCTTTCCACATTTTTATTTGTTCATTAAGTGGGAAATTAATTAATGTTGAGTTGTACAGACTAAGCTGTAAACAAACCCAACATAAAAGGAATTAATCTTATAAGAAGCGCATCCTAATTATCATTTTCTCATAATGAGAGAATTCTCTGTTTTTGTATTTATTTTCATTTTAGTCACTTGCCAGTCATTAGATATAAATTTTTGTCTGTTTTTATAAATATTAATTGTATATTGTTATTTTTTTTAGCAAAAAGTTAATTTTTTTTTTTATGTGTGTGATTATTCCTAACTTTTTCAGCTTCTTTTGTTTCAAAGGCAGCAGTCTCTGTGAATTTTTGTTGTTGAAATGTGTATACATTTTCTTTTTGTTCAAACCTTTTCCTCTACATTCAATTACCTGTGATGATTTGTTTTTGCTGTATTTGTAAAAAAAAATAATTGTTCAGTCCAATTGATTACACTGTGATTTTCTAAAATCCGTTTCACCTCAATTGCAGTGTCTGGGAGGTTTTATATTTTTTCAAGTAAAGCGGCTAATAATTTTTTTAAAAAGTGAACTCATTTTTTTTGTTGGGACTTTCATTTTACCTCTACTAATATGGAAGCCATTTTCATTTTTTTTAAATAAGGTTATATATTTAAATAAACAAAAGTATCTTCAACTCCTTGATTGTTGTATATTTGATAAAATATTGAAATGAAATATGATCAAGCTGAACTGAACATTTTAAAATTTTTGTATTTCTTGCTGTGCCTAATCTATGTACTGTTACATAATTTTTGTACTTTTATTTTCTACAATATGAGATTTTTTCCCTTAAGATTTTGTTAATTAATACATTATATAAATAATTTAAATTAATAAAAAAAAATGATTTACAAGTAATAAACTAATTTTACTTTTTTGTCTTTTTACTTTTAACATAGAATATGTCTTTGCTTTTGACATCTCTTTGACGAAAATACCATTTTTTCAGAGACAGATTTAGTTAGTTTCCTGTGTCAACAAAACTTTTAATCTCATCCACATTTTTGTTTCCATTTAAACCTTTATCTAAATTGATTCATTTTTTTTTTGTTTTGGTTAGCTTTCATAATATATAATTTTTAATTAGGATATATTGTATACATTATAATAAGCAATATTTTCTCAAGTCAAAACTACTGGGTTGTCAGAATAATTTATTTCTTATTAAACAAAAAGACTTAAAATTATTCAAGTTTTGTTTCCATTTTATCAATCTCTTGGTTTTTAATCTACCCATATATTTTCCCCAGTTAATGTCAGGTACAAATGACATTTGGACTGGGATCTCTAACAGACTAGGAAAACATTCCATTCTTTATAAACCTGAGACCTTCGGGTTCACTTTCAAATTATCTATCACAGAATTTCTGCACACAATTAAGAGAAAATATAAAGTCTAGACTTGATAAAACTGCTGGTCCAACTTTTATTGAAATGACTGGTCAAAATGACACAATACTTTCCTTTTATAACACAAAATAATTCTCCTAAATATTTTTTCAATAACAACACGAAGTGTTACAAATCAATTATTCAACACTTTATTTCTTTCTGCTTTCAGTATGTAAATATTGCACAAGGCTTTTTTACTACACATTAGGAAAAAAAAACAGAAACCAAATATTTAAAAAAAAACCACTGGTATTTAGCTTGACTGAGGAGCAATACAAGACTAGAAAAACAAAGCAAGATCAGGCACAACTGTATAGGAAAATTGAGTTCTTAAAAAAAAATATTCTGTGTTCAGTAAAGATTTTTTTTTTTTGGTACTAGTAATAAGGACATTAAAAAATATGAATGGACAGTCTTGAAAAAAAAAAAAAATCTGATTACTGTTTACAAAGTTGAACAAAAAAGAAAAAAAAATTAATCACAGGATAGGTAAATTTGAAATAGGAAAGCAGACGCCCATTTAATCCTCAACATTCTTGACAAACACAATGTACATACAGCACATTGCTTGGCAATGAGATATATAAAGTCTCGACCGGGTTTTGGGAAATGCTTTTGTATCATTACCTCAACTTATGGCAAAGTAATTAGGTTATCTATGTGAATACAAAATGATGAATATGTATGAAATGTAAAAAGAGGCTTAGCATAAATAGTAATTTTTATAAAAAAATTATGGGTTTTTTCACAAAAAGCTTCTATCCAAATGAAAAAGAAACTATTATATATAAGGTTACCTTTTAACTAAAGTATTGCAGTTAATTTTAAAATAAATTTATGAGCTCTTTTAAATGGCAGAGTATTAAAAAAAAAATCAGTCATTTACCAGTAACATGACTAATGTACATGTGTAATTTTTTAGAACATGTAATGAGACCCGTAGATAATTAAACTGAATTATTTATTAATTTTCAAAATTATTTATTATGCCAGCAAGATATGGCTGAGTGATCAAAAATATACAGAAGACATACCAGTTATGAAATAGGCAAAGACAATACACATCTGATAAAAAATACTTTAAACTATTTACTTCCATATATTTGTTCATCTAAAAAAAAAACAAGTCCTTAATAAGTAATAAAATAATATAAAGCTACACAAATATGACAAGAGAGTTAAAGTAAAAGCTGGTAGAATTTATAATACATGTATTATCTGTTAATGTTATAATTAAAAAAAAACAATAATTCTCTAAGACCCTGTATTTACAGTATTTAGAAAAAAGCATTCACAATTGTCTGTTGATTTTGGTTTTCAGAATATAACAATAAGCTTCTAATGATTTTTTTTCCAACAGCCAATATTACATTTTATAAAAAGCATGAATAAAACAGTATACATGACTATAACCAACAAAAGATGAGGGGGAAAATCAATCTTACTGTGAGAGAGACATTATCTAATTTGTTTTATAGTATATACATTATTTATATATATTTATGGTAGACCATAAACACGGAAAGTAAAGCAGTAACATTAAGGTTTCTTAAATGATTGAGTATTAAAACTTTAAATGAATTTTCACAGACAATATAAAACAATTCACTATTAATAATATAAATATTAATTAATACAATAATTTACTAATTTTGTATATTTTTTATACATTATAAAGAAATTCAAACAAAAAAAGATTTTTATTTATACTTTGTAATTTATCTCCTCTCTATGACAATAAAATCTGATTCATAAATGGAAAATTCAATATTTTAAAATACAAAAAACTATTTGTTTAGACAACCATAAAAATACTCTTATGATGTCAATTTTTTTAGAATATATAATTATGCTACAGTTAAAATGATACAGTGAAACATAAAATGTTTAGAACATTCATAAATGATTCAGTTCACTCCAAAGACAATTTTTCATGTTTGTTTCTTTTCCTTCTACCAGGATTTAAAACTGTACTTTGATTTGCACATTGACGATCTAAAAATTACTGATATCAAACTATGGACAAAAGTTATCATAGATCTCACACAGTAAGATTTCTAAAGCCAGACAAGTTTAAAAAAGACCTAACCAGACTTATTTGGTAAGGTTAATTATGTTGAATGTAAAAAAAAAAAATAATACATGTATTTAATATAGTAAAAAGAATATAAAATATTGTGCTAATTTATTTGTACAATTGATAACTGAACAATTTAAAATAAAAAAGACCCTATGGCACTTTAAACTCACAACAATTATAATAAAATGAACAAAGTGAATAAATAATTGTTTAGTTTACAGTCAAAGACAATTTTTTCATAAGCCTTGATAAGACAATATTTGGTCTCGCTCTGCCATATTTGTATTTAGTTCTGGAACTGTCACAGGAACTGTTGTGGGGTTCTGTTTTCCTTTTTTGACTTTCTTGCCACCTTCTTCTAGTTTATCACTGTTGATTGGTTAAAAAAAATTGATTTTACATTCAACGGTTCAAAATTTAAAAAGATTTTTTAAACTATCTAAAAAGCAACATGCAAGAAAGGAAAAAAATTGATCTGTCTAATGAAAGTACTAAGTCAGTAAGGTTATAAAAAAACTTACTTGAAGAAGGGAAGGTAAGAAATTAATTTTTCTTTCGTAGCAGTGTTGGATAATTGGTCAGTTTTCTCCATCAGTAAGTTGATAATGTTCCGCAAGTAAGTTTGAAAAGCTTGGCGCCTACTTTCTACTAACTTTGCTTCCTGAATTATATTACAAAATTTCATTAAGTATTTAATTTACAGAACATAAAGAGATAGAATTTAGCAAAGGCCTTAAATTTGTCAAAGATTAAAAACCAAATATTTTATTAAATATACATATACTCCAGTTGTGGCTACAACAAAATTATAGAAAATGTTTTATTCCTAAGGGAAAAAACATTGAAAAACTAGCTGTTTCCATATGAGCAAGTGCTAAGACCCTATTTTTGACATGTTGGTAAATATAATGGACACACCCCGCCGAAGTAAGAATTCATACAAGCATTACAAACTTATTTTCTAAGAGAAGTAACATAATGTCATCCAAAAATTATGCACCGTAAACTATATAAATTTGTAGTTGATAAATGTTAGCTTGACTCTGCAGTTATTGTCAGATTGGATCATTTTATCACTAAGTAATATGAAGTAATTTTTAGTAGAGTATTCAAGGTAAAGGTGACAATTCTTCCAGGGCTGAACCCATGCAAAGAACAGGTCCTCAATTATTATATTTAATAAATTCAAATATCTGATAACCTTTAACTAATTTTAAAACATAATTACAACATAATGCACACTTTTATTTATTTTCAAATTCTTCTTTAATAATCTTATTTTCAATTGAAAAAGGCAAGCATAGCAATAATGTGTTAAAACTAAAATATTCTATTTATAAATACCTTTTTGCCAATAGCTTTCTTAGGAGGGAAATCAAATTTTCCAACAATAGGGTACACTTTCTTCAGCCTTAAGTGCATGTCTAGAAACTGACTATATCGTCTATACACATTCCACTCTTCATCTCTTATTCTGACATAAACCTGTTAAGAGATAGACTATTCTTAAATGCCTAGAATTATCATCTTACAACTTCACATGTTATTAAAGTAAACTCACCAATTTTTAAAAGTTATTCATTTAAAGTGACATGACTAAGTGGGTTAGTAAGCTATTTGTTTTAATAGGCGTCCACAAACATCTATTTATTTTGCCAGAAAAAATCTTATTGATTCTCCTTTTACATTATAAATAAAATTATGAAAAAAAAAAAACTGAAACATTTTTTTAAAGACAATACAGTGTATCATAAATATGTAGACTTATGTTTAGGAACTGATAGCAAACTTTCCACCAGATTGACTGTTGTTGTGAATGATATCAAAGGAACATACTTTACTAGAATCAAGAGATTTTAACCAATGCCAAAATAGTTTACATGTTTTAAGTGTCCAAAGTATATAAAAAAATAATTTTTGATGAATCAATGATAGATTTTAAATCATGGAAAAAACAACAGATCAGCATCAGTCGGGGTATGAAGCACGGCAGACTTTACCCTGATTCAAGAATACATGTATACAGTCTAATGAGGTTTTAGGAATAAAAAGATATTTTAATGGTACAGGTAATGTTTGAGCATTTTTATAGAGCACAGCACACATGTATGAGACCTTTTGTGATATTTAATGAACATTTGAAATAATTACCTACCTGATAAACATGGTGAGTATTATTGGAAGTTCCCCTCAAAAAAGCTGATGGAATCCATATGTTGATGAGTGTCCTTTGTAGATGAAAACTAAAAGAAGAATAAGTGAAAAAAAAATAATTAAAATAAGACACTGTCTATTCCTTAATTCAGGAAATAGTGTCTTGTAGATTGTAGAGCACAAAAAAAAAAAACAAACAAAACAACCTTACCCATTATTAAAATCTGGTGCAAGATTTACTTTGGTAATACAGTGATCCTCACTACAATTGACCTCCCTATTTATGATTTTTCTTGTTTTTACTTCATGGGTCACTCCCAAATTACAACTACACCTGCCCCATTTTAAGACCCGATTGCCATGTAATATTCATAGTCGTAAATGGAGATTATCACTGTACAAATGTAATAATGATTTTAAAAAAAGATAGCTTTGTTGCAAACATTTACCTTTCTAATTCATGACCAGCATCGAATGACTGATGTCTATCATTCGGTAACTGAAATAAAAAAAGAAAATGACAAGACATGTGCGACGAGCATTATTAAAGAACTAGAGAATAAGGATCTGTATAAAATATAAAGGTCTTGAGCACTCACAGGCCCTCGTAACAAGATAAGCTCATCTCTCAGTTGTCGCAATAATGCTTCTTTCGCAGTGAGTTGGCGGTGCAGCATCTCATTGAATTCCATCAGTTCACCATGCATTTCTGCCACCTAATCAACCAAATTTAAAAACAGAGAAGTGCTGAGCTAAATGAGAACAAAATTATAAGGCAGCCCACAAATTGTTCAAACCAGTCAAGCACACTTTTAATTACCTGTATCAGCTTTCTCTCATATTCTGAAGCCTCGTGACTGTAATCTATGATGGGCTTGGGTGGAGGGATGCTGGGCTGTGGCTCATCTAGATGAATGCCCAGATTATCTGCCAACAACAAGACCAAACAGCTATGACATGTGAAAATGTGCGTATGTTAAAAAAAAGGTGAAGAAAAGGTGACCATATAAATTTTAGTTTTTCTAGAAAAACAATAAATATATATCGTTTTCAAGTATAGGGATCTAGATACGTGACTGAATAAGACTAACTGCCAAAGTACCTTCTCTGGTCATGCCTTCAGTTCGCAACATCTGAACTGCACTGACATATTTTTTGAGTTGATGCTTTAAAAGTTCATTCTCTCTGTAGAAAATTATTTTGATAAACAATATTAGAAATGAAAAAAATTACTCAGTGTGTGACTAAAAAGAAAGAAATGAGTAAGCCTATGTCTGTGCAATTTTTCTAAGAATTATACTAATTCAACAGTTATAATGTGCTAAAAATGCTTAACCCAGAGAAGGATATGACATGTATGATTTACTCTAAGGCAGTGGTCCCCAGCCCCCGCTATGGTACAGGTCCGCGGATCAAATAGTACTGGGCCGATCAAGTACCATTTAATTATTTCCTTTTTATAAACTGTGGTGTATTTCTCTCGGAATAGTGCAACTTTCCATGGATGAGAGGTTGAATGAGAGCCAAGCGGCAGGGAGTGGCATTGGCATTGTAAATCAAAATACTCTATAATATTAATAATCAACGTTGCCCCCCCCCAAGTGGGCAGCGTAGACATAAAACATCAACTGGCCCATGTCGAGAAAAAGGTTGGGGGCCACTGCTCTACGGTATGACAGAAATACCTTTATTAGTTTTAATCTATGCTAAAACTTTATATATAATCGGATGAATAAAAGCTTTTTTTTTTGGTAGCCATTGAACTAACTAGATGTTTAATAACCTAATGGAGAATAGTTTTGAATTTAATTTGTCTAATAATTACATCACAAGAACATATGTAATAAGTTGTGTGACTAATATTATGGACCCTGATAAAGTTGTGTATTTTCTTACTTTAATTATTTTGTCTGGATTGTCAAAAATGTGTTGTTTTCTTAAAATATCTAGGATTGTAAAAGATGAATTGCTGCTACTAGACAACTGAGCTAAACATGTATTACTTTTGTAATGCCTGAATTTTGGCTTGCTCCTTTTCATGTCTGGCTGAATGCTGAACTTTCATCTCCTCAATCTCAGCCCGCAGAGTTGAAGATGTCTCCATTTCATGTTGCAACATACCTTCGAGTTTTCTTGAAATGATAGTCAATATTTCATTTTGAAAATTCAATGAAAAAAATATTATTCTTAGATTTCTGAAGTTTTTTTGTCCAGAATTATAAGTAAAATGATGAACTTAAAGTAATGGTTACATTTACAGATTTTTATGTCAATAATGTTAAACAATATAAACCACACTTTAAAATATAATTTTAAAAATTACAGATTACACTAACTTTCAATCAATGAACAACATAAAGAATGTGTAAATTAAATTAATCTACTAATATCCTAGATATAGTAACTAAACATCATGCAATTTAACATTTTGCATATACATGTTTGTCATTTTAAAAAAATTGAAAAAAAAAACAACAAACAAACAGTTTAACAGTAATCTCTCACCGCTCTGGTTTAATGTGGCATAATGTCCTGCCCAATAATGTCAACGTTGGATAGTTTGAATCTCTAAGTGTCATGCATTGTCTCACCTTTTTCAATTATTAAAATCCTTTTCCATATCCAAAACTGTCATTTTGCGACGGATAATTTTTTATTTAACTAGGCTGGATAATCATGAGCAGAATAGTCAAAATATTTAGATATCGTGATTTTTTTTTCGCCAAAACTACTTGAAGTGAAACACTTGGTATACACTAATCTTCTGATCACTAATGCACTAGAAAAATCTTAAAACCAACTTTTGATAATTAATGTAAGGAAAATGGTAAACCTGTTCTGATCTTCGACAGAGTCTTTACGCAGCATCATGGCTACCACAGCTTGCTTCAGTTCATCTAGGGATGGAAAATACATAAATTAGCTGCCTATATTACTCCTTAAAATGTCCTACACTGAAAAAAAAAAAGCCACATCTTATGTCCAAGACGATCAAATCTATGTAACATATGATTCTCACCTTGTGACAATGAGTCTTGAGTTATATTTGAAGAAACTATCGAATTCTTTCTATTTCTACTGATACGAAAAAAAAAAACAGTGGTAAGAATTTCACTCATAAAATTTTGTTCTCTAAGGTCATTAATCCTTTACGGCATGTCACTTTTTTCCCCCATAAGAATTAAAGTTATAAATATGCAACTAAAGTTAATGCAAAGAAATTGAAAAAGTAAAGCTGCCTTAGTCCTAAAGGGCTAAATGGGGCTGATAAAATGTAGAAATGTCATGCGCTCTACACAGTCTGGCCATCAGCCCCTACTAAGAAAATCAAGATTTAATTATTTTTTTAAAAACCTGTTTGAAAGACTGCTTTGAGCCAGTGCAATAGCTAATGAGGCACTCTCCATCTCAAGAGGTTTAGGGTAATCCGGCACTTTATCTGAATTCGTCAAAGATCGGACAGGTGAGTTCAAAGCATGATTCAGTGGAACCATCTCAGTGTCTATCACAAGTCCATCAGCACTGACCGGAGCCATGAATGAGCTAGAAAACAAATGAGAGAAACGTCATAATAAACATGTTAAAAAAGTCAACTACGTGATTAAATAGGCCGTAAAAATTAAAAGAATAAAAAAAACGTAATGATATAATGAGTTAACATAAAAAATAAAAACTTAAAAAACAGTAAAATAATTCTGGAAAAAAAATTCATAAATTAACAATGGTGAATACTTAAAAAACCAATACATGTATACTATACTATGCAGCCAATAAGAAATTGAACCTTTCTTTCCAGAAATTATTATTATTAATATTTGAAAATCCAGGTAACAGAATTATTTCAGTAAAAAAAATTAAATGTACAATCACAAAAACTTTAGCACTGAGAATAAGAATAATTTCTGACATAATGACGTTTGCCCAAAAAAAAACTACCTTGAGTCATGGTCCAAATCACTGTAAGATTCTACACTTGACTTTGACAATCTATCTGAGTTAATTGAGCGAATGGAGGGGGAGCTGACTTCACTGGATACTCTAACTAATGCTGGGAGTGACTGTTCTTTACTGACTTCGCCATCTACAGTTTTACTATTTACATCTTTCACAGGCTCCGTAGAGAATACATTGTCATCTGGCAGCTCTTCACCTAATGCAGAGGATGAATATGTATCATAAGCATTGTTATATTTACAATTATTTTCAGAAAACATTTTCATAATTATAGAATGTTGCGAAAATGTTTGAACTGTAACAAATGTATGTATAAAAAAAGAAGAAAAAAAAAATATCCATAAAAAATGTCAAACCTATTTCTTTAGCTTGTTCCGCAGTTTGGTGCTCATTGGTGTCCGGGTATGGAATATTGCTGCAGCTGCTACTGCCAGATCTTGTTATGACTGTAGCAATTGTTTCATCTTCATCAAAACTGACAACATTAGGCACTTTCTTCTTTTTCTTCTTCTCCTTTTTCTTGGCTGCAACAAAACAACAATTACTATGTCAAGATGTTTTTTGCTTTCTGACAACATTTTGTATCAGGAAATAAAGAGAATACTGGAGATAAAGAGAAAAGAAAAAAATTTTTTTTTTTCCCCTATAATACAACTTGACTATATTCAAAACAGAACGTAAATTAAAAAATCGCACATTTCAAACTGGTATTTCCTCAAATGTGTGTTCCTCAAAAGAAACTTTGAAAAAATAACAATTGAAGATTATTGTATTCTTTCCTATCTGTAGAAAATGAAGATTACTTTATGTAAATTATCCGTGGATAAATATAGTGCTCCCACTAGAATATAAAACTCAGACAGTACACAAACTTTATGACTTTTGCATCAAGCTTATGCAAGCCTAGATTTTGCTTTCAGTTTCAGCTAATTGTTTTAATACATGTAATAGTTTTTTTTTCTGCCTTCCATTTTTTATTTTCAGTTTTTATTCTGATAGAATGCATTGTAGGATGACCAAAGTCCAATTTTAAAGGGCTGTATAATCTAAATTGGATTTGAATATCATTCTTTAGATGCTGGTGCTTGAAAAGCTAACTGTGGTTCCAGCAAAATGTCATTGCTGGTCCAAGTTCTATTAGATCAATATTTATTCAAACAAACGTACTCATGTATTACTTAGGATTTAATTGAAACATTAAATTATTAAAAATGCCTTTCTGCACACAGCCATCTATCTGACATCAAACAATCTTTCTAATCAGTTGGCATAGCTTCAGTGAAATTGTATGTCAAACAATTACTAACAAACTGATTAGCACGACAGAACTTCACAAAATGATCAAATGGTTTATTCTAAAAAAAAAATGTCCATTTAAGTTTTCTGGCATCAACTATTGGTTTTTTTAAAAGGACAAATAACAGTAAATTGAAATGCACTATGCATACAAAAAGGAACTGGGATGTAACAAGAATTTAGTATATTAGATAAATGCACTGAAAAGAAAACCAATATTTCAAGCATGACATAAGATAACAGACTTATCAAGTTAGATTAATAATGAACTATTTTTATGAGAAACTGATCGAGAAGTACTTATTTCTTTTATTTGTTAAATTTCTACTCTATCTGTTGTAGTTTTTTTTTCTGTCATAAAATTGTAGGTAGGTAAGTGAGGTCAAGGTTATCTAATCTCATCATTTATACAAGGTTATCAATTAGACATGGAAAGATCATAAAGAAGAACAATACACTTCTAATTTTAGAAATGAGTCCCAAAAGTTTCTTCATAACTTGTTTAAGTCACTGACTGCATGTTCAGTGAATCTCAAATGGCTATCAATATGTTTACATCTATTATTTTCTATCAATTCTATATACAGTGTGCAACAAGAAATGTTTTGTAGTTAGAGATAATTTCTTTTCTTATTTTAGTACAATTTTCTGATATAGATAAAAATCTTAAAACCAATTAGCACTCCGTAACTCATTTTTTATCTGTTATTTACATAGATATAAAAATGAATGAAGTTTTTTTTTTAATTAATTATTTCTTTTTTTTTCTTTGCGCCATTATTGCTAGCATGACCGAGTGTTGTGTCTGCCACACCAGCTATTTTGGTGCACTGATGCTCAATCTGCCAACATGGCAGAATAAAAGGGTTTTACCACTTGCCCAAACTGGCCAGACCAGCAGGGTGTATGTACTGGCCACCACAGACAGAGGGGGAGGGTGCAGTGTGCGTAACCCCAATGCTAGAAATGGCAGGCTGCGACAGTGTGCTTTAGTGGGTCAGAGTCGACAACATCCATCACCACCACAAGCTGTGAATACTTTGGTATTGGGTTATCCTCATTGACCACAGTACCATCACTGATACATAAGGTTTTTTTTGTTCTTCCTAGCAAGGAGTTCCAATGATCTTCCATAGATTATGATAGTCTCCCGGACCAGCTACTCCACTCCCAACAATATTAGCTAAACAATTAGGGAATGCTAAAACGATAGTTTGTACTTATACAAAAATAATATTTTATGAGTTAGGGAAGTAGCTTACTTACACAAATATAATATTTCTTGAGTTTTACTTTCTTTATGATTTTTGTTTTAATGCATTAATTTGACTGAAAGGTTTTGGTTTGCAATCGTCAACCTTAACAAAAATTTTGCTCAGAAATATTCCATTTATAAGGAGCTAATTCACAGATTTTTTTGTATTTGTCCTAGACTAACGATACTCATAAAAGTAACCCATACAATAAATTTAGCTCAGTTTATTTAAATTCGACTTTTGAAACTGACACAATAAATAGATATGCCGTTATAGATACAATATTTAAACCATTACATACAGTTCAATGGACACTTTTCTTTACAGCAAGTGGTAGACGCCTTAATAAAACAGTGTTTTTTTTTCTATTTCCTGACTTTGTAGAACTTTGTTAAATGAAACTTATTATATGATTTCTTGTCACCTGCACATTTAACTGTATTTATATGCTTTGGAGAACAATGTATGTATTATTTTGTTTTTTTTTCTTCTACTTTCTTTACATCTTTATTTTTTTTTTATTTAATTTAGTGGTAGACAACCTAATTAAATGTTACAATTATTAGGAGGGGGTGTCATATAGCACCTTGAATTCTCAGGCAATGCCGGATATTAAACAGCTAGTTGACATATAGAAATGTTAGTGTACCTGATGCAGGTGAAACAGGTTCTGATATAATGGGCTCTGGCTCTTTTTCCTTGGGAGAGCTGTTCTCTGTAGAATCTATACTGGAATTGATGTGAATTGCATTTGGTAGACTATATCCTTTGTTCAGCTCTGGTCTATCAACGGTAATGGCAAACAATATGGATCCCAAACCTATAAGCAATGAGAAAAAAAAAAGGTTTATTACGTTCATTTTCATCTTAAAAGTATATTAAATTTTATAGTGCACCTTAATTAATATCCAACAGGTAAAAATTGTCAGGAAAATAAAACTACATTGAAAAAAGCACCGTTGAAAAAAACAATGGTGGAAATAAAATAATAAAAGGAGCCTGAATTGACTTTGGTCTTATCCATAAATATAACTGTAGCAGCTTTTCAAAAAAAAATAAAAGAGTAATTATTATTAAAATGTACTAGCATTATGGGGTGGCCACTCATTAGGTTGATATGAGCAGCACTCCAGTTAACTATTTGGTAAAAAAAAAAAAACTTTAATGGGCTGCAGTATAAAAAAAAAATTGGGTTATTAGGAGCTGTTGAAAACTCATATAAAATAGCAGTGTGTGGCCAAATTTGGTCACAGGTGAATTACACAATTTACTAAAACAATACACTTCTAAGTTTAGAAATGAGTCCTAAAAGTTTCTTCATTACTTGTTCAAGTCACTGATTGCATGTACAGTGAATCTCAAATGGCTTTCAGCATGTTTATGAGTATTTAATGAATAATAGTAAAACGTACTAGCTGTATCAACAATTAATTCATAAGTACTAGCTTTATATGCTTTTAATGAGAAATTATAAAATGTACTAGCTTTGTCAACTTTAAATAGGTATTTATACAGTGCACCAGATTTATATCAATTTCATGGATAATATTACATGTAACACAAAACCCGTCATGTTATTACATTGGTCAATCAAGCGTAAGAAAAAGCATTAAAAATAAAAGCCAAAAGAATTTTTTTATTAAATCTCTTTAATTAAATTTCCTACAGCTAGCCAAATACCTGCAGCCATGTTGGGCAGCATGCTACTTCGCTCCACGTCCCTTAAAAATGCCCACTCCTCATAGTGTTGTCTGCAAAATCAAAGCCAAAACATGAAATAGTATGTTTAACCCATTTGCATTATTGAAACTCATTATCAACCCAATAAATTAAGGTCATAGCCAAAACATCAAATAGTATGTTTAACTCGGTTGGATCCCTAAAATTAATCATCAACTCCACAAATTTAAGCCAGGGGAGGTAATATACATTTCCTTATAAATCATAGCCGCAACATCAAATAGCGTGTTTAACTCCGTTGCATCACTACAATTAATTATCAACCCACACAAATTTAAGTCGGGGGAGGTCGTATTCAACATTAAAAAAAACTTATTTTACTAAAAACTCAACATTCTACAAAAAAAAAATATGGCATGATCATTATTACAAAACATGATGTGAACAAAGAAACAAGAGATGTTTACAACTAAAAAAAAATAATTAAAGAAAATTAAAATTAACAAAAAAAGAATATAGCTAAAATATAAGATAAAAACAAAAATAAGGAGGATATAACATTTTTTTTAAATTTACAGTCAACGAAGGCTGGGGGCTAACATTACTTCTTAGAACTGTTAAGTTTTAAAAAAAAATTAAGAGAATGAAATAGCATCAAGCAACGTACGCTAACATTTCATCACTTTCTATTAGCATATGCATGTAACGTTCTAAGGAATGTTCATTTAGTGATGCTCGAAGCCATGCTCTTCCTCTCCCAGAGTCCGTGTTGACCAGTTTCAGTTTGCTAAACCTTTGAAGTTCATGTTTTGTTAAATGCTCCTTAGCATAGTGCCAGAACACTGTGGAGAAAAAATAAACACAGCCGTTTCAATAAGGAATCAAGATTCTTTAATAGTAAATATAATAATAAAACAGTGACAAAGAAACAAAGGAGAAGGTAAGCCCCCTTTATTTTTTATTTCTACAATAAATTATCAATCTTTAACAAAAAAAATGCATTACATCATATATCAAAAATGAACAGATGAAGGAAGGTTATGCATATACATGTAACAGAGTTACCAAATACCTCTATTAGAAAACATCTAAAGATAAAGACCAAAGGACAGACTAAAAAGCAGTTAGATATAGTCAAGAAACATCTTAAAACCACCATTGTGAAAGAGTGGTACGGCATGCCAGAGATCTATTCAGGCAGTTGAGCCAGAAAAAAAAAAAATTGTCAATATGAGTTTGTACCTGGCTCGGTTTCAATTCTCTTAATGTCTGAGAACAGATCTGTCACTTTGCCCAGCCCTGCCCTCTCTGTCATTTGTCTAAAAAAGAAAAAAATGAAACATAATAAGTTAAAGTGATCAGGAAATAAACCGTTACTAAAAATTTAATGGAGCTTAATTCTGAATTTGAGTTTCTCTTCATTTCCATAATTAAACTTTTATATGCTTTTAAAGTGACACTTATTATTTTTATGTGGTTTAATATTACCAAACTATGATGATGCCTAGCTTTGTTAAGAGATGTAAATGAAAAAAAAATTTACTTGAATGCAGAGAAAGCTTTGTTGCTTTTCTTCATGCCATGTTGTAAAGCTGCCTCCCATGTTGCACATAAACAGGAAATTCTGAAAGCAAAAAAAAAAAAAAAAAATTAACACTCATTTTCAAGCTTTATCTTCTTTTCTGAATAATACCAGTTTGGAGATAACACAGAGAAAGATTGCTTTTAACACTGGTTTATGCACACACAAAAATTTAGCAAGCGTAAGTAAATAAGCACATTGTTGCATTTTTTTTATGAGGTAGGAGTTTCTAGAATGTGGAATAACTACATTTTCTTGTCACTTAGCTAGAAAAAAATTTACTAATTATATTTTTACTCAGTATAATGTAATGCAAACAGTTAACTAATAATAATGAAGTCCTTGAATCCTTTAAAAGCAAATAAATTAATTGAGTTTAATAATGGTGTTCATTGATAAGAAATAACACTAACAAAGACATTCAAACTCAGCTCTGTATTTATCTATTGTGAGGTTTAACAAGGTTATTAGCATTTTAAAAAAAATTAACAACCTGCTATCTGAATCTGTTGCTAGTTCTGATCTTCCTCCAAAACGTACTTGACACTAAAAAGCATGATTGAAAAAAATACACACATCAACATATACAGCAAAGCTAGTGAGAATGTAATATTTTAAAATAATGTTATGGAAAAGTGGCAAGCAATATAACAGCTAAAAAATAATAAAATAATTAACATTTGTTGATTGAATATTTTTTAAGTTATCAAACACAAAATAAACCAAGAAAATATAATTGTTTTTTTATGCAAGTGTAAAATAAATAAATAATTGTATGCATTCAAGACTTACTTGTTTCACAGCATCCAACAGTCTTGTTAAGATGGTTTGTCTTTCATGTTGACGCAAGTCATCTCCTAAGAAGAAAAGATATTTTACCTTGACTTTGACAGAGTAGGAATTTATTTAAATAAATGTGTTTTCATAACCAATATTAACTGAACAGTATTTTATATGCATGTTATTAATAACACTGAAAAACAAGTGTTGGACTTCTTATATGTCATTAACGTTTTCGGAATCAGTTTTTCATGCTGATTTTGAATCTGTAAATCATTTTGCTCTATCAGCTCAAATTATTAAGATATTGCCGAACAAAGTTTTGTATGCGCCCAAACAGGAATAGACTGCGCGTACACACATGTTCACAAACACACATACCTCGTAATTATATATGTATATTGGCAATGTTCTTTTTTTCTGCAGTTTCAGACTTCATAAAAGGAGAGTGAATGTGGCAATTGCAAGTTGTTTAAAATATGGCGACCAGAGGATGCGTAAATTCACCGGATCTGTTTTGATACGTGTGCGGCTTTTTCACAAACAAGTCTCATCAGAAGACTTTCAAGCCGTTACTGAAGAAAGCTTATCAACTTTATTTTGACTCAAAGGTGGATTGTGGTAAGTCGTGGGCACCACAGTTCATCTGTTCGACATGTTCAGGCAACTTGCATGGTTGGATGAGGAAGGCAAAGAAAAACAACCACATGGCATTCGGAGTTCCTATGATATGGCGTGAGCAAAGCAATCACTCCACAGATTGTTATTTTTGTTTGTCAAACATCAATGGAATTTGTTATAAAACTCGTACAACTGTCAATTACCCAAACGTTCCATCAGTTTCAAAACCAATTCCACACGATCCTGTCATTTGTCCAGTACCACAATCGCCTGTAGAATACACAATAGACGAAGAGAATGATGAAGAAAATGATGTTCCATCTTGTGCCGATGACTCAGACCCTGACTACAAAGCTGCCGGAGAAGGAATTCATTTGATGAATTATGCTGAACTTTGCGACCTTGTGCGAGATCTGGCGCTAACAAAAGGCCAAGCTGAACTTCTTGGTTCACGGTTAAATGAATTTAATTTGCTTGCACCAGGTACAGCTACAGCAAACTTTCGTCACAGGCATAAACAGCTTGTTCAATACTTTGATGTGACTGGCAGTATTTGCCACTGCACAGATGTTGACGGCCTTATGAGAAGTCTTGGTGTCGAACACATTGTTGAAGATTGGCGACTGTTCATTGACTCGTCAAAGACTAGCTTAAAAGCAGTATTGTTGCACAATGGAAACAAATATGCTTCAGTACCAGTTGGATATTCTGCCCACATGAAAGAGACATATGAAAACATGTCGGAACTGTTGGAAACAATACGTTATCGCGTGTACAACTGGAATATCTGCGGCGATCTAAAAGTAATAACTATTTTGATGGGAATGCAGACAGGGTACACGAAGTACATGTGCTTCATATGCGAATGGGACAGCCGAGATAAGAAGCATCACTATACAAAAAAGAATTGGTCGATCAGAGACAGAATGCAACCAGGAAACAAAAACGTTCTTCATCAACCGTTGGTTGATCTTGACAAAATTCTCATGCCACCGCTTCATATAAAATTAGGACTGATGAAGAACTTTGTCAAGGCATTAGACAGCAAATCGAATGCATTTATATACCTATGCCACAAGTTTCCAGAGCTCAGTTATGCTAAAGTCAAGGAAGGTATTTTCATAGGTCCACAAATAAGAAAAATCATGGCCGATGAAGACTTTCAAAACACTTTAAGTCATCCTGAAAAAGATGCGTGGGTGGCATTAAAGTCAGTCGTAACCAATTTTCTTGGAAATAAGAAGTCTGTTGACTATGAAACAGTTGTAAAGAAATGCATTAGTGCCTACAAACACCTGGGATGCAACATGTCTCTGAAAATTCATTTACTCGATTCACATCTAGACTTCTTCCCAGAAAACCTAGGCGCAGTAAGCGATGAACATGGCGAACGCTTCCACCAGGACATTTCTGTGATGGAGTCACGCTACCAGGGCCGGTGGAGTGCAGCGATGTTAGCTGACTACTGTTGGACTCTACAACGCGACTTGCCAAGTACTCAGTACAAGCGGAAGTCCACAGCCAAGAAATTCAAACCATGAACATTTTAAACATTTTACACATGCATTTGACTTTAAATGGAATATATTTTTTACATATAATTTTATTAGTTATAACTGATTTCATGCTTGTGTTTAATATTTGTTTACATTAACTGCAAAGGAGAATATATGGTTTAAAAATTTCATTTTTATACATATTGGAGTATTATAACTATAATAAAAAAAATAAGATTGCAGATTTCTTAAAATTGGAGGCTGATAGAGACAAATGGTTTGCATATTCGAAATCAGCGTGTGTAAATTGAGTAAGATTAGATGATGGGTACCAAGAAGTCCACGATAAGTTATTTTTTGTTTTCCAGTGTAATTGGACTAAATTTATGTGATCTAAAGACTTTATTCAAGTATGAAATTCATCAGATGATATCTATGTATACAGAAATAGATATATTAAATGATAAATTAGGGTGACCCAAAAAAGACAGAAAAAATCCTTAGATTTAAGCTCCACATTTGGTTACCACAGAAAAAGTTGCCAGAAATATATAATAACTTCATAATTTTCAGATAAAATTGAGAGGTTATATATATATATATATATATATATATATATATATATATATATATATATATATATATATATATATATATATATACATACAGAGAGAGAGGGAGAATGTGCAAAGTTAAGATGGGTCTTCTTGTGTCTTTGAAGCCTAAAGTGGGCCACAGGCCATTATAAACAAGGGAGGTTACATTAATGGTCAGGCAAAAACAAGAGTAAGCTGATTTTATTTAACAATTTTTAATATATTTAGTAGTTTTTTTTATGGTTTTGGCATTTGATTTGGTCTAATTAATGCTAAACATTTAAAAAGAGATGCTTCAAGTACTGACCATGCAAGTACAAGTCTTCATGTTTTTTAAATTACAAGTAAGACTATCAGTTCAAAATACTTAAGGTGCAAAAAAAATCGACTAGAGAACAGGTACTTGATTGGTAAAACAAGTACCCTGACTCAGATAAAAAGTATGAGGATGGGCTTATGTCTACAGGAATACCTACAAAATTTTAAGTTTTCAGGGTCCCAACAGGTGCTTTTACATATGTCCCCTAAATCTCTGAAAGTTACTGAAAGTCTTTAACACGAGCCCTCAAAACCTAAGAGCAGCTTTGGTATCTGTACTAATACAACTCATCATCTATCAAAAGCATGACCAGTTACTCATTGTTACTGTTAGTGTTTTGAACACTCTTCACTTGAGTAATTCATGGTAATGTTATTGATGAGTCCATTACAAGAATGGACATAGTAAGAAAAAATATTACAATGTAGAAACATACTCAGAAAACTTAATTTTAAAAATTCCTCTAACTCTAAGCTTGTTTAAATACCCGCCGTTTGATTTTGATTATTATTATGTTGAAAGCTAGAAAAAGGTTCCAGTAAGGTCATGGAGAGGTAGCTTGAATTTTCTCTTTTAAGACTCGTGAATTGAGATAGTTGTAATATAGTAGAGTAACCAGCTGGCTTTTCTATAATTTTCTCTCTAAGTTAGTCTAAGTAAAGGAACTAATTATTTGCTAGTTTTGTTTTTTTCTTTTCTTTGGAATCAACTTTATTTTCATGATATTTAACATTTCATACATTCTATTTTCATCATATTTCACATGTCATACCATCATAATAAGATTTAACCGTATCTAATATTTTCTTTCATTTACTGGGTAGACTGTCTCTAGTCGTCTAGACTGTAAAGTGACTGTGACTAGTGTTTGTAAACAAAGTGAAACTATATTAGGAAATTATTTGACATTGGGAAAATGTTGATATTCTTACCACTCATCCTGCAAACTGGTAATTAAGAATATACAGAAAATCTATTCATTATTTCTTTAAAAATAATATATTATCACAGTAAATATTGATATAAAATTCAGTATACTAGTAGAACTCCCTCTGACTACAAGACTACATCTTCCTCCCCACGGATAACTCTGATCAACAAAAGTCACATGATATACTCTTCCGGTTAGTTAGAGTTCTTTCTCTTAAATTCAGGTCGGAGAAACAACATCCCGTAAGTTTCTAAACATTAAAATTAAATCTGATTCCATCGTAATAAAGCTATAATTGTTTTTGTTGTTTAATGATTTTTTTTTAAATGTTCACTTGCTAATTTAATCAAGTAATGAAATAAAGTATTATATTAAACTTTTGAAACCATATTTTTCAGATTTAAAATGGGTCGCCGACCAGCTCGATGGTAAGTTATCGAATTTAGGTACATAATTGTATGTAAAAGCCATGAAAATTTTTAACTTAATATTCTTCAAAGGAATTCAGCAAGATAAATTTGTTGCATCTGATTATTTGAACATTTTGGTCCAACATTGCTTAGTCTCTTTTTTAATTCAGAACATAGTCAATTATGTTGTTGATAGTTGTAGAACCAATAGTCTCCAGGGCAATAGACGGGTTGAGCATTATGGTGTCACATTTGTTTAGTGATACTTATCTATTTATATCAAACTACTGGGAAAAGTAAACTGTAGACAGTTGCAATTCAAAAGAAACTAAGGCCTTTTTATACTAAAATGTTTGTAGGCTACAGATACAAAACTTACAATAATGTGCTGACAAGACTGTTAAGTGGTTTTATATTTGTTCATATGTAGTTTTTTTTAACTTTTGATTTGTGCATATATTGTTATTCTTTTCCTCTAGCTATCGCTATTGCAAAAATAAGCCATACCCAAAGTCTCGCTTCTGTCGTGGTGTTCCAGGTAACTTTGTTTAGACTTGTCTTTTTACTTTTTATTTTGGTTCAAATCAGAACCATTTAACATGAATTATTTCATTTCATCTTATAATTTTCCAGATCCCAAAATCAGAATTTTTGATCTTGGAAGAAAGAGAGCTCGTGTTGATGAGTTCCCACTGTGTGTCCATATGATTTCTGATGAATATGAACAGCTTTCATCAGAAGCTCTTGAAGCTGGCCGTATCTGTGCTAACAAGTATCTTGTGAAGAACTGTGGTAAAGATGCCTTCCACTTGCGAGTTAGGTTGCACCCCTTCCACATCAACAGAATTAATAAAATGTTGTCCTGTGCCGGTGCTGATAGGTAACAATATTTTTATTTGACTTAATATGTGAATTTGCATGTTATATTATATTATTAGTCATGTGCATTTATATTAATACATGCTAAGCTGAAGGTGAAATATCAAGCTCATCGCCATTTCCATAAATGGAAGAATATAAGTATGTGTAATTATAATGAAATGCTGTTTTAAGAAATAGATGTGAACATATAATTGGTTATACTGGAATTTGTGGAAAGGGGGGATCTGCATCAACACACACCCTGTCTTTTATTGTGCATTTTGTTCATTATATGTATATCAAAAATAGTCCAGTCACTTTTGTTAATGTTTGAGTTAAAATGTGACTATTTGACAGAATGTTTTAGATTAAATATGTAAATACCATCTTCACAAATAAAAAGTGCACCCTTTGTAAATTGTTATCCAGCTGTCTTTTGGAATGTGATTCAGTTTCCACCAAGCCCTCACTCTCAAGTTATACCGGTACTATCACATTTAACTGAAGCTACATACCAAATCCATAAATCACAAAAAAACAGTGTACAGCACATTACTTACTATTAATGCTGTCTGCAGCATAGTTTCGTACATAAACATGTACTTGTGTAGGGGCTCATTATCTTTTACCTAACATCGCCCCTCATAGGATGCAAATGCTTTTCTACCTTTCACAAGTAAGCTGCCTATCATCTTTTTCAAGACCAGTCCCAAGTTTTGCCTTCCCCATATAAACACCAAACACTTTCTATTGTAAATTTTTTCTGACTCTGCAGACTTCAGACCGGTATGCGTGGAGCCTTTGGTAAACCACAAGGAACTGTAGCACGTGTGAACATTGGGCAACCCATTATGTCTGTCAGGGCTCGTGAAAATCATGAACAGCAAGTTATTGAAGCTCTTCGTCGTGCCAAGTTTAAATATCCAGGCAGGCAAAAGGTATGGTGAATTAGAGTAAAAAAAATTCTTTTTAATATTGTTCATACTTTTATTTGTGTTTTATATTTTTACAGTAGACTGTTCTATTGGTGTTTATTAATTTCTTTGTTTCTACGTAACAGATTGTTGTTTCAAAGAAATGGGGATTCACCAAATGGTCAAAGGAGGATTTTGAGAAATTGAGAGCTGATGGTATCCTTGTTCCTGATGGTGTTGGAGTACAGTACAAACCCAACCATGGTCCACTTGATTTGTGGAAAGGAAGACAGACTGCCAGTTAATTTGATTTGTCTTGCTATTATTAAAATAAAACAAAATGTTTTATTTCATCTTTTTTTTATTGTCAACTCTTGCAGTGTTTTTTTAATTCATTAAACTAAAGGATTTAGGACTTAAACACTTCTTTTGGGCATTTTAGAAAATGCATCAATGAACAGAGGAAAAAGCTCTACCCACCACAACTTCCAAGATTGTTAGGTTAAGATTTCTAAAATTACAATTACCTTGCTTTAATCTGGCAGTTAATGGAACAGCTGTTAAGTGCATGTTGTGAATTGTAGATCCCAGGTTCTGTGAAGGACCACCTATTCCAGTATGTTTTCATTAAATGGTTACTGCCAACTGGATTATCTTTTTTGGTATTAGCTTCCATGCCAAAATCATGTCAGTTGTGAAGTGTAGTTCCCCTCTGGCCCTTACACCAGTGTATAGGTAAAATACTGGCCATAAAATATCCTGTATGAGCTTTTTATGATTTGAAAAATGATCCTAACAGAAACGCCCTTTCTTACACATACTGGTTGGTAGCCCATGGTAAGATCCATTTCGGGCCGTTTCCTTCAGAATTATCTGGGATAAGTTTGAGTAATGTAGAGAGCTGAACATTGATTATATTTCAAGTGAGGGC
Organism: Bulinus truncatus; assembly: GCA_021962125.1. Lineage (NCBI taxonomy): Eukaryota > Metazoa > Mollusca > Gastropoda > Planorbidae > Bulinus > Bulinus truncatus. The sequence goes on from JAGDYQ010000008.1 coordinate 3,427,068, forward strand.
AATAAATATCTTAAGCACTACCAAAAGATGGTCCAGTTAGTGTATAGTGGTTTATAAAAAACATCTCAAAAGGGAGGCTACAAAACTGAACTGAGGCTTTAGGGAGAGCACAGCGTTCTAGTCTTCTGATGAAACATGCTGTACAAAATATCCCTAAACTTAATGTCTTATCTGTTCAACATTTATTTATGGAGCTGTGCAAAAGAATTTCAACATTTCTGTAAATAGTTTATTTTTTTTATGTTTGTTTCCTTTTACACAATTAAACATAAGTTTAAAACCTTTTGAAGTAGCATCCCTACTAATTTTAGCAACTATTTCTGTAAGCAAGCGTGCAGCTAAAAATATAAGCTGTACAACACTGGATGGAAACATAACTTAAGTGACCTATTAAATTTGTGCACCATCTTGTAATGCAAATTAGGAGGGAACACTGGTCACTGCTATTATTAGAATAAAATTGAAATATTTCTGCCCAGATCAGTTCATATTGTAAATTAGTATTAAAAAGTGAAAAAAAATACATTCTTACTAAATCCAAAACATAACAGTAGCTTTTTAAAAGTCTACACTGGTGTAGAGGATGTATAGCTAGAGGGTGTCTAAATTTTTCTTCAAGAATGTTATTATTAACTAAAAATCCACTGCAACATTTTTTACAATCGCATTTTCCTTGTCTTTTCCTGATTTTCTTACCAGTTATCCAATAGGAAACGTTCATTGTGTTAAATCCAGCACCCATTGAACTACTTCATCTTGTTAGTAAGATTAAGATAGCTCATTGCTTGCACTTGAATCAAAATTTTATTGTTTGATGTACAAGTCCAGATGCCGTTTTCAAGACAATGGATTTAGTACTTAAGCCGGAGACACTTCATAGCATGTAGTTGCATTTGTATTGCTGAATCTGCCTATAATTCTGACCATTTTTTTTTTTACCAAAATGCAATATTTCCACATCTTGACCTGTCATTTTTAGATTCATCTTAGCTTAATGCGCCATAGGGAATATTGAGTTTTCCAGCATGGATGTTAAAAAGAAAATTAAATAGATGAATTGGGGAAAGGCCTGACAAGTGCCAGTCCCACAATGTAAGATGGCTCTGAGCCTAGAATCTCATTGCTATTTAGAATTTCATCAAATTTCCTTAAAAAGGACGTGTCCATGTCATTTTTTTTATACTAAAATAAAAATGCCTGGTCAGTATCAGATTTTTGCCCCAAAATGGGTTAGGGGTACTGATCAGAATTAAACCATTGAAGAAAAATAGTGCTTTAATGTTACTTAGCATTTACAACTCATGTATATAAATGAAAAATCAACCACTTATGTATTCCTGCCACTGATATTCAGGAAAAAAAAGATGACGAAATATAACTTAAGATTCAAATAATACCTTATGCTTGAATTGAACCTGTATCATTGTGTCCCATATCAGATACCAAAAAGCTATGCTGGGGCTCATAATAAGGGTTAAAATTTGCCAAAGTAAAATTAGATTGAAAATATCAATCAGTCAGTGTATGTAAAAATATTTTTTAGTTTTAGCCATAATACCAAATAGTTTTTAATGAGCATATCGAGTTTTACCAGAATGCCATTTACCTTTATACATTTGCATACTTCCTAATCAACATAACGCATACTTATATGGTAAAACATTACAAATAATAAAGCTAACAATAAATAACTCTTTGCAGAATTAAAAACATTTTAATGAAAATTTACTAAAAAGCAAATTAAACAACTCAGATATTTGTTTATAGCTATGTTGTATAATTCGACCCTAAAGAAAGCAACCCACAGTAAAAATTAACCTTTTCATCAAGTAATTATTTATCAGTGAAGTCTACATTGCAGGCATGCTTAAGTAGAGCATATAACATGAAATAGTATATTCTACCAATAAATTTCTCCACCTGAATATTTTAATCACATTAAAAATTTAATATTAATATAGAATTCCAGAGATCGTGATATTTCTTTCGATGTGGGTTTTTCCAAGTTCAGTTTTCAAAAAGAAAAGAAAAAAAAACAACATCCAAATGACATAGATTAAATCAAATAAATAAAAAAAATCTTTCTGTACAGTTGATAGGTGTTTATCCTAAGTGATGTATAAAGAATGTCATTAATTTTATTATTGAATGAAGAAATAATGAAAAATTCACATACACATATTAGCATAAAGATTTAAAAATTCGGAATAAAATATTTTCTTCCTCTATGTGACAAAAGCAAGCTCATACACCATAGCATATAAAGTGAACATTTAAATTTTAAAAAATTTACAATGAAATGTGTCAGTCACTACATGATTCACTCCAATACCTTTACATTCGATTTATTCAATGCTAATCATTAAAATTTATTACTCCACTAGGATCCACATTAAATTTGCTGGGGTCGAAAGGCTGACCCTTGAAAGGTGATCCTTCTGCATCCCAAGCTTTCCTCAGCATATCATGAGTTTTCTGCAAATCAAAACATTACAGTATTTGACACACATAAATTAAATATAATAAATTAAGCTGTAATATACAATATTAATATAGCTTCTGAATCTGTAATTAATGGATGGCATTTTCTTAGCATTAAGATTATAATATAAATTAAAAAAAAACATAAAGGTAAATTTAACACTAATTTAATGAGAAACAATAAATAACTCAAATACAGCATAGAGGAACCTATAAGTTTTAAAAGATACAGCCAATAATACAGCTGTTTGGGAAATAATAAGTATATTTTGTCACACCAACATACCGCTTCATGGGACTGGGGAAGCCCGAGCTGCTTTTGTCTTTGGTTATACATCATTTCTTCTATTTTGGCCTGAGCTTCATCATCTAAATCTGTCATTGGTCTGCTGCAGTCAATCTTGCGAGTGTTTATTTTTGGTTCATCCACAAATACATTTTCCCACCATCTCTCTTGCTTCTTTTCTAAATTAATCTATAATAATATGAACAAACAGTATTTAAAAAAAAAGCAGTTGAAAACACCAATATGGAACAAAATTAATGAGATATGATATGAGGAAAAAACAAATTACATGCACAAATTCTCCTGGATTAAGAGTCCACATGGATTCTTCAATGTTTATTTCCCAAGAGAGCTCATTGTTGACAACGTCATTCCAAGCATTATCTGCTCCTTGTATCTTGACAGAAATGTGTTTTTTCTTTATCTCCACCTTTACTTGCTTACCTTTTTCTATATGCTTTGGAACCTGAAATAATTTTTTTTAATTACTTTCAGTTTTCATAACTCTTTATTACTAAACAACTAAAATACCTTTATTCTTTTAACACATACAAGATAAGAATAATTTTATAAAAACTAAATACTTGTAGATAAACAAAAGCTGTACTGCAAGCAAAGTAAATCTTACCTTGACCCTTAAGTCCACCTCAGTAATGGTCTGTGACCAGTAGTAAGAATCCCGTTCAGCTCCATTATACGTCAGGGGGTTAGCCTGGAGTTCTCTCCTTTGCCTTGCGTAAAAAAAAAATCTCAAATAAATGCAATGAAATAAAATTACTATTTTAAAAACTCTTCTTTTGACTAATTATAATTAAATAATCATAATAACACTTGTAAAAAAAATATTTTAACAGCTCTCAATATAATAAATGCTATTTTCCCAAGTGCCAAAAATAAATGGAACTAATTTGATCTTTTGTATCAGTCACCGATATAAAACTCAAAGCTTATGGGTTGTCATAATTATAATTTTCATATTAATTACCTAGCCTGTTCTGGATCCTCTACTTCTTCATCATCATCCCCCTTTTCTTTGGGTGGCTGTGCTTTACTCTGTTGGTGGGACGATGCTGGTTCATTAGCTGCCAAAGCATTCTGTGCATCCATCTGCATTTCTTTCATTCTTTTCTCTACAGGCTCATCGTTAGATGCCTCTGTTAAACATGCAGTTACAACAGGTTCTTTCTGCTTTTCCTTACCTAATAATGTGGATGACCAATACAAAGATATCAAAATAAAATATTTGATTTATTATGACATATTCTTGCACTTTCATTCTTATAAATTAATCACAATCTTTAATCGTAACTTTTAGTTCAGTATTAGGCTTGAATCACTGATGTTTTACTCTTACCCTGAGAATTTTTTTCATCACATGGAATTTCTACACTTTTATTAGCAGAATCAGATGTCTGGTTAGGTTTTGTGTTTTTCTCCCTTGAACTTTTTAATTCTTCAGCTTTCTTATAATCACTGGCTGCTAAGTTCTCATACTTTCTGAAAATCTAAAATATATCATTCACTTCACCTTTAACTATCAATCAAAATGAATTGACTTCTAAACACTATATATGTGTTTCCCAGCACGGGACCTAGACATCAAAGGGGAGATTTATAAATAAGCTGGACTAGAATTAAAAAAAAAAAAAAAAAAAAACTGTCTATTTAGTAGACAAGGGTGACATGGAAGGGGGCGTAATAATTTTAGAAATGTTTTATTGTGGAGTGGCATAAAAAAAAAGTTAGGAAACACTGATGTTTATAATATAAATATTTACACAAAATTAACATTTTCTGTTCTTTAATAGCTTTATACAATCAAGCCGAAAAATACTTGTGTCGTGTTGCATAAGCTATTGATTTTTATTTTTTTCGATTGACAGGATAACACTTGAGTTTGACATTTCTGGTTTAGATGATGATGAATCAATTTAAAAATTTGTCACTGCAAACTGTCTATTAAAAGTTAAGTTCCCTTAGCCATAACGGGCCATTAGGCGACTTGAAGTGTAGAATTCATCTGTTTCTATAACCTGAGCATATGAAGGGATTGTGTGGTTAGCAGCAACGTCCACCCGCCTTTACTTCCCCAACTTAAGTCAGGTATCATTTGAAGCTGGGTGGACTTCTGGGATGACTTTGCACCAAATTTCACCTGGAAAAAATTCTCACAGAGCATCGAATCCATGACTCTCAGATTGACAGTATCTACACCACTCTGCCATCCGTCCCACTGCATACTGTCTATAGTCTATACTTTATACACATTCCTTGCCTTAAATAATTTAAGTCACTTTCATGTCATCTAAATAAATTATTATGATGTAAATAAGAAGAGTCTATGCAAATTGGAAATGCTGCAAACTCTTCTAAATAATAATTACTAGAAAGAATAAGTAAACAACAACAACATGCTAATATTAATTTAATACATTACTAATGTTAACTTACAGTATTTAGACTAATTAGTCTTAAGACAACTTAAAATTAAGTGAATAAGATAACTTTAGTCTTAAGATTTAAGTTTAACTTACATTTTCCAGAAGTTTGAAGGCAACTCCTGGTGGGAATCCTAGTTTATCTGTATCCTTTCTCATTATTCGAAAATAATCAGTTCTAAAAAAAAAATTTTTAGTTTTTATTTGTTAGTTTTATGTAAAGTAAGGTAAAATCAAAAGATAGGTATTTTTAACTTAATAACAATCAATACTATAATTTGGAATGTGTATAGACTATACTTCTATAGAGCCAGGCCCAGAGGTAAAGTTACAGTAAAGTACCACTATTTATCCAAAAAATATTGTTGATGATATAATTGATAAAAATTGTTTTAAAACATACTTGTGATCTTTATAACGCATATAACATTTTTTGAAAAGTTAACAAATAAAGGCAGGAAAGAGACTGGAAGAGAGAAAGTGTTAAAATGCATCTTGATACAGAAAAAAGCTTCTCTATGTTATACATAGTTACATTTTTTGAGGTTATGTATCAATAATATTATCATAAATTCTAAAAACATTTATCTTGCGATTTCATCTTAATGCAAATAATTTTATTGACTAAACACGATTCATGATAATTAAGCGGACAGTGCGGCTACAGTCTACATTGACTACATACACTAAGTACAGTGATACACATACCCACACTACGCTCTACTCATGCTTGAATTAAAATACTCAAACTGGAATCAAGCTTAAGAGTTAGCTAAATTTTAAAAGTGTATTACCGTCTGTATAAAAATCCAAGAATAACATCGAGAAATGGTGCAACTTTCCCTTCATTTTGCAAGATTCCCAAGAGGGCACCGTCATACTGTTCGGAGTTTGACGCCATTATTTGTTATTGTTATGGCTCGAGCGCAGTTTTTAGATACCAGAATTTTCTAAAATTAATAGTGGGGAAAAAAAGGTCATTAAATTATTTTTAAAAAAAGGATTAGGTAGTTTTGATCAGACATAAAAAATTGGGCAATTATTTAACTTATTTTTATTATTATTTTTTTACAAATCCAAAATTGCATTGTTCTGTTTAAATTCTCCTTACTTTTTTTTACATGCTATTGTGGGAAATATGGCGGCGCCCATAGCGCTAACTATTTCAGTCGGCATTTTAAGCGTCATTTGTTTAGGCTTCTATGACTATTTAACACATTTTGAGGAAAATGGTTGTGAAATGACATACATGTATGAGTACCCAAAATATGTGGTAAATAATACTCATCTTATATTATGTTTGGCTTATCGAGAATTGTGGAACTATTCAAGACTATTGGCCCAATGTTTGTTACAATTGAATGGCACTTGTTACATGACCAAACGTTTGGTCTTCGTATTTTTTTTACTTCGTGTACCAGCCGTAGATAATATTGCTCCACACCCTAACCCTAATCCTGAAAAAAAAAAAAAAATTTATATATGTCATGTTCACGTTTGGTCTTCTAACAAGTGCGGTAGGAATAGGAAAGGCACTTCTAACAAGTGCGCAATTGAATTGGGTGTTTCTGTGACTATATAGTCTTACGGTTGGAGATGAATTTCAAGTTAGACTATAATAGTTCTAATAATAAGTCTAATATCAGTAAAATACAAAGACTGCAAAAGATGAACCAGCTTTTTACGATAGGTCTTAAGGTATGAATACACCAAGACAAAATTCCAGTATCTAAGGGCATTGCAAATTCCGTCTCTGTTTCGCTGCAATGATATTCTAATGAGAACATGTACACCGGTCAGGAATTCCGTTGCGGAACAGCGAAAGTTTTCAGTTTCGCTGCTTGCAGAGTTTTTTCCGGAGAGCTACATTTTCCGTCATGATAAACAAACAAAATGGCTGCTTAGAAACGTCGATTCGAATAGAAAAAATGATTCACATTAGTGTATATTCATTAAAAACAATGACAACAAAGTGAATTTTGACAGAAAAATATGAATTACTATAAGTTTTGGCCGGCAACAGTCTTTGTATATGAATTTCTGAAAGGAAAATATACATCGTCTATCTACATATTCTACAAATGAAATTTCTTTCGATCGAAGCGCTGTCTGAAAACATAAATGCTATTAAATAAATGTTTGGCTGATCATTAAAACAAAAAAAAAATGAACGGCTACCGATCGAATAAAAAGTTCAAAAAAAAACAACAACAGTTTTCCATTTCCAGTTAGACAATTTATTTGTAATAAGAACAAAAAGGCACACGGGATGCAGTATTTTCTGCTTTTCAAAGTATTGTTTTTTTTTTCACTTGCAGGAAAAAGTGAGAAGTAATCATTAAAAAATTTTGTTTCCGGTGAGTTGTTTCGGCGCTCACCATTTCATCCCGGTGTATCTACAAGAGTTTCGCTAAGTTGAGACTTCCGCGCGGAAGGTTCCGCGCGAACCTTCCGCGCGAAAGTGTTTCGTCTTGGTGGATTCAGAACTTTATGACTGTATCAGTACTATCATCCTGAATTTTTAAAATACCTATCTTACGACTACGAGTTACTGCCTTTCGAAATTACTGTGTACTCATACTGTATTGTCTTAGTTATACAATATACATACTATTACTGGTATAATTTTTGCACCATCATTTATTGCATGATATATTTTTGACTAATTAATTTTTTTTTAAATTTACTGAATCACTTAGTAATTATTGGTATTCTCAGGGGTTGATTTGTTGATAACTATGAGATATTAAGAAAATATTAGCTTTTGAATAACCAGTTGAATCTTATGCTGGGAATATTTTAAGAATGAGCTCATGTGTTGTATATACTTTCCTTGCAGAACATAGAATTGTCTCAAGAAAAAAATGAAAATGATTTCCCTCATTACAGTCTGTACATTTATGGTGAAGGGTGAGTATTACAGTTTATAAGTAATAAGAATTAGAATTTTCTGACTATCGCATCCTTATTGAAATAAAAGAATGTGTAGGGAATGAAGGGTTTGTTTGTTGGAATGGGTAAAAAAAATTTTTTTTTTTTTTTTTTGTTTCAGGGACTATGCTAATCAACTGAGGTAAAGTACATTATTGAATATTAGATTTTTTTTTTTTTCAAGTTCTGTTTAAATGATTAACTTTTACTATCTTTATTTATTTAGGATATTTTTTTTTAGAATAAGTCAAACAGGTACAAATTAAAAAAAATAAACCTTGAAAGTGTATTAAAAGTGCTAGAGACCAGAAAAACGTTCCAAGTATGTATGGCTTAGGGGCTGATAAATACATAAACATCCATGCAAATATTTTCTATGAGTAGTTTAAAGCCTGAAAAACGTAACTAAAGCATACTACACTTCACATCGATTCTAATTAACATTAATTGACGAAAGTTGGAAAAAAAATAATTTTATTAGAAATTTGTTCGCAGTGTCATTTTTTTTTATATATTTAATCCTTAGAGGTCTTCACCTGAAAGGTATTCCTGTCCTTTTCATCCCTGGGAATGCTGGTAGCCATAAGCAAGGTAAAATATAAATATAATAAGCTCAATTTTACATCTCAAATAGCAATAGGCTTTATATTTCTAATTAATCAGCTATTTTTCTATTAAAAACTATTCCAGATGACTTTAAGAATATATAAAAATGTTAGAAATTTTATGAAAAATAAGGACATTTTCCAAAAATATCACATGACCTTCTCTTTACATTCTTTATTTAGAAAAAAAGAAAATACATTGTGCTCATTATCTTATCAAGAGGATGACTAAAGCGTTTGATTATTGACCTGAGGGTTTCTGATTCTATCTTTGGTGAAAACCAAGGGGAATTTTTCAGGTCATGGTGATAGTTCCCTCCGTGTCTCCCGTGGTGCCCCTATGACCATTACTACTTCCTGTTGGGGTGGGAGATGAAAAAAGAGCACTGCAAAAAACCTAAAAATTGGCCGCCCCCCCACCCCCCCCCCCGCCTTTTTTTTTGTTTCGTGGCTGGGTGGGTGGTTCTTTGATAGCAAGGCAGATCTTTATGCATGCAGTAGGACCAGTTGTGGTTTGACTCTTGGCTAGTTCCATTCACCTGCACATGTCTCTCATGGTGTTTCCATGGCCATTGCTATGGTGGTGAGGAAAGAAGAGCACTACAAAAACTGTCACATTAGTATTTTATAGGATCTAATAATTGTCATATCCTTTCAGGGACTTGAAAAAAAATGTTTTTTTTTTTTAATTGTGTGGATGGATGGTCGAGTAATGTAAAGGGCAACACTGTTGTCAAGTTTGATTTCAAGTCCAGGTCCTGTCTTTCATTGTGCCTCTCTAACTGCACTCTCGGCCTTGGTGGGGATGGAAGGAAGGACTCTACAAAAACCATAGAGATATATATCCTACAGAAAGTATAGTCTTTAAGAAATGCTGCTTTTTGTCTTGTTTCCTTTTTAACAGTGAAGGACCTAAATATTGATACACATTGGCGCAGTAACACAAATATGTCTACTATTGGAAATGACAGTTTAAAATGACAATGTACATTCTGTATAATTTGTATTCTTTGACAGAAACTTTCCCATTATTTGATCTAAAAGATACCACCTAATCTTTTTTGAGACTTAAAAAAAAAAAGAAGGGAAAAAAACATTTTGTTAATTGTTCACCTTTGGTATGAATTAATTCTTGACAATTGAAACCTTTTTTTTTTTTAATTATCTTTTTACTGATTTATTTCAGTTCGATCCTTGGGCTCTGTAGCCTTAAGGATGTCAGAAAGAATAAATAACAAGATTCACTTTAATTATTTTGTTGCTGACTTCAATGAAGTAAGTTTTGTCTCAATGTGTCATCCGCTCCATGATAAATTCTTGTAACGTTGTAATTTCTTCCTTTTTGTTATATATTTTGTTTAGGAACTCTCAGGGCTGTATGGAGGTGTTCTAAAGAAACAGACTGGTAATTTTTCTTCTTCTCAATAAATTATAATTCTAACATATTATAGTGCTGCATACATCCTTTTTGTAACTGATGTTGACACCCCCAAACATATTCCCAGCTGACTAGAGAATTTGACAAAATAACTTAAAAAAGCAATAAAATGCACTGGAATTATTGAACATTCATTTACTTGGCATCATATGGAGCATGCTCTGATTCTGCGATGCAGTGCCAGAAAGAAAGATGGAGAAAACCAGACACACACACAGCAAGATCAGAAATTAATTTTTTTTTTCTTCCAAGAAATTCATTTTATTTTGTTATTGGAAAGGTTTTTTCATCTCTAGTTTTCCAAAAAAATGGGTTTTCCCTTCTACAGCTCATAATTACTTAACAAAAATTGTTATTTAAACATTAGTTGTTTGTATATCACTTTTAATGATTTCAGATTTTGTACACATTTGTATAAAGAAGATTCTTTCCCTCTACAAGGCAAGACCAAATCCGCCAACATCAGTAATACTTGTTGGACATTCTATGGTGAATTTTTTTTTTATTTTGTGCTTTAAAAATATCATTTTCATCAAATGTACTACATTTTACAACTCATTTATTGGGTAATAGTTTTTTATAAAACCAATTGATGAAAAACTCACCCCTTTCCACTTAAAGCTTTTCTGTTGGTTACATTTTTTTAAGCATGGATCAAACCTGCATCTAGTAGAAGAATATGTCTTGACCTCTTCACATAGCGCTTTGTAAAACACAGTACATGTATTAATTAAAATACCTTGATTTTTTTTTTGTTTATTTCTCACACGATTTTTTTTTTAACTATATGCTGCAATATGTTGACAGGGTGGTGTCATTGCAAGGGCTTTGTTTACTTTGCCAGACTTTGACTCTTCACTTGCCAACACCATCATAACACAGGCCACGCCCCACCAGAGGCCAGGTACAAAATTAAAAAAAAAAATATATGTAGTTATTGATTTTTAATAGCGCACAGTTAAGTTTTATTTCATTATTTTTATAAAATAAATATTTACATCACTGTTTTTAATATACACCAGAATCTCTATTCACAAACTTAATCCATTCAAAATTTGCTTCTTGAACCGAACAATTCAATAGCCATATCATTGAAACTTGTGTATGTCCATGTGTGAGCCTGAAGGATAATATGCGGGGGTGACTTGGTTTTGTAATCTGAAATATCGTTATGACCTGAGATGAAAATTGTTGTTAGTGAATGGAATGGTTCATGGCCCTTGGTTCTGTAAACCAAGGTTAACTGTATATTTCAACATTTTTGGAAATTTTAAAACAATATTTCATTAAACAAATTATTTTTACAGTTGTTTTGTTTAATATTTTTGTTAATATTTCATAAATGTAAACAGTTGCGGCAGTTGATGTTGATCTCTATCAGTTTTACAAAAATGTCAACAATTATTGGCGGGTCCATGCCAGCACTTCATTGCGTCATGTCACAGTTGTCAGCACTGGTGGTGCCTACAGAGACATCCAAGTACGTTATGGACTCACTGTCTTGGATGGGGTAAGTGAAAAATACTTAAAGCCTCACATTTTATTTTATTTTGACAAGATTTAGTCTAAATAGAAAAGAAAAAATCGCAATTTAAAATGAAAAAATAAATTATATTCATTGCCATTAAGGTTTTTTTTTCTTTAATTCAGCGCACACATAAATAGGATTTGAATTTCAGTTTTTTTTTTTTTTATTTTTATACCCATACTATGTGATGTTTTAATCATTGCTGTCGTGTATATTCAATGGTAAATGATTACTTTTTTTTTTCTCTCATACTGTCCATTGTTACTTCATATATTAGGGTTTACATTGCATTCTGCTCTTCTGTGCCATTTCATTGTATCTTAGATGAAATTTGTGCTTCATTTTTCTAAATCATAATCATTATAGATATTAAAAAAACTAGAATCATTGGTTTATTAAAAGATTTATTGCGCCTTAGTAATTTATAAAAACTGACTTACAATTTTTTCTTTTAACTAGATTGTGACACCTGACAGGGCAATAAGTGTCTCTGTAAGTAAATTTGAAAAATTATAAAAAAAAAGTTTTATTTTTTTAGGATTTTTTTTTTTGAGGGTCTCTTTTTAAAGATTTTTTTTTTCATGAAATTATTTTGTGGTTATTATCTGTGTTGATCTGTGCGTGTTGGACTGGGTTGGTCTTTGAATTATTTTGGTACATTTTAATTTTATTTGCAGACGACTGCTGTGCCAAAAGCTTGGGTTTCTACTGACCATCTGTGTAGTGTTTGGTAAGTTTTTTTTCTTCTTCCTAAGCTTGACAGAATAATACAAATAGTAGTCTTGATAGCTAAGAATAAAAATGTTTTCAGAATATATATATGTCAGTTTGTAGATAATTTAAAACAAAAATCTTTTATATTTAATTCATACTCTAAAAATTGTTTTTAAAACTGTTAGATATATGTTGCTGTTTTTTTTTTTTTTTTTTTTTTTTTTACATGTTATCAAAATATTAATTTCTTCTACTATTATAGGTGTCGTCAGATGGTGCTTTTAACCAAAAGAGCCATGTTTGACATTGTTGACAGAAAATCTTTACAGGTAGACATAATGTTTGACTTAAAGCTGTCATTATTGTTAGTAAAAGTCAATAATATAACATTTACATTGTTTTAATACCTTATATGTTGCAAAATATCTGTATTTTTTTTATTATTACATTTTTACTTCAGATTTGTTCTTTGTGATTTCCTGTATTAGAAGATATTCACAGGTACATTTTTTGCTAACTTTATGGCTATTTTTTTTACTAGGTGTCTACAGATCCAGAACTGAGAATGAAAGTCTTCAGATATCACTTTGTATCCAACAATGGTCTTCCAGATTATTTAACTCTGGAGACCAACCGAACTATTATCCTGGATAGTAAAATCAAATGGGAGGTCAAGAGGGATAAGTTATGGAAATATTCATCTCCAAAGGTTTTTTTCCATTTATTTATTTGTAATTATTATATAATTTAAAAAAGTTTCAGAAAGCAGGTAATTAATCAAAAATATATTTCAATAGGTCACTAAAATTCTTTATTATTTTCTGAGCAATTTAACCAGATATTGGTTTATTGTTTTCCTCCATTTTTTTTTTCTCTTTATTTTTGAATAATGGATGAGATATTTTGTCTTCTTCTGGACACATTGTCCCCCTAGTATTCCTTTGCAACAAAAAAAAAACCAAAGAGAACTCAGCTTCAAACATTCGGTTGTTTAAACATTCTTAACAAAGGTCAAAAACTCTGATCTACAATAACTAGTTTTCATAATTAATAATATTAACTAATTAAACTGCTCTCTGAACTAATTCTTTGGTAATTTTTTTTTCAGGTTTCATCTTCGGCCTATTTTGCTATTCCATTTCCACTGGCAGATGATGAGGATTCTATTTTCATCTCGAGTAACTTGGTATGTATTCCTAATTTCAATTTAAATGCTGAGTAACTTGGTATGCATTCCTAATTTCAATTTAAATGCTGAGTAACTTGGTATGTGTTCCTAATTTCAATTTAAATGCTGAGTAACTTGGCGTGTGTTCCTAATTTCAATTTAAATGCTGAGTAACTTGGTATGCATTCCTAATTTCAATTTAAATGCTGAGTAACTTGGTATGTATTCCTAATTTCAATTTAAATGCTGAGTAACTTTTAATTTTTTAAATGATTGATTTATAGTCTGTTTTTTTTTTAACTTGGCTTATGATATTACTATTGATTGAAATCAAACAAGCCATTAATTTGTGGCCATTTCGTTTGCAGACTAATTCAGACTGGGTTTGCTATTGCCACCTCCAAGAGGGACAAGACAGATGGTCAGTTTTTTTCTTTATATATGAAATGCAGATTTTTTTTTGTATGTCTACCCATATTAACAATTGATTTTAATATTTCGATCAGCCCAACCTGTACAAGTTTATCTCCACTGACAAGTTTTCTGCCTCCACTCTACTCCAATACCAAAGTGAGTACATCTAATGGAAAGCCCCTTTTTTTTTTCTAAATGTCTGATGGTTTCAGCCACATCTCAGACTGAATATTAGGAACTAAATGGGGGACTAACAATGTACCTCAGGTTCTGATAGCTACCATACACTTACATTCTGAAAGTATTTCTTTGTTTTTGCTTGAAGGTTTCTGGTTTTAAAAAATCTCAATTAAAAATAGGAAAAAAAAAGGAATTTAAGACTTTAAAAAATGTATAGATAAGGCTTGAAAATTTCAAGACACATTGTGAACAAATTTTTTTTGAGATACTTCTAAAGCTTATTATATTGCTTCATTGTTAGAAAATGTATATGTAGTTAAATGGTCCATATTTTGTTTCTGAAATGTGGTATTAACCTCTGAAATGTGGTATTAATCAATATTGATACTTTAGATTATTCAACTATAACAATACAATTTTTTTTTTTAATTAATTTGAATATCTTTGTTGATCAAGTTCACTATTATATGTAACATTTTAGGCAAGAATAGCCTAACCCAAGACTTGGGTCATGTTAGTATGACTTAAAACACTTCTTGCATAAATATGAAGCATTAGAGCATTGTGCTAGACATACAACCCCTTATGCTGTGGCTACAGAAACTTTTTAGCTTCCCTTATGGCCTTCAAGGGCTAAGAGAACTTTACTTAGTTAACTGAATAATATGAAGCATTAAGTGCCATGCAGGGCTTAAAATGCTTCACATGTGATTCTATTATTCCTGACTAATTATATTTACTACAGAGGATGGTGGCAGATAACACATAGCATCAGATAAATATGTAAAGATGGGGAAAATGTTGAACATCTCATTTTAATATTAGTAAATACTAGTAATACTAAACTTCAATAGCTCATTCATTTAATAATTCATTCTGTGTTAATTCTCATACTTAGCCTTTCTTGTCTGCTACTCAAGGCAAACTGTTATTATTTCTAATTTTAGTATGTCAGACTCAAGGACATTGAAAGGACCAATTCAACATATGTCATCATTATGGTAATGGCAGGTGAAAAGAAGGTATGATAGATTTATTTAAATTCCATTCATGACATTTTGCCAATTTTTGCTATCAACGACTCTAAACTTTTTTTTTTTAAATTTTGTAAACTATCTTTTTTTAAATTTATGTTACCATTATCTTCGTTAATCAATCAATCAAACTGTGGAAAAAAAATTCAGGCTTTATGTTGTTTTATTATATTTTGTAATGCTACAAGTATTAATGATTTTCAATTTGAATCGAAGCTTATTTCATTATTATATATAATAAACAACTTTTTTTTGGTAATGTTTTTTTTTTTTCCCTAATGTTAAGTTGACAAATGTCTTAACAGGTTGACATTTTGGTTGATCACTATGACAGTAATGTGCGTCACCTTGTGTATCAGATGCCGAATGTGTACGACACTATTATCTCTTACCCCATATCTGCCACTGATGGTGCAGCTCTGCTGAAAATAGCTAACGCTTCAAGCTTTTACAGCCTTCACCTTGCGGGTCTGTCCTTACCAACCAATGTCTACTCTGTTATAGTCACTCCAAATAAATGCCGTAAACACAACTCTGGTAATTTTTTTTTTTTTTTTAAAGCTATATAATTTTTTATGGGGACAGGTGGTAGAGCGGTGTAGAGCACCCAACTGTTGACCGGATGGTCCCAGGTTCAAATGTCAGTGAGATTCTGGGGATTTTTTCAGGTCCTGGTGAAAATGGGTACCTGACTTTAAGTTTGGGGAGTGAAGGCGGCTGGACCTTGTGATAACCACACAACCCCTTTATATGCCAAAGTTACTGAAATAGAGGAACTCTACACTTCATCTGCCCTGATATGCCCTTTAGGGCTTAACGGAACTTTACTTTTTGTTATATAATTTTATACTTTACAAAGTCATATGGGATTTTTAGATAAATTGTTTTTTTTTTACTTTATTTTGGGCTACCACAATTAATTACTTTATAATCAACCGATAACTTGTTTCGTCTTTGCAATATAAAGACAGCTGCAATATCTGATTTTTTTCCCTCTCATTATTTTTTTTAACACACTCAGGGATTACACCATTGCGGTTGTTCTCAAAGTGTGGGTCATGACCGTTATGAATCACGCAGGTTAAAGAACCACCGTGCCATTGTATGCATAAATTAGATTGTGTCACAAGATCTTAGGATATTTTTCTACTACATGCACCATTTAATATTTTGTACATATTGTTGCAGAACTTTACGAGGGGAGCATCTTAAGGCTTAACATTCCATGGAGCCATGAAGATGTATTTTCTTATGCCAGGTAAACCTTACATTTCTGGTGGAAGTCAGACAATGAAAGACATTTTTTTTAAACTTTTTTTTTTTTAAATTATTATTCATTAGGTTCACAGAATTAGGAAATTTAGGCCAACCGTATTGTTCTGGAAATTGATTTTTTTTAAAAACCTACCAAATTAAAAAAAAAATGTAAATATTTAAATTTGCTATTAAAATCACATTCAGAAATACATTGATAATAAGCTGAGAGAACACTGAATTATATTCCTTATTTCTATCAGAAATTGCATTTATACTCTTATTGTTTTAAAAAATACTATTTCTGATAAAACTTCAGTTACGGTAAAGAGGTCAGTCTTGCTATTAAGCTGCAAACTGGACGCCCAGCTGACCATGATTGGAGACAAGATGCCTCAGAGCCTCATCTGGAAATGTTCTTACATCCATATTGCCATTATCGTCTGAAGCTGGTGGTGGCTACTCAGGAGGCTCTCGGACAGGTGAGGTCATCGTTAAGTCCTTATTTCACAGCTTCGACCTACCTGGGTACTCATGACTGACCTACCTGGGTACTCATGACTGGAAAAATAGTATGGGGACTGAGCAGTTAATTTCTTTGTTTTCTAAAAAAAATAATTTTATGTTAATGATTTTCATAATTTTTAAACATAAGCTGTTTAATTTTTTTTACCAATGAATTTTGTCAAATAAAGCTTATATGAAATGAAAAAATATGTCCTAATGCTTTAACGAATGAACAGGATTCAAAATGAGTGTTTGTTTTTTTTATTCTTTTGGAAAAAAAATAATTAAAAACTTGCACACAAATAAAAACGTTTTGTTAAATACAAAGAGCTTAGTTTTACTTATATGCTAAGTGACTTTACATTTGAATATTTTTACAATGAAAAATTCCCTTTTTTTATTTCAATTTTTTGTCTTTTTAATGTCAATGAAATCTTTTTAAATAAAGTTTTTTCTTTATATAACGTCTGGATTTTTTAGTTTGTCTTATTAGCTTCACAGATAGCGGGTGGTGGTGTCGTTTATTGGACTGTATTAAACTTAGCCTCAAAGTTGACAATGTTTAGAGTTTATTTTTTTTCATTTTGTCTTAAATTGTTGTACAGGGTGCCAGATTTTATGCATTGCTGTTACCAGGTTTCATGGTGGCTGTCTTGTTTCTGTCTCTAAGATCTGCCATTTTAGCTGAAGGTAAAGGATCGAGTGAGTATAAATAATTCTTCTTTTACTGTCCATTAAATTTAAAGGATATCAAAAACTGGCATATTTTTTATGATGGGCTATTTATTTATTATCTAAAAATACCTTTATAATGACAGGTTAGTTTTCACCCAATTTTATGTTAATGTTCTTTATACTGAAGTTTATGTAAATGTTCTTTACAATGAACATTTTATCCAGTAGTAAATGTCAGATCAGAACCACCTTACTCTGATATACAGACTTGGGGAAAGCCTTATTATATTGTACCAGCTGTTATGATTGGTCGCTACCTAATGAGGTATTTTTTTATTTTTAGATCACAAAAATAGTAATTTTTATAAATAAGTGTATATTTAAGCTTAAGTATGCGCATATTTGTTGTTTTTTTTTTTTGTTAGTGGAACAATAACTCCTTTTGTTAATTTTCAATTCTAAATTAGTTTTTGTATGATTATAGTATTTATTATAACTTATGCTAAAAGTTAACAAGCTTTTTAACTTATACACACTGATTAAGAGAAGGAAAAATTAATTAGTCACTAAGATTGAAGCTTAATCTGGAATTTTAGAAAACTTTCAAATTTGACAGCTGGTTGATATATCTTGCATTTAACTTTGCTTGTCACTAATTTTCTAATTGTTAAAAATGTATTTAACACTTAAATCATTTGAAGTTTATTTAGAAGCCATTTATTATTGGCATACAGTAGGCCAAAATTTGGCTAAAAGCGAGGGATAGATTAAAAACATTTTTAAAAATACATTTTTATACACAACATTTTAGTCAAATATATATATGTAGTTGCAGTTTCATAAACAAAGTCAGATACCAACACGGGAGTGTGATTTCTACTTAATTTTTTACATAATTTCAATTAACTTTTACATTTACCTAACAGTTTGGGCCCCATCACCAAGCTGTTGAATTTTTTGCACCTGCCTAAAGATGACACAGTGTCACTAAGGGAGGAGAACATCTTCTTCTCTGCCCTGCCTATGATCCTGTACACCTGCGCCTGGGTGATGGTTTATTTGCACGCTGCCCTTGCGTTCCACATGATGAAAGCTCTGAGCTACGTAGGCTTCTTATTAGCTGTGTAAGTATTTCTGTCTTAAAATACTGTGGAGCATTGTCTATTCGGCTGATGGGCTGAGTGAATTGTAGCTTTAATTAGTCAGCGTGTCAGTGCAGTGGTGGTCGATGGCCACCCAGTGATCACTTTACTGTTACCGCATGTAGAATCACCAGTGTATTTCATCTGCAGAGTTCCTAAAGGCATTTCTGAGAGATCTGGGTCAGTGGAGCTGGTAGTGATTATATTAGCACTCTCTCTGACCTTTTTGTGTGGGACTCTTGGCCTCTTGCTTATCTCAGCTCTCCTTATATTAAAGGTATAAAAACCAAACGTTATTTTTAGTTAGTTCAAATTTTAAAAAAAAAATGTGGGTAGTGTTTTTCATTCGTTACTTTTGTTTACATGTTTTATTTTGAATGTATCATGGAGTTTAAAAAAAACAAAACAAAAATAAAATCAATTTTCTGTTTAATAAATAATAAAGACCAATCAAGTGTTCATTAATAGTTAAAATGTTTGCATAACTTGTGCTAAAGTATTCTTGATATTTATGAAATAATATTTCCTATAAAAGAACATTAGACTATAGAGCTTAATTTGTACAAATTACTGAGTCACACTGACACCTAGTTGAAACTTTTTGTCTGTTGAAGTTAACACTCGAGAAATGTTTATATTTTTGTTGAAATTTTCTTCCAGACTCTCAGTCTCATGCACACCATCACTCGTAAGCTAGACACACAGGTTACTCACCGTCAACTCTCCATTTTGTTCCCTGTCACCCTGCTGGTGAACTTGCAGACGTTACTTAGCCTGACTCCTTTGGTCATTTGGATGAAACTTGCTGTTATGTAAGAGTTCTAAGATATATATATATATAGATTTTAAAAGTGAATTTAAGTAATGTGTAAATGATACATTTTCTTCTTTAAGAAGTTTAAAAAAAAATTTTTTTTTAATTGTATGAAATTATATAATTTGAAAAAGATGTAAAAAATGTAATTCTCAATGTGTCCAGCTTGGGGTCATTTTTTTTTATCAATTCCCTGAAAGGATGAGATGTTATATCTTGAATCCTGACACTAATGGGACATTTCTGTATTATCCTAATTTCATCCCCAACAAAGATAAAGAGTGCATTGGCCATGGAGGCACCACTGGAGGTATAGGCAATTGATGGGACATGGTGGCAAAGTTTACCAGAGGACAGCAGTCAACCATGTTTTTGTGTGTTAGGCAGTTAGTTTGTGTCCTTGTGGCCAAATATTCCACTTCCTGTTGACCATTTCATATTTGTTTTATAAGGTATAAGACGTGAACCTGTCATATTAGATGGGTGAAGTAAAGGGGCAACTTGGCATCATGATGGTTCTTGGCAGCTTGGCATTGTATTAGCCTTGTAATCTCCTTTTGTATCTTTCTTCTGGCTACAGATGTATTCTGATTCTTCTGTCTTGGTGGTCATCAGGGCTCCATAAAGAAATCTTTACTTTGTAAATTTCATCAAATAATATTGTTGAATTCCTGTTAAAAATTATGTTAGTGGTACAATTAAACAATAACTAATTTGCTTTAAATAATTACATTTTTTTTTTATCTGTGACAGCATTCTTTTAAATCCAGTGTTTGATATTTGTGTTACAAAATAACCTCATTTGTTTCCTCAGGAACAACTCACTGTTTCATAGGCTGACCCCTGACCCCAGTCAGACACCAGCTCTAGTGACGTGTATATTTGTACCAGTATTGATCTATGCAAACAATCTCTCTTTATTACGGTAAGCTGATTGTTTGGAAACTTATTAGGCATTTAATCTGACCTCCTGATTAAAATTATTTATCATCATAAGGCCATGAATATAACCTGAATAAGTCTACATTTTAATATACTTTTTTTTCCTACATAGATCTTTTTCCGCTAAACAATTTTCGTCATATTATCACAGGTTCCAGAGTGTAGTAATTGGTTGGTCCCTGTACTGTCTTTCAGTGGTTACCATGTTGTTTGCTACAGTTTCTTTGTATCGACTTCCGAGCCTTATCGCAGCTGCTGTCCTGGCCGTCACCCTGCCACATATACCCACTCTTCTGTATAGTCTAAAATCTGCCAAGAATCAGAAAGGGGAGTAGACCATCCTTGAACTTTGGCCAAACCTTTTGTATTATATTATTTTGCTGCAGCCAACCATTTTTGTGTTCTCTCATACTGCCTCTTGCTTGAGTTTTGTTCAAATAATGAGTCCATCCTGGTACGTCACAGACAATTCTTCTGTTTCAATATTATTCATCATTCTAAAGAATATTGTTACTTTATCCATTAATTGCCATTGAATTGAACAGAGAGTTAATTGTAATGGTGGTGGGCGGAGATAAAAAAAAATAATCTTATAAACACTGTTTAATTGAGTCAGTAAAATGAAGATGTATTCTTAATGAAACCCCCTGCTATTGATTTAGGGAAGATATAAATATTTTATTCATTTCCAGTGAAATAATTTTTTTAGCCTTTAAGTTAAAACTCTCGGCACCATGCAAAATCTTTTACATAGAGATACACCACAGTTCAACTTTGAGGTTATCATCAATCATATTGAATAGCTTCCCCTAGTTAGAGCAGTAGTAAGTTTATTTTTGGTTTCAAACAAATCCAATATAGTCATGATTTTTTTTTGTACAATTTCAAAATGCAATATGTTGTGAAAATATTATTTATAAAAAGCAGCAACAAACAATTTTGAACGGAATTATTTTGTATTTTAGACTTTTAAAACCACAGAAACTATTAAAACTGTAGATTTAAAAAAAACAAACTTATACTGTATTAAAACTAATGCCGTGCTGATTATATTTAGTATTTTGTCATAACTAAAGTGAAGCTTAATTTTATTTGTATTGTTATTCTATTATAATTGTCTATGTTTCATTGTTTATTATTCAACCATGATTGTGATCATTGTTAGTTTTGGAGTGTTATTCCAATGAAACATGAGTGAATTAAATGGAAACAAATCTCCAGTTTTTCATGAGTCCATCAGGGTATTGTAATTTTTATCTTAAATCTATTTGCATTTATTGTTGTCATTTTATATCCTGAGTGATTATTTCACCATCATGTACATTTTTTATTCTCTCAAAGCTTATTATTATTTTTTGATTCATTGAGCACAAATAGGAAGAAGAAAAATTAAAGCCGTTTTCTCAAATCTGATTTATTTAATTCGTCTCCGGTGGCAAAACATTAAAGTGTGTGTACACCTTAATATCTAATGGTATCTACCTTCATGAATGCTCAAAAAATTTAATTTATTTGCATTTGAAAGGTATCCTACTTCTCACCCATATCTGAGTTGGCACCTGAAATAATCAGCAAAAGAAGATGGACATTGTGTTTGTCCTGAAATTCTTTATTACGTTGTGGCAACCACAAGTAATTAAACTCTTCTTAACCTGAAAGAGAGTTATTCAGCCTTCTAAATATTATCAACTTAGCCTTTTTCCAAAAAAATATGATCATGTTAGTTAGCATCTATTTTTAACCAGCTTACAAGTATTTATCTCACTGACCTAACTTAGTGAATCCTATTACACTAATAAAAAAAAATGTTCTAGTTTATGAACAGCTGATCATGACATGTATTATAAATAAATATTACCTGATAACTTTTTATGATTCTTAATGTTATTATGACATATTAACAATGTATTGTGTTACCATTACAGTGCATGCTATTATTGTGACTGTATAAACGTTATCATGAAAAAGTGTATGAAATTATGACATTCCTTGTTCATCTTAAACACCCTACCATCCTGTATCTGTGTGAGTTGTAAATGAAGTCGACCCAATGCACCTATTTGTAAAATAGTACATTTTAAAAAAAAAAATATGAATTACTAAAAAAAAGTTGTCTTTTTTTCATTGTTTTTTTCAAGACCATAATGTGTGATGTCCCTGTACGGATGAGATGGGATGGTTTTTATTAAGCCTTTCTTTCATCCCTACGATAGCCGATAGTGCAGTGGCCATGGAGGCACCACGGGAAATATGGGGGGGGGGGCTTAAGTCATGACATGAAAATTTTCCTTGGTCCTCACCGGAGATCGAATCAGGTACCTTCAATTCGACAGTCATGCGATTTACCGCATGACCATCCGTCCCCTTAAGACCATAATAACGCCGTCCATTTATGTCGAAAAGTATACCGTAACTTGTGGAATTTAATCTTTTTATCATTTCAATTATAAGATTAAAAAGAAATGTTCTTGTTATTATAATCAATGGGACAATACAAAAAAAAAAAATGTGCTTGCTTCCAATGACAACAGAAACAGATGAATTCTACACTTCATCTGCACCCATAGCCCGTTAGGGTTAAGGGAACTTTACTTTACTTCCAATGACAACACGTTTCCCAGTAACAAAAAAATTTGATATACCAGTATTTTATATAATTTTTTCAAATATTTCTGCTTCAACATTGTTTCATGTTTTGTTTTTTTTCATTCTTCAAGTAACGCTTCAGTTTTTATTTTTAAAGTAAAAGTTAAATTAGTTGTTATTCACTGCCAAGTAAACAAGCTCAGTTTCTGCCTCTGAACATTGTGTAATTAAACTTATTCATTAGAAAACTGCGATTGATAACATTGGCTGCATTTATCTGAAACGTTTTACTTTCTGAAAGATCATATCACACACTATTTTTTAGGTAAACGTGATATGTATGTACATGAATAATCTATGTGGATCAATAGACTGATATGTGTAATTCATATGCAGATATAAAAGTTGCTGCATATTTTTTGTTTGCTGTGATGAAAAAAAAAATCATTTCTTTAATTCAATTTATTTATGTAAATAACATTTTGTACTTATTGAAATAAATTCAAGTAAAAAAAGTGTCCCATTTTATTTTATAGATGTTTTTAATTTAGTCATAGCATTAAAAAAGAATTGATAAATTATAAATAACAAACTGTAGACAGTTTGTGGGATTTTTTTATTACCTGAATACAAATATCAGCTGTACATTTTAAAACCTGTAGCTCAGTTAAGTGGAATGGTGCAGGCAAATAATGACATCATAATAACTGAGAAAAGTTCTAAATTTCATCTGGTGGTGAGACTACCGGACTAAACTTTCTCCCAATGTCATTTCACCTCAGACAGCACAGATCCAAAAGCATTGAGAAATAAGTCAGCATGGGGCATGTCGAAGACCAGGCAGGGTCTGAGGCGGATGGTAGAAGCACCACAACCTCCAATGTTGACCCCTATTAAAGTGAATATATAAATAGCCATACAATTGATACTTCTTGACAATGGAATTATATGCTGTGTACCACTAGTCGTCCTGTCACTTATATATTTATATATATACACACAGATGATCAAAAGCTGAGTGATATAATATAACTGAACTGACTTCGCTCACTGACCTTTATTTCTAAGTTTATGTATGATTTCATCTCGTTTTTCTGTGGTTGGTACATCAACAGCGCACATCAAACCCAAACCTCTGGCATTCTTTAAAAGACCCGGATAAAGGCTCTGGGAAAGAAAATTACAAGTTTTAAATAAACAAACCAAAACATTCTAAATAAAAATGTAAAAAAAAACTGAGGGGTGCTAACACCCTACCTGATATTTTCTTTTAATGTTACAGTGAAGGCTTAAAAACTGATGTAACAATGACCTAAAAGTAAAACTTCAAAGTCTGAACTTTAATGATAGGAATTGTCAGCCTTTGCATCTGTCGAATTCTATCTCCATATAGATGATCCTTTTTTTCGTCTTTTTAATTAACATAAGGTGATGCTTGTATTAACATTAGGGGATGCTTGTATTAACGTAAGGTGAAGCTTGTATTAACATAAGGTGATGCTTGTATTAACATTAGGTGATGTTTGTATTAACATAAGGTGATGCTTGTATTATTAACAAGGTGAGGTTTGTATTAACATTAGGTGATGCTTGTATTAACATAAGGTGATGCTTGTATTGATAACATATGGTGATGTTTGTATTAACATAAGGTGATGCTTGTATTAACATAAGGTGATGTTTGTATTAACATAAGGTGATGCTTGTATTAATATAAGGTGATGCTTGTATTAACATAAGGTGATGTTTGTATTAACATAAGGTGATGCTTGTATTAACATTAGGTGATGTTTGTATTAACATAAGGTGATGCTTGTATTAACATAAGGTGATGTTTGTATTAACATAAGGTGATGCTTGTATTAACATTCGGTGATGTTTGTATTAACATAAGGTGATGCTTGTATTAACATAAGGTGATGTTTGTATTAACATAAGGTGATGCTTGTATTAACGTAAGGTGATGTTTGTATTAACATAAGGTGATGCTTGTATTAACATTAGGTGATGTTTGTATTAACATAAGGTGATGCTTGTATTAACATAAGGGTGATGTTTGTATTAACATAAGGTGATGCTTGTATTAACATAAGGTGATGTTTGTATTAACATAAAGTGAGGTTTGTATTAACATAAGGTGATGTTTGTATTAACATAAGGTGATGATTATATTATATATAAGGTGATGCTTGTTTTTTCTTGGAAATGATTGGTCACTTTAAAAGTAAAGTAAACTGCTGAGCAGTTACTAGAACCTGTAATTCTAAAAGTCCATTTAAAAGTGCCTGGCCAACTTTTGCCGCATTGTCAATTAATCTGTTCTCCTTGATCTCTTCAACAACCTTTTCCAGAAGAACCAACTTCGAGGGGTCACCGATCCACGTGTTATAAATTCTGTATGCCTATTTTGTGAATTAAAAAAAATTTACAGTGATGATCAATATTATAACTTTTATTCAGTCATACAAATAATACAATATGTAAATTATATAGCAGAATTTTTTTTTTCATTTAAAAAAAGTCTCTTCATTGATCTGAACATGGTGGTGAAATTGTGGCCTTTGTGACGCCAGTTTCCAATGTCCCCTGTGGTGCCTCCATCCCATATTGCATGGTGCTAAAAATTTTCACTATACATGCCAAATTCTTTGTTCAATCTAATTTAGTTTCTAATCATTACTTACATTTAATTATGCAAAATTAATAATCTGAAAGTACAAACCATTTTGTTCTCATCAAACTTTTTTTTTAATGCACTTGATATTCTTTTTAATAGTATTAAAACTAATTAGGTACATAGCAAATTATTCTAATATTTCTAGCGTTAACTTTCAGACAAACAAAATGCATTTCCAAATTACATAGTTGTATAGGATATGATCTAGTTTAAAGAAAATTAAAAAAAAGAGTATTACCTCCCTTGGCATAAGCTCTTCAGTGAAGTAAAATCCTCCTGACAACATTTTTTTGGAGAATGTTACAACGTCAGGATGTTCCAGAAGATTGAAGTGTTCGTGCGCCCAGAACTTCCCGGTGGCACCACATCCAGTCTGGACCTCATCTATCATCAGATAAACCCCAGTCTGGAGATCATGAATGGATATTTTTTTTAAACAATTCAATTTACGGGACGTTCAGCTCAACATGCCATCAGAGTGCCCTCCCCTGCATACAGTGTTGTGTTCTTTATATCTATGGTTGTGTCAACTTAAAAACAGACAAATTTACCTCTTTACATATTTTCTGTAAGCCTTGAAAAAACCCAGGGCTCGCGTGGTGGTCCCCGCCTTCTGATTGAATAGGCTCAACGCAGATTCCAGCCACTGGTTCATGACGTCTGTCATACTTGACAATCAGATCTCTAACCTAGTTGCACAAGAAATTAACATATGGGCTTAATGGTGCGTTAATTTATACAATACTGTAATGTAATTTATTGTTGGAGCTTAGCTGGTAATCGTATATATGTTCTTAAAGAGATAGTTGATGTGTACATTATCTTTAACGGCCTTATAAAAACTGGCGAATATGGTGACATATATTTTGAAAATGCTGTACTCGTAGGCTAAATGCTAATACTGAACACACAAAAATAGCGATGCAATATTTTTTTTAAATGACCAACAAGAAAAATAATATAAAAAAGATACAAAGAAACCTATTTGAGACTCCCTTCAGCAGGAACAATAAGTTCAGTAGACGGTAAGTGAAGTATACAAAGACATATTGTAAATGTTGAGGTTCCTTGACTTTTTTCAAAGGGAGTTCCTTAGTTAGACGCGAGTCACGCGATACTTTCTAAAGCAGTGTTAGGTGAATAGTAAGCTTGGGGATAGCTCGTCCCGCAATTCTACCCAGCTTTTAAACGGGTACCTGCCTTAAGTTGGGGAAGTAAAGGCGGCTAGGGTAACCACGCAATCTCTTCATATGTCGAAGTTATAGAATTCTACACTTCATCTGCCCTGATGGCCTATTAGGGAACTTTACTTTTTACTTACTAGGCCTGTTGTAAACCTTGCGCTTCTGACAATATACACCAACTGGGGCCCTAAAATAATAGATTACTAGACCTGATTGTGCCCCTGACGTGTTTGAGTAACACCCCCTCTTTTGCCGGCCCCATTACACCCAAACTGTTACTCAAAGATACAAAAAATGGAATGTATCAAACAAAACCTCGTCAAGGCAGCGTTGCTCCTCAAGCTCGTTCTCTTTCTGGAACTCACTCAGCGGATACTTGAGATTTGGGAATGTGGCTATTGGCCATTCCGGGACAGGAAAGTCCATTTTATGAAACCATTTAGCGTGACTCATGGCTAACGCTCCTGGGGGGGGGGGAAGAAAATCGCATTTAGACATCCATAAAGTTATTTGACTACTGGGAATATTAATAAGTCAAGTCACTGACCCATACAACGTCCATGAAAACCATTCTTGAAGGAGAGGAAGGAAAGTTTTGGACTTCCCGGTGGTTTATTGAGTAAACTGGTCGATCTCTCGTGTTCATTTGGTGGTCTGTCACCTCTGAGTCGCCTCTTGATTCAAGTATTGAGGAAAATAATCATAAATAATACATGTATATATTAAGGTTCGTGTACAAATGTAAATATGATAAATTAGTTCATGCGTCATATGAATTTTATTTTAAAAATATAACATTTTTAAATGACTTTTTAAGTCCGCAAACAGACCTGATAAGCCATATAAATTGCCTTTTGACCATTTTCATTAGCACAAGTCCCACAGCCAGATGTTTGTGTGTGCTTTAATCCTGGGGGCGCCACCTGTCGGGAATTAAAGTATCATTATGCGGATACAAAAAATATACATTAAAGATAAATATTATGTTATTTATACTTGACATATATCGGTATCTATGTACACATCTACAAAATACTAAAATAAATTCATAATGTATGCACATACATACGTACTTGCATTCATACACACACGCACACATATAATGTGTATACACGTCAGGGAGCCTCATTACCTTTATGGGCCGCTATAGAAAACTTGTGTTCTGGGCCCTATACAGCAAAAACTTTAAAAGGAAAGAATATAAATATTCCCTATTGGGCTCACCCCGGGGCAAGCGCCCGTCGTAAGCCCAGGCTTTAAGACAGCTGTTACGAGGTGAGCCCAGGCTTTAAGACAGCTGTTACGATGTGAGCACAGGGTTTAAGACTGCTGTTACGAGGTGAGCCCACGCCTTAAGACAGCTGTTACGAGGTGAGCACAGGCTTTTAAGACAGCTGTTACAAGGTGAGTACGGGCCTTAAAACAGCTGTTACGAGGTGAGCACAGGGTTTAAGACAGCTGTTACGAGGTGAGCACAGGCTTTTAAGACAGCTGTTACGAGGTGAGCCCACGCCTTAAGACAGCTGTTACGAGGTGAGCACAGGCTTTAAGACAGCTGTTACGAGGTGAGTACAGGCATTAAAACAGCTGTTACGAGGTGAGCACAGGGTTTAAGACAGCTGTTACGAGGTGAGCACAGGCTTTTAAGACAGCTGTTACGAGGTGAGAAATGAGCCATGTTTTAACTAAATCAGACACTGCTATAGTTGGGAAACTAATTCGCGACGTGCATTGTGGGAATAGTTCATTCATTTACTTATTTTGGTGGTAGTTAATTAATGCTATGATGCAGAGTAATACATGTATGAATAACTTGGGACGGGAGAACTCTCCTTTCTAGAAGGTAATTCGTTTAAAGTGACGTATTTTTTTCTGAAGATTCTGCCTTGAAGATATTTATTTAGTCCACCAAATATAGTTTGGAGGTAAATGGTCAGAATTAGAGAGTTCTAAGAGAAGAGACCCGCCACTCATGGTCCAGGTCATGGCCAATAGTCGTTGTAGTTGATATTATTAATATTTTGATGAATAAGGTATTCGTTCATTAAATGTTGAGACCACACCAGAGGCTTTTTAGGACGTTTCTTGACCGTCACGGAGTAAATCGCGGAATAAAAATATTGTCTCTCATACCCCAGACAATGAAACGCGTGTACCACAGACGACCCGTTTGTGGGTACAACAGCCCTGTAAGAAGCACACACATACACTTTCACATACCACATACAAACATACACATACACAGTTACAAACACTTACACTCTAAGTATTTCTAAGACTCATATATTCAGTGCCGCACTTAGCATATCCACCGCCCGGGTGCAACTAGTATTTTGTCACTCCACCCCCCCCCCTCTCCCTTGATTTGACATTCATTTTTTTTTCTTTTCTTTCTTTCAAAATTTATGTTTTTTGATGTAAGGTTTTGCAGCCCCTGATTGGCTGCCGCCCGAGTGTTTTGCACCCGTCTGAACCCTAGTACAGCATGATCCTAGCAAACATTACACACAGACTTGTATATTTACATACTGCACACATAGAATTGTATACACACATTCTCCACACATAGACGTGTATATATATATATATACACACATACAGTACACATAGACTTCTATACACACATTCTCCACACATAGACTTGTATATACACACATAAAGCACATACATATATGCTCACCGACAACAAAGTCGTTTCAAGTTTGCTCACAAAATCTTCAGCTGGATAACTGCCAAGCGCCGGCCTATTAATGAAACTTGTCTTTAAAAAAACACAAATTAATAGTGGATTAACTCAACAAAGATAAAATCAAATAATGTTTTCTAAACAATAAGAAAAAAAAAGCGATGAAGTTGAAACTTTTTAACTTAATGCAAACATTACTTTCACTGAGAACATGCTAACTGTGATGTCATGGGTAATGGCAAATACCCATTGTAAGAAATTATTGGTATTGAGAGATGCTTTTCTTCGACAGAATAATTCTAAAATGTTTAATTTTTTTGTACCAATAGTGTTAGAGCACAACCTGGCATACCAATAATCTTATAGCACGACAGGCCATAAAAATAGTATTAGCGCACCACAGGCAATACCAATAGTGTTAGAGCACAGCATGTCATAACAATAGTGTAATAGCACAACAGCCCATAACAATAATGTCTTAATGTTAGAGTAAAACACGCCATACAATGTCAGAGCATAACAGGTCTTAATAATAGTGTTAAAACACAATAGACCATATTAATGATGTAAGAGCACAACAGACCATAACAATAATGTTGAGCCTACATAATACAAAAAAAAAAGTTACCAGATTTTTAGGATTCATCATTGCGTCAATAAGTTTTGGTGGATTGTAGCCTGAAACAGAATCGTCTGGTTAATAAGACACAGAATGGTAATGTATTAATTCAAAGATGAAAAGATTGTACATTTAAACATAGTTTTAGGCGATGAAGAGCAGAAAAGTGATTGTGTAGTCTCCCTATTACGACCAAACGTCTTGGTGTTTCAAAAAACAGAGTCAGAACAAACAAAAAAATAATTGGACAAACACGAGAAGAAAAAAATATGCGTTTTTTAAATTTCAGCAAAAAAAAAACCACAATGTTTCATTGGTTTTATAGTTAAATTTAGGAATTTGAAGAAGATGGCCGAGAAGTGTTACTTTCTATAACTACTTCCAACCACACGCGGTGGTCAGTGAAAGGTGATATACCCACCGAGTGGTAGTGAGGCTATCTGCATGAACATGTCCAACAGCACATTGCCATCCACATCAACCACATAGTTGCCTTGAGATTTTTCATAGTCAACGAAGAAATGAATAGCATCGACATTCTGGTGAATAGTAAACATTAGCAGTGTAAACATTCAATGACATCTGTTACGGTTAGGCGGGAATATTTTGTACTGAAAGACAGACAGGCAGACTGGAAGGTACAGGAAGACCGGAAGACAGTCCGACTTGAAGGCAGACATACTGGAAGATAGACAGACTGACTGGAAGATAGACAGACTGACTGAAAGATAGAAAGACTGACTGAAAGATAGACAGACTGAGTTGAAGATGGAATATGAAAACAGACAGACAGAGAGGAAGACAGACCTTTGGGAAGAGATAAAGACACCATTGACCTTGTGTCCAATACAGTGGCGAGAGAGACAGAAGGGGATAGAAGACAGACTGCAATATATTTATAAATATACGGTTAGATAGGTGTACATATCAAGGCGTTTGAGTGAATCGGATATTACATTCAGAGAATTAAACTTAGCTATTCAAAATTCCAAATCTTAATCGGTACATTCTGACTCTCTCTCTCTCTCTCTCTCTCTCTCTCTCTCTCTCTCTCTCTCTCTCTCTGTCCCTATCTCCCTCTCTCTCTCTCTCTCTATCTATCTATCTATCTATCTATCTATCTATCTATCTATCTATCTATCTATCTATCTATCTATCTATCTATCTATCCATCCATCTATCTATCTATACACGTGTATGAAGGCCATTAGTTTTACTTGATATTTTCCAAGCCTGTTTGTCAACTCTTGCGATTTCGGACCAGGAACCTGTGTCACAACACAAGGTTTCACGTACTCACTGGAGCTAACCGTCTGCTTCTGTCGTTTGTCAGCAGGCGAGATACTGCACAGTCTGAAAATCCCTGAAGTGGGTATTAAATGTAAAATTAAGTGTACACAAATATTTTAAAGATGACGGGCAAAGAAAGACACTACATATGAATAGTTCCATTCACCTAGTCACTAACCTATACCAGAAGTGTTCAACACAAACTTTGACCTTCGCCGGCACAGTTTAGACGCCATGTTATTTTGTTTTCCCCACCAACTCCCTAAACAAAGAAACAGTAATAAACTTGTAATTTCCATCTAATATTTCAATTAAAATTTACACACACGCAGTGAGATATTAATTATTTAATCTTTTTTTTAAATTCTTTTTGCATTTCGGATTCCTACTTTGTTTTAAACCGGCTGAAAAATTGGATCATTCAAGTATCTGTTACGGAATGTTAAGTCTTTGTGTTGTTAATAGTAAAGGCCTTGTGTAACTTTACGTGAGTAACGCCCGGATGGACTCAGAAAATACCACTACATTCTCTGGCCAACAAGCCAATAAAGTACGACAGATGGTGCGATGTCTAAGGCTTAAGTAAGTGCCACCCCGGGGACGAACAGTCCAGTCCCCCCTCCCTCCCTCTGCCCCAACTGGTTACAATTTATTAGAATATACGACAGTCCTACAGTCGGGGTTAAGTGAATTATAATTGAAAAGTTTCGTTGCTGGAATAAGTTGTTGTGTGAGTCAGAATGTGTGTGTTGTGTTGTGTCAGAATGTGTGTGTTGTGTTGTGTCAGAATGTGTGTGTTGTGTTGTGTCAGAATGTGTGTGTTGTGTTGTGTCAGAATGTGTGTGTTGTGTTGTGTCAGAATGTGTGTGTTGTGTTGTGTCAGAATGTGTTGTTGTGTTGTGTCAGAATGTGTTTTTGAGTGAATTAGAATATGTTGTTGTTGAGTGAGTCAGAATGTGTTGTTGTCTGAGTCAGAATATGTTGTTGAGTGAATCAGAATGTGTTGTTGAGTCAGAATATGTTCTTGAGTGAATCAGAATATGCTGTTGAGTGAGTCAGAATATGCTGTTGAGTGAGTCTGAATATGTTGTTGAGTGAGTCAGAATATGCTGTTGAGTGAGTCAGAATATGCTGTTGAGTGAGTCAGAATATGTTGTTGAGTGAGTCAGAATATGCTGTTGAGTGAGTCAGAATATGTTGTTGAGTGAGTCAGAATATGCTGTTGAGTGAGTCTGAATGTAGATCAATTGGTTCCTTTTTATTTACTGTAATGTATTTCTCTCGGAATTGCGCGACGTTCCACGGATGACGGGCTAGCCTGGAGCTGAGCGGCCGTGAGCGACAGTAGCATTGTAAATCAAAACAATCTAAAATTTAAATAGCCTACCCCCCCCCCCCCACCCAGCGGGCTGCGGTGTAATCATCAAACGTTGATCGGTCCGTGTCAAGAAAAAAAAGTCTGGGGACCACTGTTCTACAAAGTTTAATTGTGTCATAACAATAGTGTTAGAGCACGACCGGCCATAACAATAATGTTATAGCACGACCGGCCATAACAATAATGTTATAGCACGACCGGCCATAACAATAATGTTATAGCATTGAAGTTAAACAGAATAATAGACTTTGACATGCATAACAATAAAACTGTTTTGCACGTGATTACTTGTATGTTTAATTTTGTTATTATGTCGATGTTATTGTAATTGTTGTTATTTTTTAATATAAAGTTCTTCAACACTTTTGTAGTATCACATAACGTACCAAAACTTTTCGAGCACGAATGTCCAAAAAAAAACATAATAACAACTTGTATTAAAATATCTACTAATAATCAACTTTGTTAAATATCCGCCTGCATTCATTCATTATTACAAAAATAGTTTTAAAAAACAAAATAAAAATTACTCACGTTGCAACAATTTAATCGTAAAGCACCAGGACATTTAGTGGCAGATGTCGCTCCACTTTCTTCACAAAATGTGACAACAGTACATTGAAGTTGTCAACTGTTAGTTTTTGTCCTTTTTTTCTCTTTTACGTATTACGTTGGATCTTAACCGTTACATGAATTAATTAATGAATGCAGGAATTGGGTCAACGACAGATGGCTACTTCGTGACTTTCTAGGTGAAATGTTTATTATTTCATGGCGGGTTTTTGAATGAGTTTATTTATT
Organism: Bulinus truncatus; assembly: GCA_021962125.1. NCBI lineage: Eukaryota > Metazoa > Mollusca > Gastropoda > Planorbidae > Bulinus > Bulinus truncatus. The sequence continues at coordinate 3,460,840 of JAGDYQ010000008.1, forward strand.
TATTTTTATTTATTTTTTTGTAAACATTTAAGTTTCATGTACATTTTTGACACAAGTATTTTAAGCCATACCAAAACAATAATGTTTTGATAGGCTGTGTTTTTTTGTATTTCACTTTTCCTTGTGTGTGATGGAATTAAAAACGATCAAAACATTGCCTCGGTGCTGGTTGCAGATTAAAGTGCCTGAAAACCAAAGGCGTTGATAGTTTAATCAGTTATGCAGGGCCGGGGCTTGTGGGGTGTCAGAGGATCCCAGTTGTAGAAGTCTACTACAGAAGCGAAACGTGCAAACAGTGGTCCAGATAGAGGTTTTGTCTAAAGCCCCCCCCCCCCCAATAGGCCTTTGCCATGAGCCCCGAAAAGCCATTGAATTGAGCCCCAAATAGACTTTAAATGGGGTCCCAAATAGACTTTAAATAGGGCCCCGAATATATTTTAAATAGGGCCCCGAATAGACTTTAAATGGGGCCCCGAATAGACTTTAAATTGGGCCCCGAATAGACTTTAAATAGGGCCCCGAATATATTTTAAAAAGGGCCCCGAATAGGCTTTAAATGGGGCCCCGAATAGACTTTAAATGGGGCCCCGAATAGACTTAAAATCAGGTTCAAAAAAACGTGAGAACGGCTCTGCCCAATACAGTAAATATCTCATCCCACCAGTGGACACAACATTGAACAATACAGTTAATATTTCATCCCAACAGAGGACACCACATTGAACAATACAGTTAATATCTCATCCCACCAGTGGACACCGGATTGAACAATACAGTTAATATCTCATCCCAACAGTGGACACCACATTGAACAATACAGTTAATATCTCATCCCAACAGTGGACACCACATTGAAGCTTTTACCACAAAATGACAAAATGATAATGACATTCAAGTCACATCTTATCAAATTAATTCATAAAACGGTAAGCTGTATCCTATAATTTACAACGGGTATTATGCTGACAAAGAAAATACCTTGCATTCATGCCAAATAACGTTTTCAACTTTTGTATTACTCACATCAGGTCTGCGATGACTGCTGTCATCTTGGGTCAGGGGGGTCGGCAAACTTTTTGTGTCGCAGGTCACATTGGGTTCATAAATTTGACCGACGTGCCGGACCACCAGCAGATGAAGGGAGTCTTGACATGAAGTAATATAAATAAAAATGTAAACTTCATAACATGAAAATGTTTAGTGATGGTCAAAGGCGTAACGAGGGGTGGGTAAGGAGGGGGGGAGGGCCATCATGCACCTGGTGCTACTCACACATACCAAATGGTATATTTTAAATATAATATCATGGGTTTTGAATGGGGGGGGAGCACTAAAAAGGTATTTAAAAAAGGTATTGTTCCCCGAGCGCGAGTTAAGCTCTCTACGGCACTTGTGATGGGCTTGTGGGTTTAATTGTCAAGAAGGCTGGATGTAGCCCACTGGTTGTCTTATGTCCACCTATAACACAAGAACGTCTCTGTTAGAAGTTAAAGTACATTTTGTATACACATGACACATGGCACATGACACATGACACATCTTCTGTTGTTTCCATTGTCATGATTTCTTACAAAATATTGGATCCGTTCTTATGTCTGTTTGGGCCCTGGGTAGAGTCGTTGGGGGACCCTAGATAGAGTCGTTGGGGGCCCTAGATAGAGTCTGGGCTAAAAACCTGTCGGGGAGCTGAAAGCATTCGATTTTTATAGAAATTCAATACAGAGAGTGTGAGACGGATGGCCGAGTGGTGTAGATACTCGACTGTCAACCTGAGAGTCCTGGGTTTAATCCTAAGTGAGGCCCATGGAATTTTCCCGGGTGCAATTTGGTGCAAAGTCGTCTCACAAGTCCACCCAGCTTTAAATGGGTACCTGACTTAAGTTGGGGAAGTAAAGGCGGCTGGGCGTTGTGCTAACCACACAATCCCTTCATATGCCGTGGTTATAGAATCAGATGAATTCTACACTTCATCTGCCCCGATGGCCCGATAGGGCTAAGGGAATACAGAGAGAGACAAGGGAAATAAAATACACATGTAAATATGGGTCATGCGGTGCCCCTAGCGAAAAATGGAGAGTCGAGGCGCGTGCCCGAAGTGGCCACCGTTAATCAGCCCTTGATCAGAATGTCCAGCCCTTGAGCTGACAATCCAAATTGTGAGATCGCCACCATCATGTACTGTCCTGTGTACAAAGTTTCTATTGTGAGATAACTCTGTTCACAATGACAGTTTCATAAAATATCACTGGTATTCTCCCTTTGCGACTCATTTTTAAAAAAAAAAAAAGTTCGCGTTATAAATATTAAGACATTGTGTTGTGTGCTCTCTGTGTATTTCCTTTTTTGTAATTTGTAATGGAATGGTGAAGTTAGTTAATGTCATTAATATGAACGGGGGGGGGGGATAGCCTTTGGGGGGGGGGGGGTGTTTCTATATTTGTCTGTATAAAGTTAACTTACGTTATTCTGGAGAAAGACAGGGTACATTTAAAAAAAAATTGAGTACGTGTTTTGTTTATTCCTCTTCGCCCCCTCCCTCCTTTTCCCCTTCGCCACCAGAACAGACTCATTTCAAAACGTAATCAATGTTTCTTTCTTTAATCCTCGCTGCAAAAAAAAAGTTTATCCGAGATTTCTATAGTGACGTCGTAAACATAGATCTACAGTTCTAAGAAACAGTGTTAGTGATAGTGACGTCGTACAACATAGATCTACAGTTCTAAGAAACAGTGTTAGTGATAGTGACGTCGTACAACATAGATCTACAGTTCTAAGAAACAGTGTTAGTGATAGTGACGTCGTAAACATAGATCTGTAGTGGGGCATTGATAGTAAGCTGGACATCGTTTGGTGGGTGGGGTAAATGGCCCGGGACCCGTTTTGGGTGAAGCAACATAAAATCATTTCTCTAGATGTATTTGGGTGGTGGGAGGGGGGAAGGATTTCATAGCGGGTGCACATGAAGCGCTCCTTTGGCGCCAACGTAGGAAGCCCCCTACCCCCCTAAAACACCACTTGTATATTAATTTTCTCTCTCTTTTTAAAAATGGGCTCAAATTAGGTGGAATTTTATAACTGCAAATAATACAAATATCCATTATTTCTCAATCTATTAGTTGGGGTGGGGGTTAGAAAAGGTACTACAAAAACATAACGATCCCAACTAAAGGTTAGGGTCACAATGCAAGAAAATACCTGTACTAATTTCTAGGTCTACATGAGGATGAGATATTATTAGCCTGACAGTCATATCGCAGAATACAGCGAGGATGAATGTGGTGTTTTCATAACGAGTTAGGTCACCTGTAAAACACGTGACTAGTTAGCCAAAAGTGACTATCTAACCAAAAGTGACTATTTAACCATAAGTGATTATCTATCTAGCCAAAAGTGATTATTTAACCAAAAGTGATTATTTAACCACAAGTGACTATTTAACCAAAAGTGACTATTTTACCAAAAGTGACTATTTTACCAAAAGTGACTTAACCAAACGTGACTATTTAAAGAAATAGACAAAACAAAGTACATTTGTTTTGAATGTAAAAGAATAAAGCATTTAAAGAAACTGAAATCACGTGAGGACAGTCAAAGCAATAATTAGAAGGCTCTGTCGTCCTTGTTGGTTTATGTGGGTAAACAAAAAAAAAGCAAAAGCAAAGACAGAATTGTTCCATTCGTTGTCTTAGCGGTTTAACCCCTTCACTGCCATGGGAAACTATAGACTTGAAGGGATTGATGCCGTTGAAGGTAAGGTTTGACATGAAGCGGAAAATTCGGGCTCGAAACAATGAGAAGTCGGTAGCTGTTGTCTCCTTGCTTATCGCTGTGTGTTATATATACTTTCATGATATCAAAACAGCCATTGCGACTTCTGGTGTATCGGTGATGAAGACAGAGCGCTTAAAAAAAATACTTTTCTAACGGCGGTTCTATGTTTGGCATTGTGAAAACACGCCATCTTAAAATGGATCTCATTCACAGACTATGAGAAACATTCTTATGGACACACACACACACACACGCACGCACACACAAATTATGTCGCTTTAGTAGCTGCCAGATTTTATTTTCAAAAAAAACATACACCATGACGACATTAAACACACCTGCAACCCTCTCCCTAAAAGAAACAGGGGTCAGCTCCTCCCTTTTCTGTACGAGCCAACCCAGTTCTAGTATACGGATATCATGTTATTTATATCACATTGCTACTTTGGCAAAAATAACGTTATCAACCTCTGACCTTCATGGCTGACTGTTTACATACAGGAGCGAGACCTTCACGGTTGACAAATCGAGCATCGACCCTATGTAAAAAAAAGTATATATAATTATATATTTATATACATATTACTCAAAGCCATAACTATTTTCATACCAGATTTTGTTTGTCTTTCTATTAAAAAAAAGAAGGTGGACGGGGCAAGAAAACAGCAGTTTTAATAGCAAAATAGATAAGTAGAAGTCTTCAGTGGCTGAAAATATAAATAAATATATAGCCCACACAGTGGCGTCGGTACCATCTGGGCAGCCATCTTACAAAATGCTTGATGGGGCTCTTCCAAATTATTAAATCCCTTAAGGTCCCGGGAGCCCGCCACGTTTTAGAGCACCCAGCCCCCCTAGAAAGACGCCACTGGATCTTATTCCTCACCCGTTATTCCATGACAGCGCAGCATCTGCCATTAGACAACCTGTAGAAAGGGAACATTCAAAAATCACTCCAGCATAGGTCTAAAACTTTGTATCCTGATCAAAAGTCTCATACTTAATGGAACCTGGTCCCTCCCACCAAGAGAAAATTTGATAGCTGTGTTTGGTCAGTGCTAAAAAGAGAAAGTGGGACATACAACATTATGAACGACAGCGGAAGTGTCTTTGTAACGGTGGCATTTGTCCCTGACAGTGACAGACGAGCAACAACAGGAGAAAGAAAATGAAGGGTGAGGGTGGAGGGAAACATTAAATATTTCATCTTCTTAAAATACAACGCAGCTATTTTTAAACTCTAATGTGTTGTTGTTTCTAACCCAGTATTTAAGATTTTCACATGATGCTTGAAGCGACTCTCAAGATTGTTGTACCCCCCCCCCAACCCCCCAACCCTCTCTGTTTAACCAGCCATTAAGTACCGAAAAAGTTTCCTTGCTTAGCCCAGGGGTGGGCACACTTTTTAAGCCGCGGGCCGGCCACATCTTGTTCGTAAATTTTGACCCTGCGGACCGAACCAAGAACAGATGGACAACTGTGTGTTGATATGAACTGCAGTACATGTAGTCTAAACTCTAAACCAAAAGTGTACCTCATACACATAATAAAACTATCCAGGGTCGTAGCTTGGTTTGTTAGTGTGCCTTTAGCCCTTTAGTGGCATTTAGTCGTTATTTAGGAGATTGCTGTTCTCTGCAGGGCCGTAAGCGAAGGGGCCCGTGATAAGTTTTTTTTTTAGGTTGGACCTACCTTGTGACGGCTTTGGGTTGAGGTGTGTGTGTGTGTGTTTGTGTGGTGGGGGGAGGGGGTAAAGGTCGTAATTCAAATGAGATACAATTATTAATTCATTGGTTAACTAATACAAGGATCATCAAGCGAAGGAAAATTGAGTCAGAAGTTTGGATTCCCAAGTAGACTAATTATGTTGTCGTTTGTTTGTTTGTTGTGATGTGTTGTCGGACGAGGCTATATATTTTAGAACAGACAATGTAAGTCTTGATTTATGCTCTGTCTGCCATAGCGGGTCCCACCGTTTAGACGCTGACTTCCTCATTGTGCATTAGGCATTTAAAAAAAAATGTTCCACCACGATACGTGAGTATAGCGTTTGGTTACGTCAGACTCATTGTTCCCTCCCGACTTCTCCCCTCCCTCCAAACATTCACTTTTCATTATTAAATTAGGATCTTGCATTAGGTTGGGCATTACTGATTTGTTCAATGTCAATCACTGGAGATCGAACCGGTACCTTTAAGTTGACAGTCGAGCGCTTTACCGCACGACCATCCGTCCCCATTGAATGAGGTCACGCTACTACTCATTTATTTTCTTTTAACTAAGTGAACCTGCCATCCGACACGTGACAGATCAAAGCCCTTGACTAATTGAGCCAAAATGTCATTGCAGACATTTAAGTTTGTGTTGTGTGTGCTATATGTGTGCTAGTGCTGTTTGCGTGTTATATGTGTGTTTATTTATTGTTTGTGTGCTATATATGTTTGTGTTCTTTGTGATATATGTGTTTGTCACTATGTGCAGTGTGTGCTGTTTGTGTGTTTATGTTGTGTATGACTAATGTGTTTGTATAGTGTATTCTATGTGTTAGCTTGTGTTAAGTGTGTGTTATATGTGTTTGTGTAGTGTGTACTATGTGTGTACTATGTGTGTATTATGTGTTTTCTTTGTGTTATATGTGTTTGTGTAGCGTGTACTGTGTGGTAGCTTATGTTGTCTCTGTTTTTCTCTAATCTACCTAATTTAAAAAAAACATTTTGCAAGACCTGAGCTGATCGAATCGCTCATTTTGACCTTCCACTGTTTTCCTTACTGTCTGTTGATTTATTCTTTAGAAATATATTGATAATAACTAATCAAGGTCGTGTCTAAAGGGTATCGAACATTTTTTTTGAACAGGTCCTTGGCAAACATTTTTTTTAATGACCTGAACTAAAAGCACACACCCCCTCCATCCGTCCCTTACCTCCCACAGCGAAACACGGGATTAACATTTTCAAGGGTGTTTCCAACAAACAAAAATCCATCAAGTCAAATAGTGTCATTGACACTGCTGGACACAACTGGACCTCCTGTACATTATATTGTGTAGAGTGTAGAGTGACATGTAGCCATGATTTATGCTATTTTCTACATCATGTCATTAGATAGACGTATAATGTACACACACGAGGGACAGGTTAGACTCCCAGTGGCGTAGTGCGGGGGAGGGGCAAGGGAAGCTTAATGCCCCGGGCACTACTCACAAAGGGGCGCCAAATGGTAAATTTTACATATAATACTTTATGGCTTTCGAATGGTGGGGGCGCTAAAAAGGTATTGTGCCCCGGGCGCGAATAAGCTCGCTACGCCACTGTAGACCCCCCCCCCCTTTTGAAAGAATATTTGAACATCCTCAACCCATGCGTTCCTCTGTTTATGACGTCTGTCATCAATTGACATAAATATACCATGCACTCCCCTTATTTATGGCTTCTGTCATCCATTGACATAAATATACCAATAAAAAAAAATTGTAATAATAATTATCGTTAATAATTCTTTTGCTTTACTTGCCAACTTGTATTTAGAAACAAAAGTTCGGATGAAAAAATTAGACGACAACAAATTGATAAACATATGAAAGTGTTTGAACTTTGCATGGCAATTACACACGTTTTCCCAATTTGGCATGTTAAGTCATCTCCAGTATTCACACGTCCATGACACATGGTCGAAATACATACATAGAGTTGGCACTGAGCAAGATGGATACAACAAAGACAGATTTCCCAAAAGGTTTTGATCCCTTTGTGTTCACGCCAGCATGTGTCATCGTTCCGTAAGATGACAGATTTGGGTTTAGTCGAAAACAAACGCCAACGTGACAAACGCTCTTGTGGCCAGGAGTAATTTTTTTGTTTGTTTGTTGACTTGTGGCTGTTATTTATTTGGATTGATTTGTTGTGCAGCAAGCATCGCTGTGGACCCCCAACCTTTTTCTAGCCGCGCACCGGCCAACGTTTGATAATTTTACCGCGGCACGCTGGGGGATTTGGGGGGGGGGGTGGAAGGGACGGGGAGGTTAATTATTTATATTTTAGATTGTTTTTGATTTTCGATGACGCTCACAGCCGCCCTGCTCCCGGGGACCACTGGTGTAACGTGTGGTGTGGGAGTTGGCCAATGTTTTCGTCTCTCTGTTTGATTTTCGTAAAACAAATAATTCGTTTTTTTTTCATTTGTTTTTAAAGATTAATTGATTGGAAATTCCTTATTATAATGAAACAATGCTTAAGAGACAGTCAATCTAGATAGATAGATAGATAGATAGATAGATAGATAGATTAGATAGATAGATAGATAGATAGATAGATAGATAGATAGATAGATAGATAGATAGATAGATAGATAGATAGATAGATAGATAGATAGATAGATAGATAGATAGATAGATAGATAGATAGATAGATAGATAGATAGATAGATAGATAGATAGATAGATAGTTCCGATGTGCAACTATTTCTGTAGTACATGTACATTTATGTCTAACCAATCATACAAGTACATGCCCCATGACTGCCCCGTGACTGTCCACTTGTGTAACATGTATATATGTTGTGATATCGGTAAGTACATATAAACTCATTGTTGTTTTTTTAGTTGTAGTTTTATTTTACCCCATCCCCAAGACATTTTGAATTTTACCAACATCGCAAAAATGCACGTGACTGTATTATGTAATTGTATCACGTGACTATCATGTGACTGAATCACGTGACTGTATCATGTGACTGAATCACGTGACTGTATCATGTGACTGTATTCAAACACAGATCGATTGTCCTCAGGGGCGGAATGTCAGATGAGATCTCTCTGGTGGGTGGGGGGGGGGAGGGGAAAATGTTGGTCCCTTTAGAAAAAAGAAAGACTTATCAAAGGATTCAAAATTGGGCTACGTGGAGCCCCTGAATATTTGGGGACCCTGGACGCTCGCCCAATGCACCCGTCCTTAGATCCGTCTCTGTTAAATCCCATCATCTCGTGTCGTTATTTGGTTTTGTGGGGGTTTGACTTTGACCCACTGTCTTTTTATCCCGTTGAAATTTATTTTCATATCTCTGGGGGGGGGGGGGGAATCAAAATGAGAATTCAGATAAATATAAATAACCTAAATAGAATTAAAATGTAGATGCAAGATAATGGACGAAGTCTTGTTTTTCATTCTGTCGTTGTGTAAATTAGAATAATTCCTGGAGATATATATCCTGGCTTCCATGGAACCTTTAGTGATGATTAAATCACAGGCTTAACACAGATGTTTATTGTAATATACACCAGGCAGAGCTTATACGCATAAATACACTAAAGCCAAATATTTCAATATACCGTGGCTCCACCACATAACAGAAGGGAGATAATATCTCTGGAAGATTTCGTAACGCTAAAATTGAATGGAAAAAAAAATGTTTTATGGATTCGTCTGTTTTAATGTAATATCAGTTTTTTATTCAGGTCGGTAATAATAAGGTTTCTATTCAGAACACACACACACACACACACACACAGACGGCCGCACACACAAACACAAGCTAGAGATACAAATACAGACATAAAAAAAAAACTAGAAATATTTCCAACGATACCATGCTTTAATAAAATGGTTTGACAAGGAGCCAAGTGGGTCGTACTTTAATCCAAATGTTATTTTGCAATAAAAAAACTAAAATGATAAAACATTGTATTTCATCTCTGTAATGCAAGGTTATTTCAAATATATATATATATATATATATAAGAAAATAAATGTTCCTGCAAGACTTTAGTCTATATATCTCTTCATATATATATATATATATATATATATATATATATATATATATATATATATATATATGTATATATATATCTAAGAGATTTCATCTCATCCTTACAGGGACTTCTCACACCCAGCGTTTGTCATATAAACTGAAATTTTTTGGCACTGACATATAATATCTGGACTTACCAAGGGCCCCATACCTCAAATAGATTAGGGCCTTATCTAAGTCCGGCCCTATAAAAAAAATTTGATACAAAATACAAGAGAAAATAGTCCTTATAGTAGTTACTGCTTTTGACATAGGATCAAGCAACAAATATCTCAGCACTGCAGGCTCATGATCTTTTTTTTTTTTTAGTAATAACACGCTCATGTTACAAGACATGTTGAATCTGCAAAAAAAAAACAACAGAATCTAAGCCAGCATACAGTTTGTGGCTCTGAATTCAGCGCATGCGCATCAGTTATAGCTCTGATACAAGGCTCATTCTTTAAAATTTACATCATGTGACTTTTAGAATGATGACGACCTCCACTTGTTAACTCAGCGTTGCGGGTTCGAATCCATTGAGACACCTATCAATGTTTTTTTTTTGTTGGTGAGAATTTCAGCCATTCTCATGAGATTTCTCATATGTATCGAAAAACAGTTCTCTCATTGTTAAGGCGAACTTTTTAAAGTTATTCCCCTTCGTTGTCTGGAGACTTAGAGATAGAGTCGATAGCATGACGATAAAGACCTTCATTAAATATCCTCTCTCTCCCTCCCCCCCCCCCCCCCAACTTTCCTTGGATTTTTTTTCCACTTTTGGTCTCTAAATTGTACTTTTACCCCATTTATGAGCTAACACTATTATATATGTTGAGCCAGGTACGATTTAAATGGCGTATGTTTGTTTAATGAATACATGAGATAACGATCAATTTCTTTTTAAATGCATAGTTTGTAGATACTACACCAGCACGCAATAATGCACAGATTTAAAAAAAAAATTTAGATCGGTGTTTATTCCTTATCAGGTACACGTCACATGTCCAGAGTGACACGTCACATGTCCAGTGTGACACAATGACACTTTGTGTGCTAATAATGAGACACATTCATCATGACACCACGCGTGTTAAATAATTATAGAGGTGGGTGGGGGGATTGAAAGGGGGAGGGGGGGAATATAGCCTAAACCTTCATGTTGTTAATATCCAAAATGGTTCTTGAAAAAAAACTGTCTAGAAGAATTCATGAATAATATATATATATATTTCATCTATATATATATAGATAGATAGATAGATAGACAAAAAGCCCCGGTCCCGATGTGTCCCACTAAGCGGAATCGACTGTATTTATATCGGCTACAAATAAAGTGTAGTACAACCAAATCCATGGTTTGCTGGAGGTTTTATTTCTTTCTGTTATTAATCTTGCCATTCAAGACAAAGGTTGGGTTCCGGGTCTGGTAACATGAACTCAAGTTCATTCCTGCTGCTGGCAACTTGAACAGGGACAGTCGCTGTGTTTGGAAGAATTCAGTTTTGTTACGACTTCAAGCAACATGGAACTACGTTATCACGGGTTCAGCCAAATGAACATTTTTATTGCGTGTGATACCAATGGCTAATAAGTCACGCGTCCTCTCTGAATAAAGCCAGGTTTGTTTTGATAATTGGGTCTACTATGGTACGGCAAGTATAGGGTTCACGCATATGGTACATGTATAGAATACACGTATAGAGTACAAGTATAGAGTTCAAGTATGGGGTACAAATATAGGGTACAAATATACGGTACAAGTATACGGTACAAGTATACGGTACAAGTATAGGGTGCAAGTATAGGGTACACGCATAGGGTACATGTATATGATACACGTATAGGATACTTGTATATGGTACAAGTATAGGGTCCAAGGATACAACAATAGGTGTCAATGGTTTCTGGCTCAAGGTAGATCAACAAAGTATGCATGTTATAAAGAAAAAAAAATGCCTTAATATCTATATAAATAATAGCGGTGTGGGTTCTGCGTTAAATCGAAAATCAAGAATTAATACATACTACAGTATTCCAGTTTAAAATATTAAACATGGCGCTTCTTGCCCGGACTCAATTCGATATTTCTTTTTTTTTTAAATCAAGTATAATTATAATCTTTATATACATTTTCTCTAAAGATAGCCTACTCAATGGTTGTATGATTACAAAGTAATGACTTGTGTTGCGTAACAAATTATTAACAATCCATTTCTACCCCCCTAGCTTTATTGCCGATTTTAATCACAACACGTGACTGTTGCTGAACCTAAACGGTCAGGTCAGTCTCCACAGTTTCTTCACCTGTAATTAAATACTTTAACTTTGTGAGAAATTGGGGGGGGGGGGGGGGGGAAGTGAGAAGGGAGAGAGATGTTTCTGTGTTGGTGGTGGGGGGGGGGGTCGAACTGTAACGGGAACAGCGTCTGTACTTCCTGCTGTATCCATTACTTTGTACAGGTTGTCTAGTTTAGTTGGCCAGATTTTTGACAACAGGCGGGGCTAAACTGTATTTGACAAACGACGGGGAGAGAACTTTATTGGCAAAAGAAATGTCGAGTTGTGACCCTTTTTTTTTTTGTTGTTGGAAAGACTCTGGTGAATGTCACAACTTGAATGTCAAGAAGACGGGTATTGGTATGACAAAAATCATTTTCCAGACCTCAGTTATCGTGTTCATGCATGCAGGTTCTATGGAGTAATTATAATCATTGGATTCATTGGCCAAACTCGTGAAACGGTGGATTTCCCTATTTGAGTTGTAGCCAGGTGAGTTATTATTGGTTAAACTGTGAGTTAAAGCTGTGTTGCTCTGTATGTGTGTATGTGTGTGTAGGTGAGTTATTATTGGTTAAACTGTGAGTTAAAGCTGTGTTGCTCTGTATGTGTGTATGTGTGTGTAGGTGAGTTATTATTGGTTAAACTGTGAGTTAAAGCTGTGTTGCTCTGTATGTGTGTATGTGTGTGTAGGTGAGTTATTATTGGTTAAACTGTGAGTTAAAGCTGTGTTGCTCTGTATGTGTATGTGTGTGTAGGTGAGTTATTATTGGTTAAACTGTGAGTTAAAGCTGTGTTGCTCTGTAGGTGTATGTGTGTGTAGGTGAGTTATTATTGGTTAAACTGTGAGTTAAAGCTGTGTTGCTCTGTATGTGTATGTGTGTGTAGGTGAGTTATTATTGGTTAAACTGTGAGTTAAAGCTGTGTTGCTCTGTATGTGTATGTGTGTGTAGGTGAGTTATTATTGGTTAAACTGTGAGTTAAAGCTGTGTTGCTCTGTATGTGTATGTGTGTGTGTGTGTGTTGCTTTATGTCTGTGTGCGGCTGTGTCGGTGACGTATGACTATGACCTTGGGGGGGGGGAGGGGGGCGGCACTGCTTATATTCTGGAGACACGGCCCCAGCTCATTGAACAGACTTATTCTGCCACATGATGTTCCTGATAACTGTTTATGGGGTACCAGCATGGTTGCTTTAAACTCATGCCCCCCCGCCCCTCCCCTTTCCGCTACTGTTGATATGTTTATTTTATTTTCTGAGCCTATATCTAGACAGTATTTCCAACTGTTGGTAGTTCTATAATGCTCACTCTACGCCTCTTAACCCAAAATACAGACGGGCACCACTCATGTATTTTGTTTTTAATTCAGACAACGAATGTGACCATCTATGGTCCAGACCTGCCCCCACGCCAATTAAGGCCTACAGCATACACTCTAAATGTTCATTAAATGATCTTACTACATCAGCATCGCCTTCCCTTCTAAGAATTTTTGTCATGTGGAAATGGGGGGTGGGGGTGGTGGTGGCGAGAGACTTCAGTGGACAGTACTCTCCAGATACTGCAGTGGACAGTACTCTCCAGATACTGCAGTGGACAGTACTCTCCAGATACTGCAGTGGACAGTACTCTCCAGATACTGCAGTGGACAGTACTCTCCAGATACTGCAGTGGACAGTACTCTCCAGATACTGCAGTGGACAGTACTCTCCAGATACTGCAGTGGACAGTACTCTCCAGATACTGCAGTGGACAGTACTCTCCAGATACTGCAGTGGACAGTACTCTCCAGATACTGCAGTGGGCAGTACTCTCCAGATACTGCAGTGGACAGTACTCTCCAGATACTGCAGTGGACAGTACTCTCCAGATACTGTAGTGGACAGTACTCTCCATTATTCTCTTTGTGGTGTGGTCGCCACATCATTTACACCTGTCCATTACTTAATGTTTTGGCAACACGGTCCTTACTATGGGCGGCCTACCCTACGTGCTCCTCCCAGGGCCCCCTGTAATATAGTTTGATAAAAGGGGCACCATGGCGTGAAACAGGGGGCCGAGCCTAGTCAGGTTTCGTCTTTCCACTATTGGCCATGAGTGTTTCATGGGCCCCCCACCAGCTTTCAATACTCTACATGTTGAGAACATTTAGTTGAGCCCTTGTTTACTTCTTACTGATAGCAAACACATTACGGAGGTGTCTACGTACACAATGGGGCCCATTGTGAGTTATGTCTCTGCAGACACAAGGGGCCCTTGCCTGTTATGTCTCTACGGACACAATGGGGCCCATTGTGAGTTATGTCTCTGCAGGCACAAGGGGCCCTTGCCGGTTAGGTCTCTACATACGCAAGGGGCCCCTTGTCAGTTATGTCTCTACAGACACAAGGGGGGTCCCGTGTCAGTTATGTATGTTGTGTACAGTTTTGGAGACATGATCGAGGGGCCTATATGCCTGCTTCGCTCTGTGACTTAAATTGCCGTAATTTTACCTTTGCTTCATCGGAATAGAGCAGTTTACTATTTACATCGATTGTGTCAATGGTGGGAATCGTTTCATTTATTTATTACACTTACACACGATGACAAACGTAGAGGCTATTGCAGAGGAGAAGGGGGGGTAAATATGCGTATGCATGTATAACATTTTTTTTGGTATTTGGCATAGACTTAGTGTTCTAAAAATTGCTAAAACATTTTCTTAATAACTCGAAAGTATACCGGTATACAAAAAGTATGTATGAGCCACTCCCACACTTTTCGTCCATTTCATCTCCTCAACACCGAAGTTCTTTTTTTTTAAAAATGAGTTATGGAACTTGCTTTCTAAAAATGCTGTGTGTCGAATTCAAATTATGAAGTCATAAATTGCAAATGAGCCTAACTCTCTAAGAGGTGCTGGCCCAGGACAACGAGACGAGAACTCGCCATGGTCCATTTTGTGTTAGGGAAAAATTACATTCATCAAAAAAATAAAATAACATTTAAACCAATTTAAAAAAAAATTAACCAATTAAAAAAAATATCATTAACAGCGATTATATTGACATGTAAACAATATTCAACTCATGTATTATATCATTATTAAACCTTAGATTTGTTGATTTCATATCTTTGAAAGCAGCTGAAGTCCCGTCTAATTCCTATGGGTAAAATTGGAGGGAAAAACAGCCTAGCTGGCTACACTTTTTGGCGCCTGTCTTACCCCACTGCTCGTTACGGGCCTTTAATGAGCCAGCACGTCACTGATTGCAAAGGTCACTGAGAAGTAACTTATATGACAGTGAGCCCGCCCCCCTCCCCCCACCCCGGTATGCCCCTCTCTACATGGCACTGCAGTTATGAAGTAGTAATGGCTATACATAAAACGGATATGATGTAGGATCCTAGATGGACCTGTGATAGTGATTCATGCAAATTTTTGCTTGTGGTCACGTTACTCATTTATTTTCGTTTAACTTGACAGTGCTACGTCATCACCAAGTGAACCTGCCATCTGACATGTGACATCTGACATGTGACAAATCCAAGCCCTCTACTAATTGCTCAAAAAAAAAGGCATAGCAGGCGTTTGTGTATGTGTTGTGTTTGTTATATGTGTTGTTATGTACTGTGTGCTATATGTATGTTGTGTGCTGTGTGTTGTGTGCTGTGTTTGTTGAATGTGTTTTTATGTACTGTGTACTATATGTGTGCTGTGTGTTGTGTGTTTTGTTTGTTGTATGTGTTTTTATGTACTGTGTGCTATATGTGTGCTGTGTGCTGTGTGTTGTGCACTGTGTGCTATATGTGTGCTATATGTGTGTCCAACTGTGTTGTGTGTTAGTTTACTTTGCTAACTTTGAATTGATCGTACTTAAAAGAAAGACTTTATTTATTTACATTTATAGTACAAACAAAATCAGTGACAAGACACATCATGCCAAAATGTCATTTCTTAATTCGCGATTTTTTGTTAGTATGCGCAACAACAGCGTAGCAAGTAAAGGGGCGTCCCGCCCAGGGGCAGCAGTTACTTTGTCGCTAGCCTGGAGTGGCGTTTTCACCATTTTAGTACTACTCTGCACAGGATCGGGATATTATATTTACATTCCGACCAGGCCCACCGACAGAAATTTCGGACCCCTGGGCAGGGCTGTCACCACTGGCGGCGGAGCAGGGGGGCAGCGGCCCCCCCTAAAACTTTTAAGGGGTGGCGGCGCCCCCCCTTGAATTTCCAGTCTGCCCCCCCTAAAATTTTAACTTTTTTAACTTTGTAATTCATTTTAGTTTATATGTATCATTTTCATTTTCATAATTTATTTGATTTATTTCTTAAATTCAATATTTGAAAGAAATTATAATTAATTGACATTTTACAGTAATCACATTATTGAGAGTTGTTGTGGCATATTTTAAAACTAGTTGCAAGTACCCGGCTTTGCCCGGGTTTAAAATAATGTTTTCTGTTTATTTAAGAAGCGTAATTTGACGTTTAATTAAGATTTAAAATAAGACGCGTAAAAAAAGGGTTTATTTGCATGCAATAAAAGGGTACATTTATCTTAAAGCAATGTGATACACAACATTTTTGGCAGTTCCTCTCTCTCTCCCTCCCCTCCCTCCCTCTTTCCCTCCCTCCCCCCTCTCTCTCCCTCCCTCCCTCCCTCTCTCTCCCTCTCTCTCTCTTAAGCATGACTGTAGCAAAAGATGACAATTCCTATGGATGATGGAATGGAATGTAATAATGTAGTAAGTAATGTGATATTTGGTTCCCCGTATTCATAGTAAGCTATGTGGGAGAGAAGCTCGTAAAACCTGAAATCGGGGTAAAAGTTTGCCAATTTTAATGTCTTTCATATCCAAAATAATTAATTACAATTAAAGTACCCATTGAGATGGAACGAAACCTGTTTAAGAACATTCCCCATATAATTTTGTATACGTGTGCCCAGTGGCGCAACCAGCAAAAAATGCTGGGTGGGGGGGTCACATATTGAAAAAAGACAGTTTGACAGTCTTTTATGTAACTTTATAACGTAAATTATGTATTGATGATTTGGCCTGGGGGGGGGCTTGGGCCCCCCTGCCCCCTCCCTGGTTGCGCCACTGCGTGTACCAAATTTCACGTTATTTGGTTGTCTGGATCTTGAGTTTTAAGGGAACAGACAGACAGATAGCAAATGCGTCTTTTAAGTATAGAGAAGTATTGCCATCTACCGAATGACGGCAAATGTAATTTTTAAAGAAAATACAATTATTTATTATCTTTTCATAAATTACTTTTTGTTTATTGAGTTTCCCGTTTCCAGTTTCATATTCATCATCATCCATGATAATTATAAGTAATTTTCTGATCTATTTTCACTATTAAATTTGTAAACAAACTGACATTACGAATCAGTTGACGACAGAAGTGCTCAATATTCATTATTATTTTTTTAATTTATTATTTTGTAATAATATCGATTAAATAATTGCTACAGAATTACTATATTCTATTATAGAATTAAGGGGGTAAAATTTGTCTTTCGGTCATATTTTGTCTTGCCCCTCCTTAAATTTTCAAGGGGGGTCGCCGCCCCCCCCCCTTGAATTTAGGCTTGCCCCCCCCCCTTAAAATATTTCGTTCCGCCGCCGGTGGCTGTCACGCACCCCCCCCCCCCCGTGCTGACAATAATATTTTCAAAAGTTGATTGGCCAGCTCAGTCCGGGCCCCTAAAACTCGCCGGGACCCTGGGCATTTGCCCCCTCTCGGCGTCACATTGTGCTATACTGACGCATGTTACACCCACTGGAGGAATCTTGCAAGAAATAAATCAAGTAGAAATCAAGCTGTTTTTTTTTGCCCAACTCAAATTAAATCATCAAATCCATTTACGTACATTTACTTAGTTTTTTTTTGTTTAGACTCAAATAAAATTATGTAGTTAGGCCTACACGTATATTTCTATAAGCTTTTAATTAACTTCACTTTCTTTGCGTAGGGTCAGACGGTAGGGTTTGTGTGTTTCTGTAAATCTTGTAACTCAATTTCGGACCATCTTTAGTGTAATATAGACTAGCCTAATAGAGCTAATGTGTGTAAAAAGCATTAGAAAGTTTAATTCTTTAAAAACTTTTTTTTTGAAATTAAGTTTTTAAAACTTTTTAAAAATACGTATGATCTAAGGAATATTTTTTTTTACCTTTAAGTGCAGTTTAATAAAAACGTATTTTAATTTCTTTGGCATAACTGTCGTGTGCATTCATTTAATGTATTTAACTTTTATTAATTCGTTAAGATTTGTCTAGATTGCTATTTTTATATTTGCAGATATTTAACGTATTACCTTAGTTTACTTTTTCCACTTAAAAACAAGTTATTTACTACAATACTTAATAAATTAATGCGCTCATCATACATGAGACATTGAAAACAGTAATTAAATTATACGGAACAAATTAAAATGAAGCTATATTTACGTTGTTTTACGTGTCTGTGAACCCTTAATTACACTTACAGTCACGTTCTTTCAGCCAGTCACTATCAGTACGGTAACGTGTGGGTCGTGAGATTGTCAAACCTATTTTCACTGAAATTGTTTTTAAAGACATGTACACACTTTCTTATTGATTTCAGATAATAATCTCGTAATAGGAGTAGTTGTTTCTCTTCTTCCACGTTTTTTTGGAGACAATTCAAAATGGTACATTTAGGAGGCCCTAGGAAACAGGGTTCGATTTACCGCCGGGGGTGCCGGGGATATCCCCGGCACTGAGACCTGTCATCCCCGGCTCTGCTTTAGCTAATATATCCTTGCCGGGGATGAAACCATAGACATTTATCCCCGGCTCTGCAGAATTTTTTTTCATCCTCCCCCCCCCCCGGCACTGTTTTTTTTTCTCTTAATTCGAGCACTGCTAGGAAAAAATAACCTTTGTGTGCAGTAGACAAAAACGCTGTAAAGATTGACAACTGCTAACCTTGTATTCCTCCCCCCCCCCTTATCTTTAACAACGTCGACCTTTCTTACCCCACCCCTCTCCCCATCCCCCCAGTCATGTAAGACTTTTCACGAAACAGCTACATCTTTACTCCATCACTAGCTGAGGAGGAGGTACCAGAAGGGGTTTACAAACTTTATTACCCGAGACGGTCGCATTGAACCTTCGGCCACTAGATTCATACTTTGTTAGCTGTGAAGAATCATCAAACATACGGTGTTGTTGTTGTTGTTTTATCACAGTTTGCATTTACCTCTTTCGTCAAAACACACATTTGTGTACCCAGGCCGTATACGTATTAGAATATACTTTTTTTTCCCCTTCCACATAAAAAAATAAATAATTATACAATTGAAATACTATGGCCCCACTTATCTGAACACACATACCGGGGTGGGTAGGTGGGGGTGGGGTGGGGGGACCGAAACCTCGATGTTTTGTTCAGCAAATGTTGAAGTCAACGAACTGATTCTTGTCTTCTGTAAGTTGTGATCTAAGTTCATTATTTTTTTTCCATGTAATGCTGTAAATTGACGACTATGTAATGCTGTAAATTGGCCACTATGTAATGATGTAAATTGGCCACTATGTAATGATGTAAATTGGCCACTATGTAATGCTGTAAATTGGTCACTGTGTAATGCTGTAAATTGGCCACTACGTAATGCTGTAAATTGGCCACTACGTAATGCTGTAAATTGGCCACTATGTAATGCTGTAAATTGGCCACTGTGTAATGCTGTAAATTGGCCACTATGTAATGCTGTAAATTGGCCACTATGTAATGCTGTAAATTGGCCACTACGTAATGCTGTAAATTGGCCACTACGTAATGCTGTAAATTGGCCACTATGTAATGCTGTAAATTGGCCACTACGTAATGCTGTAAATTGGCCACTACGTAATGCTGTAAATTGGCCACTATGTAATGCTGTAAATTGGCCACTATGTAATGCTGTAAATTGGCGACTGTGTTTTCTTGACTTTGATAGATTTTATTTTGCAATCAGCCTTAGGTCATTATGTCAATCAAATGCCTTTTTTTAATTTTTGTTTTCAGTACAGACTTTAGAGTTGTTATAATGGATGGGCAAAGCAGACGGCTGCCTGGGGCCCAGTCTACTAAAGGGGCCCCTGTCTGGACTTGTACTTTGACCTAACACCAAATACATATTTAAATTTTAATCCATCGTTACATGTATTTTCAAAATGTCATGTAACCAAAAGAGTTATTCACTTGGTTTAATTAAAAGAAATGACATTGCTGAATGTCCCATTATGTCTAGTATTGACATCCCTGCATTGCGAACAGTCACACTCGCCTTAAGGAAGGGCCCCATACGGCTCATTTGTCAATTACCCCTTCCCCGCCCCTTTTACCGGGGCTAAAATGATTTTAAAATTATGGATGGGTCAGGGGGACCAGTGGCGTAGTGATGGGGGATCAAGGTGGCATCATGCCCGGGCGCTACTCACAAAGGGGTGACAAAAGGTATATTTTACATATAATATTATATAGATTTTCGAATTAGCGGGAGGGGGCGCTACAAAGTACTGCTAAATTATTAAGGTCCAAAACTTACAGTTGTTTGTTGACGGTGCTACAGTTGTTTGTTGACGGTGCTACAGTTGTTTGTTGACGGTGCTACAGTTGTTTGTTGACGGTGCTACAGTTGTTTGTTGACGGTGCTACAGTTGTTTGTTGACGGTGCTACAGTTGTTTGTTGACGGTGCTACAGTTGTTTGTTGACGGTGCTACAGTTGTTTGTTGACGGTGCTACAGTTGTTTGTTATTATTTTTTAAAAGTCTAAATCGTACCTCATGCCCCCCCCCTTATAACCCAACTATACGCCTTGTACTTAAATCTCAACACATCTTGGAAGTTTGTTTTTTCCTTTATTATCACATGTGTGTCAGGGGTGGGGGGTTGTTCTGAACTGCCTTGACACATTTTGTTTTCTTCAACTCCAGCAAGTAATGCTGCCGATAGTTACAATAATACAAACGACACACAACACTTTACAAAAAAAAAAACCTAAGTACTTGAGGACTTGCGCCAAATGTTTGAATGAACCAACTATTTATCGAAGTTAATGTTATATTCCGATAGTGATCTTTTTTTTTCCCTTCTTTACACTCCGTGTTGTCAGAGTTTGCAGATTGGCGGGTTTCTCGCCGATATGGGCGGTGTTTTTTTTTTGTTATCGGCGGGAGTTTTAGCTCACTGGTGGTTTGGCGGTTGTTTTTTTTAGCGGCTTGAAAGCTTTATACCTGGCGCTGATTCAAAAAATGACGCTTAAAATATATAATACGATTTAATTTTGACAATTCATATAATTTTACTAATCCACCGGTGTTAGTTGTTTTTCTTTTATTTTTTTGCCTGGTTCTTTATTAATTTTTGTTGGTTTTCGTTATTACTATCTGTCAACACGGTTCAAAGTCTTGTTAATGATTAGAAGTGTGTTAAGTTTGATTTTTCTTTTGGCGACCTCTTCGTCTGGAGCCAGAGGCAGGCACTCCGTAAAACACTTGCCTTTTCATTCTTCGAACATCCATAAGAATTATTTGACCGGACACTCATAAATGCCTCACATCATGATATTTCATGGACCGCTTGGTTGGTAAATTTGTCCTGCTAGCGGATGTTCATAATAAAGCGAGGAGAACGTTGGTAAAACTGTTAAAGTTGTGTGAACTCTGAGCCATAGTGATGTGAGGGACCACTGCTCCCTGTACAGAATCCACGTCTTATAGCCACAAAGACTGTCATGAGGACGACTGTCTTATAGACTCTGATCTTAGTGGACAGGCGGATGTCATTTTGTTACAGAATCTTCGCTCTCTGACTACCAAGGGCTTGACTGGGATATTGAACTATGTTATTGATCTCCAGATATACGGATTCTGCATTTTAAATGTGCCCAATGTTCTCTTATCGTACATGAAATATACTAGACACATTTTTTGCTCTACACCGTGATAAAACTGCAGTGAGGGAGAAACCTTTTTTTTTTACAACGTTTTTCTTCACTTCTTGTCTGTTTGTTTGTTTGATTGATTGATTGTTTGTTTGTCCGCGGAATATGGCAATCCAATTTTATACCACTTTCCGATAAGCTATAGCTCTGATACTTTCAATAAAACTCAGAACCCGATGACAATGCGATATTCTTACTATTTCATTATGATTTGATGAGTTTCTTAATAAATAAAATTAAATATGTATGGCGGATAGGTCACAGCCTTGTCTAAATCAAGGGGAATTACTGGTGCTAAATATAGTACACAGTAACGGAATTCGGGTCCAATTTTAGACCACTTTCCGAAAATCTATAGCTCTGATACTTTCAACATAGCTCAGAACCGGATGACAATGCGATATTCTTACTGTTTCATTGTGATTTGATGAGTTTCTTAAGTATTTTTCGAAAATAAAATTATTATTGGAATACCGATCTGTGAACTGCGTCAATTCTCAGCGAAATACTTAGAACTGTAATCTTCTCTATTTCAACTACGTATCTAACGTATTCTGGGATCTATACGATGGTAGTGTTGCCTGGCGCCGCAGTTATATGTTATATCGTTAGCACAGGGCTCGATTTGCCGCCGGGGATGCCGGGAATATCTCCGGCACTGAGAAATTCATACCTGGCTCTGCTTTAGATAATTTCGTCCCCACCGGGTATGAAACCATAGACATCCCCGGCTCTGCAGAATTTTTTTGTCATTCCCCGGCACTGGTTTTTTCTTAAATCGAGCACTGATCGTTAGGGAGTATCAATACACCTCTACCACCCTCCCTTCTTTACTCCCACCATCAAAATATTACATCCTCAATATTCACTCCTTTGTTTCCATCAAAATTATTGTTTAGGTTCTGGAACATCTTAATATTAAGAATGTTTGTTGTTTTCAGTCTTTGCGAATTCTTTCAAATTTCTTAGCAATGCATCCCGTGGTTGACATTCTTTTTTTCTAAATGTATCTGGTTTTAAGATTACATGTGTCATAAAAGATGTTTTCACTTCTGTCTTGTTGGCTGCGTCACCTGATACAAGTGACTCGATTTAGTCATGAATCATGGGAATCCTGTCACGTGCTCAACTTCAACAATATTTATTGTCCCCTGGGTGTACAGGGTGCGGTTTTCTTTTTAAACCGTGACCCACCCTACAATCTCTTTCTCTCTCTCTCTCTCTCTCTCTCTCTCTCTCTCTCTCTCTCTCTCTCTCTCTCCCTCTGTGTGTGTGTGTGTGTGTGTGTGTGCGTGTGTGTGTATATATAAAACACATACACTAACACTGTGGAAAGCATAGGGGTTTTCCCTTTTCGAGGATCGTCACGAAACAGGACGAAAAATAGGTCACCTTGACACATTTATTATCACCTGCACAGACAACCACTAAGTTCTTACTGTTGCTCTCTCTCTCTCTCTCTCTCTCTCTCTCTCTCTCTCTCTTTCTTTCTCTCTCTCTCTCTCTCTCTCTCACAGAGTAGTGGGGGGGGGGGGTTCCAATCCGCTCATATGGATGGGGACACTAGGCGGCTACCAAGGGCCTTCTCTGACCAGGGGCAGAGACCGCGTATGGCCTTGCGCGAGACCCAGAATCGAAGCTGTTGTCTTTAAAACGTATATAAACGCTCCTATCTCTCCTTAGGCTTCGCAAAGCCCGCTATTATTTTGCCGTAACGTAATAGGAATTAAAAGTCAGGGGGGTCATAGGGGGCTATATATGTCTGGTTTTAGGGGGCCTTTACTATTTTTTTGCCTAGGGCCCCAGATGTATCTTTGTTTAAAGCCACAAAAGCCACTTTGCCTAGGGGCCCCACACTCTAAACGACGAAACACACACCAAGTATTTCGTTCAGTAGGTCTATACACTATTAGGTTGCGCACACAGACAGTATAAGTTGGCCCACACAACCTTAGGAACATTGGAGGGAACTGCGTTCAATAGGGTATTTTCCTGTACCGGTGTGTACTCTCTGTCAGGTCTTCACTTCTTTCTAAAAACAATCAAGTCGTTTGAATGACTCATCTTAGTTTCGGTAAAAAAAAAATTCAAAGGTATAGTTTTATTGTTTACTCTGACAATATTTATGATCCCGTGGAGTGTTAACTAGGTGCGCCGTATGCAGGTTGACCCCCCCCCCCCAATCTACACGCCCCTTACCCCTCCCCTCCCCCGATCTATTTTTCTACCTTGCACACACACGCTCACACACACACACACACACACTGAATCACTGACACCAAAATAGCGTTCTTTTTCATTCTGGGTAGAGGCCAATCATTGGTCGACTATAAAACGGGAATTTCCCTTGCCTCGCGTCGTGGTCAAGACTAGACGGATCTGAACTGGTTTGCCCCAGCAAGCAGCCCATTGTGTGTTTGTGTGTGTGTGTCAATGTGTACCATATGATGTTTGCCAGTACAGCACTGTCTCATTTCAACTGTTGGCTTACACCGGTATTGAGGCGACACAAATAAATAATCACATCACCCGAGCGAGTCCTATAGTCAGGGATTGACTCATACAGTAAGGGATCGAGTCCTAAAAATCCAAGTGTACCCAAGGTAAAACGATTTTTTTTTTAATTGAATTGACTGAAAGTTTTTTTTATCTAAAATAATAAATTAATAATCCATCATTGCACTTCCGTGACTGCGCTGTGGGCAAACTTAATTAATTAAATTAATTTAAGTGAAGCCAACATTAAAAATAGCTGATAACTTTTTTGAATTTGTAAAATTATATAGGTTGTGCACATAATTTGATTTTTTTCTAATCAGAGCTAAAAACTTTTTAGAAGTGAGGAACACGAGATATGACAAGATATAGCAAATAGACTTTTGTGGTTAGTTTGTTCCGTGTGTGTTCCACGCACAACATTTTTATTCCTTCAGTCTTTTTGTTTCTTCTCAAGGCATCATATCCTAAGAAGTTCCTCAGAGTCCTTGTGATAACAATGCTACAATTCTGTCCGTATTAGCAGAGCCTGCTTAATTAAAGGTGACTGTCGATATAAGACTAGTTATAAAAAAAATAATAAGGGACGAATTTTGCGAAAAAAAATAATACAATGTGAAAAACGTGATATGCCTACTGAATATAAATTATAAGGAATGCTCATCTTCAATTTAATAGTGATCATTTCGACAGCCGCCATATTTGTTGTTATTATGCTATGTGTGTCTATACTTAGGTGCAACGCTATTGAACAGTAAAATAACATCTTATAAAGTCATTTTTATTGGACTTTTTGAAAAGCGATGCGCTTACCGTATGATTTATATTCTGTGGATATACCTATGTTGTAGAGCAGAGTACTTAGTCTTACAAGTAGGGAGGTTGGGGGGGGGGGAGGAGAAATACTAAAAAGTTTTGCTCTTTTTATGCTTAAAACTAATCTCCAATGTAAATCAAAGACAAAGAAGAAAGTATTAACCCGTCTATAATTATGTTTACTCATTGGACCTATCCTTAAAGTTCCGGGACGAATTCTGATCCATGTTCGTTGTTGTATTTGTTTGTTTTTTTTTTGTGTATTTATGTCCCTGGTATCAACTAACAGTATGCCACCAACTCGAAATAAATAAACCGCCGATGTGTTCAAGGCCATCGCGAGGTAAGGCAACCCAAAAAACTTGTCAGGGCCCCCCCCCCAGCTTCTGGGGTGGGAGATGGGGGGGGAAGGCGTCCCTTTGTTTATTTATTTTTTTACATTTTGAAATTGCCATTTCAGGGGAAATAATGAATGTTGCTCCCTTGGATTCATCCGTAGTATTCCCTGACTGTATGTGATTTTTTTTTTAAAGTTCGATTATAGCTCACCACCGCCACCTCAGCTTTCCCCCCCCCTCAACCTGCCCAGTGAGGTGTAGGGGTTGAAACGGGAGGGATAGGTTTGGAGGGGAAGGGAGGGGAGATAAATGCATGAGGGTAGGGGGATTAAGAGAAAACGTGAACTAATATTTTCAGATGGGCATTTGGGAGAAGATCGGCGCTGCTGTTCGCAATCGGCGGATTTTGGCGAATGGGGGAGGGAGGTGGAGGAGGGAATGTTAGCTTATATGTTTATATGTAAATAAACGCTATTACTTGTCGTTCAACAAATTATCATAGTTTTCTCTTCCTCATGTGTAGTGCTCAGCGGCATTTCAGCCCCGTGCTGGGGATAAAATACAAACACGCCTGAAACACCAGGGAGATCTTACCCTCAGCACCCCATTTCCCCCCAAGCAACGGCCTTTGTCAACAATGATGGGTGGCTGTGTGGCATTGCGGCTCACGTGCACTAGTCAGCTACTAGGACTGTTGAAAAAAAAAACCTATTGTAAACTAAACAAAATTCAATAATAATATATCTGATTGTGATGGGGCGGGTGGTCGTGCGGTGTAGAGCGCTCGACTCTCAGCGAGAACCTTTGGATTTTTTCAGGTCCTGGTGATAGTCCCCAAGTCCACCCAGCTTTAAATGGGTACCTGACTTTAAGTTGGGGGAGTAAAGGCGGCTGGGCGTTGTGCTAACCACATAACCCCTTCATATGCCGAGGTTATAGAAACAGATGAATTCTACACTTCATCTGCCCCGATGGCCCGTTACTTTACTTTTTTTATATCTGATAGGTACATATCTGATTTACATGATTTTAATTTTAATAGAAATAAAAAAAAACCAGCTGTAAAGTGGTCAAGTCCAAGATTTTTTTTTTACTATCAAGACCCTCAAAAAACCCAAGATCTTGGGGCCAAGCCCAAGCATTAACAGCCCAGCATTTATTTTTCTTTGTATGGTTGACTCGTTGGGTCAGCCTCTTTTAACATAAGAAGAATTTTAAAATGTTATATTGTATATTATCTCATTCGGTGAATTAATTCAGCCTTAATTTATGTCTTTAGACTGTACGGCAACATGTCCAGTAACATGTCCAGCAACATGTCCAGCTATAAATACACGCAGCTGCCCGGCGACTCTGAAAGGGCTCCGATTCTCAACGACCCCATCGGAGTCGATGGATTTAACGACGCCTCCCCTGCAGAGATCCCGATTGATGACCACCAGAGCTCGGACGCCGGTCACCGGGCCTCCAGGGACAACGTCAAGTACACGGCTCTGGCCCACACGGGGGTCCGCGAGCACGCCGACAACGACCCTGAGGAAGGGCGCGTGGAGTACGAGGTCTACGAGTCCTACGTGCGGATGGGGCTGGTCACCAACAAGCGGAAGCCGTGTCCGAAGCTCCACGTCATCATCTGCGGCCTGCTCATGGCCAGCGTGATCCTGGTGGCCTTCACCCTCATCTACGTTTTCGTCATCCTGCCGGCCCATAAGGGCAACATCGTTTTCTCGGACGGGAAGGATCACCAGGACGATCTGCAGCGTATGAAGGTAAGTACGTGTACACACAAGGCCTCGACGTGTTCTGTTTACAAATATCTCTACACACAGTTACAGTAGATAGTAGAGCCGTATGGATAGACAAAAAAAAATGAGTTCATGGCTTCGCCCAGACTGCCAAAGAGCCAAAGTACTATTGTCCATTGGTGTAACCCCTCTCCCCCAACAGTTATTTTTGCTTAGGAGCCCCACCAGTGCCGTAGCAAGTTTAACTTGCATCCGGGACATAATACCTTTTTAGCGACCCCCCCCCATTCGAAAATCATATAATATTATATGTAAAATATACCTTTTGGCGCCCCTTTGTGAGTAGCGCCCGGGGTATGGTCCCACCCTTGCCCACCCCTCGCTACGCCTCTGGGTGTGTATCGACTTGGACTCGGTGGGGTCGTGATGACGGTGCTGGTGTATTACCACTACATGTCCAAGGCGCAGTAAATTAAAGCAGATTATTTTTGTAACATCCGCTACCGCGTTGAACCGTTAGCTCTAGTCGTCTGCCTGCCCTGTTTCCTTTTTCACTCTCTGTGTGACAGATTTATTACTACTGCACATAAACATGGGCAACTTCAAAGTTTCGATCAACCATGGTGGGTTGTTTAATTCAGCCCGCGGCACACCGCGGTGAACCATAGCACCAGACTTTTATGCTGTGAGTTAATTTATGACGTTTACATTTTCCAACGCTCCATCCATCTGGTCTCGGTCCGGCCCGCCGACAAAATTTAACAGCCTAATGTGGCCCGCGAGTCAAAAATGTTGCCCTCCCCTGGATTAGATCCATCATTTCGACGATCTGACTCGGTGGGTCACCTAGTCTCTTAAAGGTCAATCCAGGTCACTTGTTTGGCCCGCGGCGACTTTGCTGCTACTGACGAATTGTAAGTTGAGCGAACAATGATTTTAGCAAACAATGACTTAAAAGTATCAATACCGTGCCTTGTGTGAGGTTGTGTGTCTATATCTAATATGCATATGTTAACATCAAAGGCAACATATATATATATATATATATATATATATATATATATATATATGTGTGTGTGTGTGTGTGTGTGTGTGTGTGTGTGTAAAATATACCTTTTGCCGTCCCTTTGTGAGTAGCTCCTGGGGTATTTATTTATTTATATTTATTTATTTATTTCGTTAGTTACTGACTGTTGTTGTTTGTTTTTGTTCAGTAATGAACTTCTATATATTTCAATGACATTGTCCATTTTTGAACATAATATCATAAGTCTGCGTCTGTACCATAGATATGTAAGTCTTATAAATATATGGGTCATACATATTTTTGAAAAATTTCTCGTCAAGTCAGTTTTTTTTTTCAGTTTTGCCACCAATTTTTTTATTAATGGTAGATAGTGAGTTGTCGGAGGGTAATTGGTAGATAGTGAGTCGTCGGGGGGTAATTGGTAGATAGTGAGTCGTCGGGGGGTAATTGGTAGATAGTGAGTCGTCGGGGGGTAATTGGTAGATAGTGAGTCGTCGGGGGGTAATTGGTAGATAGTGAGTCGTTGGAGGGTAATCGGTAGATAGTGAGTCGTCAGAGGGTAAATGGTAGATAGTGAGTCGTCGGAGGGTAATTTGGTTTAGCCCAAGACACACCTTCACATCCAGAGGTGTAGCGAACGTTACCAGCTACCCCCCGGGGCGGGCGCACTCGTAAGCGCGACTTCATTGCTGTGCCATAAAATACATACAATTCTATTGCAAAATAGTAAGTGCGCCCCCCCGGACAGCACCTCTCTTATTACGCCACTGATCACACAAACACACTAACGCACGCGCACAGTTGAGGCGATGAGTTTTGGTGAAACGGTTCAGACGAATGTTGTGGTTGATTGACGGACAGTTTCACGCTAAGCCATTCACCTGACACGGTTTTCCCCCCATTCCATTGAAAGTAGGTCAAGTGAAACGAGCTGTTAAATAAAAGTAGGTCATCGTGATCATACCTACCGACGGTTTCATTTTTAAGTCAACCAACCTAATCAAAATATCCTAAGTCGCGCGCTCCGTTTGTTTACCAAAAAGTCACCGAGATCCTGACAAGGCTAGAGATTGGGATAGATCAATGTTTTATCTGACAAACAAAACAGGGGTGGGGGTGGGGGAGGGATATATGATGGGGAGATTTGATGATGTCATAAAAGTGTCTCCCAAGACCTAAGTGGATCGAATAGGTTAATGCGACCTTAGCAGTATGCCGGGCTGGGGGCGAGCGTCATTTTGGAGCCTACAGCAAACGTTTTGTTGTGTTACAGTTAGATAACAAATTAAAAACTTCAATCGTGTGGACCCACTCAGGCGCTGGGCAGTCGCCTACCTTTATGGCCGCTGCTGGGCTAAATACACTCCACCTTTTCAAACAACCAGAAACAAAGGCTAAGGAATCTGCAATCGGAAATATAAACTGAAGAAATACATAAATTACAGTGTTAACCAAATACCCTGTAAATGAACGTTATTGTGTGAGTTGGTTAATAATGAAAACTCAATTCATGTCCATGGTTCATATGATTTATTGACGACACAATAATATAAATAAACAGAATAAATCCAATGAATAATACTTGTTGACAATGAACTTAACTGATCAACTAAAACTTCTGATATGTACTCGAATACTCTCTCTTACTCAACTGAACTTCTGAACACAAATAACTTAACTGACTCGATTGCTTCAACTCCTTTTCCAATCCTTTTTCTCAACTGAACATCGTCTTTATATAATTTCCTTCCATCCATCTCGAACATTCCCCATTGCTCTGTCTCTCACTCATTTAGTCAATACAATTTACAAATAAACAACATATTTATTTTCTATAAATATCTAGAATAATAAACAACATATTTATTTTCTATAAACATCTCGAATCATGACCCTGTGACCACATGTTGACCTGGTTGGCCAAGCTCCAAAGATACACACACACCTGTGTGCGTAGTACTAATAACTATACCATGACACCTCCCCCCTTTTCCTTAAAAAAATTTTATACATTTTTTTTCTTAAACGTAATTTAGGTGAATATATAGTGTCAAAAATATGTACATATACAATGTATACAATCTTGTGATTCAACATCAAAATAAGAAGTACATGCAATCATAGATTAGATTGATTTAAACTAAACAATGTGATATTTTACAATAGTCATTTTAACTTAGGTCAATCTAGATAATATATCTGGTATGTGGTTATTTGCTCCTTTTATGGATTTAATCTGAAAGGAAAAGTCCTGCAATAACAGTGACCATCTAGTCAACTTTGAATTTTTTATACTTTTTGTACTACTGCTGGTATGTCCTCATCTAATGTAATCAGTTTCTTCTGATTATTCTCTTCTAGCACAACCAATGGTAAATTGTGAAACATGTCATCCTCATGCTGGCTGTGTACATTAACATTTGTATTATCGGTTACAATGATGTTTACTTCATTCACATTGTTAAAATCTTTTCCTTTCTGTTCTGGATTCATGGCTATTTTTCTCAAATTATCTATATGGAATGTGAGTTTTCTCCCTTTTATTTCTACTACATAATTAACTTCTGAAATTTTTTCAACAATTTTATGTGGTCCTTGCCAAGTGTTACCAAAATGACCTTTTTCTGGTAGAAGTACATAGACCTTATCACCAACTTCGAGTTCTCTGAGGTATCTATTTTTGTTTTTTATGTTTCTATGTTTAGTGCTGTTTTGAATTGTGCACTTCTCTGCTATTTTGTTAGCGTTGACTATCATTTCTTTGGTGTTGTTGACTATCTCATGTGGCGACATGTCATCTCTATTTTGTGGACATACGTTCTCTATAAATAGTCTAAGTGGTCCTCTTGGATTTTTTCCAAACATTAATTCATACGGTGAGAAACCAGTTGATTCGTGTGGAATCTCTCTGTATGCGAACAGTACAAGAGGTAAATATTTATCCCATTCTTGTCCATATTCTTCAATTATCTTTCTTAACATTGTCTTTATTGTCTGATTTGCTCTTTCTATCATTCCTTTCGCCTGTGGTCGATATCTGGCTGCAAAAGTTTGTGTGACTTTTAGCATTTGCATAAACGATCTTGTCATATGGGATTGGAATTGTGTACCGTTGTCTGACAATATGATTTCTGGAAATCCAAATATGGTGCAGACTTTTAATAAGGAAGTGCATACTGATTCAGCTGTAATATCAACCAATGGTATGGCCTCTATCCATCTGGTCGCAAAGTCAATGATGGTTAGTAAAAATCTGTGTTTTCTGTTTGACATAACAGACAATGGTCCGACTATATCAATGGCTATTTTTTAAAATGGCTCTGATGTTGTATCCATTTGTTGGAGTGGTGCTGTATGCTTTGGACCAATACTATTGTGTTTCTGACACAACATGACTTGATAAATGATTTGATGTCTCTGAACATATTAGGCCAATAACATACATTTCTAATTCTTTTTAATGTTTTCTTGGGACCCATATGTCCTGCTAATGGAACAGAATGTGCTGTTTTTAGTACTTCTCTCAAAGTAGTTGGGATTATTATCTGATCTGTATCGCTGTTTAGACTTGAGAACCTTCTCATCAGAATACCATCTCTGCAATAATATTTGATTTGTTGACTGTTACTAGTGCCTCGTTCACAGTGTTGAAAATATCGTTTCAAAGAAGTGTCGTCTCTCTGTAATTTAC
Organism: Bulinus truncatus; assembly: GCA_021962125.1. Lineage (NCBI taxonomy): Eukaryota > Metazoa > Mollusca > Gastropoda > Planorbidae > Bulinus > Bulinus truncatus. The sequence continues at coordinate 3,492,740 of JAGDYQ010000008.1, forward strand.
CTAACTCATCAGAGTCGATATTTAAATATGGAGATAAAACATTTTGATTGTCGGAACTGAATTCTTTGTCTTTATTTTGTTCTTTGACAGATGTCGATCTTGTCACAACGTTTATATGTTCAACTTGTGTTTGATCAGCATTAGCTTTTGTAGTTAGTTTTTTAATGAGTTCATTTCTCATCAATTCATAATTACCTTTGTTCTTTACAGCAATATTTTTTGCTAATCTGTGCCCTTTCATTTTATTTATCATAATTTGGGCTCTTTGCTGTTCTTTAACATTCTCTTGATCAGCAATTATATCTAATCCTTGTATGTAATCACCAATGTCCTGTGTTCCATTCCAGTTGGACATATTGTTTAGTAGTGAGCACGTGAAATCTTTGCTCTGTTTTGTTATCTGTTCCTGTATGTTTTTTAATTCTAGCTGGGTATATATATCCTTCTTTTCCAACCATTCATGAAACATTTCTTGTGAATTATTGTCATTTATATTGGGAATATTTCCCACTATCAAGGAAGTAACTGGAGACGGCATTACTATAGCTTTCACATGTCCAGTTATCCATGGCGTGTCGATATGAATGTTGGCGGTCCTACATGTTATGACCTGTCCATTTCCCAGTTTTATGTCTTCTTTTTCATTAGTTAAGTGTTCTTCCTTAACTATTTTCTCATCAACCACTACAGATGTACAGCCTGTGTCTCTGAGACATAATACAGCCTGATTGTTCACAAAACAAGGATAGAATACCAGAGTGCCCTTGCTCTCTAATATTGTTGCAACTGTGTTTTCCTTGTTTTCCTTTCTTAGTGGAGTTCTACCCTTTTCAGTTTGACATCTTTGAGGACTTATATTGGGTGATATCCTTCTTTGATAGGTGCTGCGTACCGGTGCTTCCATGCTATTTCTTCTACCATCCTGCGATTTGCCTCTCTGATATCTATTGTGGTAGTTTTTCTGTTCATTTTCTGGACCTCTTTGATATGTCCCCTTGTAGTAGTTGTTACGTTCAGCACGCCAGTAGTTTCTTGGAGGACTGTAATTGATTCCATATGTTCCTGTTCTGTTTTTATATGAATATGGATTTCCTCTTTTCCGATAAATACAGTCATATTGTAGATGCCCGACTCTCTGGCATATGTAACATGTTTTTGGCATCCTAGCCGGTAGACTTGAGTATCGTTGTTTATTATTGGCATGCATGACATTACATGATTTTTCTTGCACTGTATTAAACAAAGGTGTGTCTATATGACTATCTTTGAAATCAGACATGGCAGATATGAGTTTTTCTTTACAGTGCACTTTGTTCTGTTTTATGTAAGTGTAAAGCTTCATGCTGCTGTGTGTCAAAATTTTGTCTACTAAGATTAATTCAATTATCTGCCTTGCATTATTATGGTCGATTTCTGCCATTTTGAACCAATTAAGGAGATAATTTTCCAAGTTGTTGACATATGCTTGCGGATGTTCATCAGCATTCATTAAAGTATTGTGAAACTTATTCCTGTAATGTTCCTCCGTTTTGTTATAATGTTGCAGTAAATATTTTTTTACAACATCATAGTCTTTAGCAGCTTCACCTTTGATATTGTTCAAAGCAGCTTGTGCTTCTTGGGTCATGGCTTCATAAAGATAAATTATCCAATCCTTTTTATCTATTTTGCTTATTGCAAACTGTGTTTCTATGACAGAAAAAAAATTGTCTATGTCACCATGTTTGCCGCTTAATGGTTGTATTCTTATTTTATGTTTTAAAGTTTGTGACTGAGTTGTCATTTTTGTTAAGTTCTCATCAATCGTGGGTCTTTTCATGGCATCAATTTCTGCCATTTTTAATGCAAATTCGTGTTTGCGGTCTAATTCTTCTTTTTCCGCCTGGCGTAAACGCTCTTTTTCTTCTTTTTCCTCCTGGCGTAAACGCTCTTTTTCTCTTTCTTCTCGTTCCTTTTCTTCTTTTTCTTTTTGCATAATTCGGTCCTTTTCATCATTCAAGCTATCGCGAATATATTTCGCTAGCTGAGTTCCTTCCAGTCCTATTGCTCTTCCTAGCTCAAGGAATTTATTTGCATCTGCATCCATGTTATATAATTTGTTTTACAATGATTTCAAGTGTGTAGCAATCAATCCAATGTACGAAGTAAAATATTAATATTATGAAATCTCTATAAAAAATATTATAATAATGACATCAAAATAACAACATAAACAATGAACCATGAAATTATCTAGGACAAGATAAAAGAATGTTACAAGAGGAATACAAATATTAATAAACAAATATATAAACAAACTAGACATATACCACTAAACAAATATTTAAATCTAGTATCTAAGTGGAGCCTTAAATTCACTCAAAAATACAAAAATGTATATATAACTCCAAAAAGACAATAAATTAATTCCTAATAGCAAATGAAATTAGCTAGTCTAATATTCATTTGAAAAATACATGTAACATGAATAAAAAAATTAGTACATTGGAATCATACACAAAAATTTTCAATTAAATTAAATTATCTCAAGTTAATCCTAATTATGTCCCTTGTTTATTTGACCTTCTCCTTTGTTTTCGAATAAACTCCAATAAAACAGTTTACTACAGTTCCTGTACTATAAATAGTCCAGTCCAGCAAAGTTATAAATAAACTTGAAAGTTCATGAAATTTCTGACCTGCTTCGTAAGAATTGTTTACAACAATGTTCCACTTGACTGCACACGTTAAGTGCGTATGTTCTATTCAGGTCAATATACTGTCCAGCGACGAATCAATGAATGATATTATTATTTAACTCAATGTGTCCTCGGAGATGGATTCACTATGTTGCTGGCCACCATGTAAATGAACGTTATTGTGTGAGTTGGTTAATAATGAAAACTCAATTCATGTCCATGGTTCATATGATTTATTGACGACACAATAATATAAATAAACAGAATAAATCCAATGAATAATACTTGTTAACAATGAACTTAACTGATCAACTAAAACTTCTGATATGTACTCGAATACTCTCTCTTACTCAACTGAACTTCTGAACACAAATAACTTAACTGACTCGATTGCCTCAACTCCTTTTCCAATCCTTTTTCTCAACTGAACATCGTCTTTATATAATTTCCTTCCATCCATCTCGAACATTCCCCATCGCTCTGTCTCTCACTCATTTAGTCAATACAATTTACAAATAAACAACATATTTATTTTCTATAAATAGCTAGAATAATAAACAACATATTTATTTTCTATAAACATCTCGAATCATGACCCCATGACCACATGTTGACCTGGTTGGCCAAGCTCCAAAGGTACACACACACCTGTGTGCGTAGTACTAATAACTATACCATGACATACCCAAACTATCGAAATGTCCAGGAATGTAAATTATAAGACTAGTTCAACGAATAAATGAATACATGAATAGTCGTTCTTATTTTGTTTGGGGGGAGTGGGGGGGGGCTAGGCAAAGTTTAATTTATGGGCCCCCATTAACATAAAAATGTCTAGTATGTATTAATGAACTTTTTTATAAAAAGTTTTTTGCCTGTTTCAGCTTCTTGGAGAGAATGTAGTTTTTACTTCCTGTGGATTAGTTCGGGGATTTCCGGAAGACGGCGCAGTAGTGTTTCGTGGAGTCCCGTACGCCATTCCTCCCAAAGGCGACCGAAGGTGGCGACCGCCAGAGGCGAGAAGCAAGGAATCTGGCTCGTGCTGGCATGTCGTCTTCAACGCCTCTCATTACGGGCCCATGTGCGTTCAGCCCAAATTTGACGACGTCAACAGCATCGTCGGCAGCGAAGATTGTCTCTACCTCAACGTGTGGACGCCATCTCTAACGCCTAAAGAGCTCCTTCCGGTTTTGGTGTGGATCCACTCCGGTGACCTCGTGTACGGCTCGGGCAACATGGCGGGCATGTCACCGACCCCGGCAGTAGCTGTGTCCACCAAAGCCGTTTACGTCAGCTTCAACTACCGCCTTGGGGCTTTCGGCTTCCTGTCACTGGATCAGCTCAAGACAGGAGCGGACAAGTCAGCTGGAAATTACGGCTTCATGGACCAGCAGATGGCGCTCAAGTGGGTCAGAGATAACATTGGGAGTTTTGGCGGGAATAAAAATCTGGTAAGTGCTCTTGTACGTCAATTTGGCAGCGATGGTTTTGTATATATATATATATATATATATATATATATATATATATTGTAAAGGTATAATTGTTTCGTAAACATTAGGATCACTTTTTATTTAACTGAGATCCGAATTTTTATATTTCCGGAAGAGAGTTTTTGGTCAGTTGAAGGATCACTCTCGTACACGACAGACGTGTCGATGTTTTTTTCCTTGTTAGGATATTGTAATTATTATTGTGAGTGATCATGAGAGTAACAGTTCACCTCCATGATGGAGATATATTTTCTAGATAAGTTTTTGTGTATTTGTACTTGGATATAATACAGATGTATCATTAGAACATAATGGAGTTCTTACTAGAAATGTGGTGATCCAACAGATTATTTTTACAATGTGTACAGTGAACTTATTTTATCGTATTTTCTATATTATTGTATCGTAATAAACTTCAATCAGCAAAGAACACTGTCTTCGCACATTATTTAGTATTGAGTGGTGGAATGAAAGAAGAGCCACAGCTACCACAAACACGCCTCCAAGATAATAACAATAATATTTAAACTCTGCAATTGCCTCATCAATAATATTGAGAGAGTAATACCCAGACAATGATGGCAGAGAACAATGGTACCACTTAATACCCTGACATATATATATATATATATATATATATATATATATATATATATATATATATATATAGGCTTACAAGCCCTACATGTAATCTAATTAGCTGGAATAGCCTTTTAAGATTGAATGGCAAAACTTAGATAGCTGTGCAAGTTTGTTTGTGTACAGTAGATTGTATTGAGCCTAAATTTCTTTCAAGTTAAACCATTTCATTCAAGTTAAACCATTTCTTTCAAGTTAAGCCATTTCTTTCAAGTTAAGCCATTTCTTTCAAGTTAAGCCATTTCTTTCAAGTTAAACCATTTCTTTCAAGTTAAACCAATTCTTTCAAGTTAAGCCATTTCTTTCAAGTTAAACCATTTTTTTTATTTCAACGGACTCGTATAACAAGATGTGATGAAAACTTGTTTTTTACTTTTTTTTTGTTCTTTTCAAATTATCCTCCTAGCTAATTGAATATTTTCTTGAGGATTTCAATAGTAGAAATATGTTTATGGATATGTTTTACTCACTGAGAGCTGCAGGATGAAAACTAATAGTACCGTGTACGGGCATATGTTTCTGTAAAAATTTCTTTAAACATTTCTGCAAGCATTTCTATAAACAAACATTTATGTAAACAAACATTTATGTAAACATGTCTGTAAACCTTTCTATCAACCTTTCTGGGTCATCAAGATAGTAAATCATAGAGATGTGATGAAATAAAAAGTCATGGATCGGATAAAATATTTCTAGGGATAAAATGAAGTAAGAGAAAAATAAATCTGAACTATTTCTATTTTACCCTATGTGTCTGAAAAAGCTAATTTGTTAGTTCTTGCTTTAAATCCAGGTGACCATATTTGGACATGGGTCAGGCGCCACGTCTGTAGAGGCGCTATTGCTGTCTCCGGGGAGTATTGGTCTGTTTCACAAGGCCTGGATGACCAGTCCAGTGGCCATACTGAACAAAACCATCGGTGAGTGAGGCTGAGTTTTTAAACAAAGTTATGAATCTGTGTAATAAACTGTAATTGAAATGTAAGTGCCCTGACATGTACAGTGGTATATTGGAAGAAAAAAAAAGGCAAAAGGAGGGGAGAGCAGTCAATAAACTTTAGTAGCATTATTAGAAATAGAGACAAAATGAGAAGGGTGAATTTCGTTAAATGTTACTGTCTGCACAACTATAAGGAAAAAGAGTTAACTTAGCTAACAGATGTCCTAACATATCGATAGTGTAGTCTCATAAGTCATTCTCTGCTTAACTTTAATTTGGCATTTACATAGTTTTGTTGTTGTTGTTTACTTGTGTAGAACATGGGTGGGGGGGGGAGGGTAAGCAGTGTAACCATGGAAGTTAGGCTGTATGCCCCATCTCATTGTCAACAGTTAGCCTTTTCTTACCTATGTCAATTTAGCTCTCGGGTTATGGCGGGGTTGTAGAGAGGGCACTATATGACTGCACCATTAGAGAGGGCGCTATATGATTACCCCAGTAGAGAGGGCACTATATGATTACCCCAGTAGAGAGGGTGCTATATGATTACCACAGTAGAGAGGGCACTATATGATTACCCCAGTAGAAAGGGCACTATATGATTACCCCAGTAGAGAGGGCATTATACGATTACCCCAGTAGAGAGGGCACTATATGATTGCCACAGTAGAGAAGGTATTATATGATTACCCCAGAAGAGAGGGTACTATATGATTACCCCAGTAGATAGAGGGCACTATATGATTACCCCAGTAGAGAGGGCACTATATGATTACCCCAGTAGATAGAGGGCACCATATGACTGCACCATTAGTGAGGGGACTATCATTTGTAAATGCATAGGTATACTCACAATATGCTGCCAATCTTACCCCCTTCCTCCCATCCCCATGACAATCTCCACCCACTGTAACCCTCCAATCAAATATTCCCACCGATTGCTTCCATTTTATAGCAGATCACTTTGCACCACGGGTCCATAAAGGGTTGCGGCTCATTGACATAGGCACGGGTTGCCCCCTCCCTTCCTTGTGGGTTCTGAAAGACGTGAAGCCAAAGTAGACACTCTACTGCAAATCTGTTTTGCTTGCCACCAGCTGAAGCTTGTAAAGACAACAGTCAGTTCCTGACCAACTCAGGTTGTCATGACGCCGAATGTCTACGGAGTCTGTCCCCTGAAAAGGTGTCCCGGTCATCGCCTTGGCCATTAGAGCCCCAGTGGACAGTGGACCAGATATTTCAGATTCCACAGAAAGGTCAGCTGAGAAACGACCTGCCCATTTTCGATGGTAAGTTAAGTGTGAGCCATTGGAATAAACTTTTTACTTTCAACTGGATTTCTTTTCTACATCTACATTTTGGTGAGTTATTTTTTGCTTGTTAATTTTATTATCAAAACATATAGCTAGTACATTGGTTAAATGGGGTGTTAATTTTGGTTCGTTGAAAATTAAAAGTAACAAATATTTGAAATATACAAACATCTCTTATAATTGCGAGTGGTACAAACTAAATTACCTCTTGAATTCTATTTTTTAACGTTATTTTTCTCTCTATTTGTCGCTATTCCTTCTTTCTAAACCCAAGATGGGAGTATCGGGATTTCCCTATTGTTTGCTTTACGTTTTGGTAAAATAAATACTGTAATGTTGCGTGGTCCTACAGCTTGTCTTAGCTGAGACTTATTTATCGACAGGTGCACTGGGTGCACTGCTGGGGCCCCAACTTTTGAAAATGTATTCTCAGAAAGCCCCAAATATATATATACGGACACAATTATAACTTATTTTGATATCAGTCTTGTCCGGGGGGGGGGTCCAATATTGTCTTCTGTGCCCTGAGCCTCAATTGACCTTAGCCCGCTTCAGTGTCATGCAAAAAAGAAAATCTTACTAAGCATTTATTCTTCCTTAGAAGATGCACTGTGCACGATGTCAAACCTGTGTGTGTTTAATTCAAAATATCAACTATGTTTTTCAGGTCACTTCGTGCACCAGGCTTCAATGACCAACGGTCCGCAAGGTCCAGTCGTACCGATCATATTTGGTAAGTTAGCCATGACCATTGCAAAAATATAAAAGTAGACTTATGAGTCATTATTTAAGTCTTATAACTTTATAAAACATATTTTGTCTTATACCAAATTGTTTTGTTTAAAGAAATATATAATGTCTTGATCAGTGCTTTTTTTGTTCTGGTACGCATCGGTACGGCGTACCGGCACTTTTTTCAATGTGGGGAAAAAATGATTACTTTTCTTGTATTTTAACGTTTATTATTAATTGATTATATTAGTAATTTGTTAAAATAGAATTATTTTAAAATAGCGCGCAATAAGAATTAAAATAGGTGCGAACTGGTGGTTAAAAGTTAGGCAATCCATCACAGAGTACCGGCACCTATTTCTTTACAAAAAAAAAAAGCACTGGTCTTGATAGTTTTATGATACTCAGGAGAAATATTTGTGCTTCCCTGTGCACATACATTTTTCTTACATTTACAAATTACACGCGTTTCATATTCACTGTCCAGTGGCGCACGGGGGGGGCTTTTGCTGGTTGCGCCACTGTCACTGTCCATAACTCAAGAATACATGTATCCAATGCTTATATGTTAAGCGCACTCTATATTCAGAACAATCTATATTTGATTTCCTCTGCATTTTGCAGGAACAACCTATTTTGATCTGAGCAGCCTCAGGTCAGAGCAGTCGCTGCTGAACTTAACTTGGGAGGAGTATGACAGCACCCTGAACACGTACCGGGACATACTGGACGAGCGTTCCTTGCAGGACGTCAGGGCCCTCTACTCTCACAACATCACAGTGTCCTACTCTGGCCCTTCGCACTTCCCGCCACTCCCGAGCGCCCAGCTGGCCCACCTGCTAAGTGACATCAAAACCGTCTGCCCCATCAAGCTGTTGGCGGACTCCTTCTACAGGCTGTACTCCAACTCCGCCCCTTTATACCTCTACGTGGGCGAGATCTTCCCCACGCACAGCATGCTGCTCTCACATGACGAGGCCAACACGTTCGTAGGCTGGGACGCCTCGGCCTTCTTCGGAAATTTCCACGACTTTGACTTCCTCGAGGGTCAAGGCGATGTCAACTTTGGGAACGTGCTGAGGGAGGAGGTGATGAATTTCATAACGTCCGGCAGCCCTGGCGCCTTGCGATGGAAGACAGCAAACGTCACAACCGGAATCATAAGCACGGACATATCTGTGGCTCCAGCGCCGGACAACTATTTCAATAAATGCGATTTTTGGAGAAAATTGGGACATTTCAAATATTCATGGTTAAGATGAAAAGGCTCTCGACTACTAAGAAAGAAATATTTACCTTAAAAAAAAAAAAAAATTATTATTCTGCACAGTTTATGTGTCTGGAATTTGTCAAAATGAGAGATACGAGAGAAATAAAAATGTCCCACGCCTTCATTATTATTATTATTGGCTGTTCGCTAATGGGCCCAGCAAGTATTCCTGGCATTTGTGAACTTTTTTTGCTACGAAATTCGTGTTTTCTCACAAATATATTGTCCGGTAATTGAAGGGACACAACCAAGAAAGTATTCTTCAATATCTTTTATTATCGTTCCTTGTGTCTGCTGTAATAGTATTAAAAATTGGAATGACATAGATTGTACTTTTATAAGCAGCACTGTTAAAAATATTATAAGTTTTAGTGCTTGTTGCGGAGATGACACTTGGCCTCAGGTCAGGCCCGTAGCGTGCGGGGGGGGCCCTGCGTTTTGTCTGCCCCCCTACTTATTTGTTGTACTTAGTAAAATATATTACCTGCCCCCCCTGCTATTGCCTGGCACCTGCTGTAGAATGTCTGGCCCCTCCTGTAGAATTTTCACGCTACGTGGCTGCTTGGCCTCGCCCATAGAATTTTCAAGAGCACCTCTTAAAGTTCTGAATCCACCAAGACAAAACACTTTCGCGCGGAACCTTCCGCGCGGAAGTCTCAACTTAGCGAAACTCTTGTAGATACACCGGGACGAAACGGTGAGCGCCGAAACAACTCACCGGAAACAAGATTTTTTAATGATTACTTCGCACTTTTTCCTGTTAGTGAAAAAAAAACGATACTTTGAAAAGCAGAAAATACTGCATCCCGTGTGCCTTTTTGTTCTTATTACAAATAAATTGTCTAACTGGAAATGGAAAACTGTTGTTTTTTTTTTTAACTTTTTATTCGATCGGTAGCCGTTCATTTTTTTTTTTTTTTAATGATCAGCCAAACATTTATTTAATAGCATATGTTTTCAGACAGCGCTTCGATCGAAAGAAATTTCATTTGTAGAATATGTAGATAGACAATGTATATTTTCCTTTCAGAAATTCATATACAAAGACTGTTGCCGGCCAAAACTTATAGTAATTCATGTTTTTCTGTCAAAGTTCACTTTGTTGTTGTTGTTTTTAATGAATATACACTAATGTGAATCATTTTTTCTATTCGAATCGACGTTTCTAAGCAGCCATTTTGTTTGTTTATCATCACGGAAAATGTAGCTCTCCGGAAAAAACTCTGCAAGCAGCGAAACTGAAAACTTTCGCTGTTCCGCAACGGAATTCCTGACCGGTGTACATGTTCTCATTAGAATATCATTGCAGCGAAACAGAGACGGAATTCGCAATGCCCTTAGATACCGGAATTTCGTCTTGGTGTATTCATACCTTAAGTATATCGTTACGAAATAATCCACCCCCCCCCCAATATTGCAGCAAAAAAAAAAAAATTCAAAAGAAACCCCACCCCCACGCGGGGGAGGGGCAACTTATCATTGGCGAAAAAATTTCTTTCAAACTGACACATTTAGCTAACTATATAGCTCAGTGATCCTAATCCACCTTGTTGTTGCTCAGCAACCGATAAAAATCTATCCAGTTAACAAACACATTTTACATTAAAGTAAATTAGAATTATATTACTAAGTTTTATTATTTTTACCTTAAAACTTAAACTAAATTAAATTTTTAAGCTTTAGATTGTTTCTATAATTATTATTATTTTAAGATGAGATTTACTAAACAGCCCTGTTCTACCTTTTAAATTATCAGTTCCCGTTACACTTTTGTGTAAACAACCAGCCGTTACCGACTCGTTACAAATCATACGTGCTTACCATTAATAATAGTGAGTAACTTTAAGATTTGACAACAACATGATTTACAAAGAAGTTTTACTAGTGGCCACGTTTTTAGGTCTCATAATAGCCCAACGCAAAAAAGACCTTACGGAAGAAGAGTTGAGCAAGCTGAAAGAACAAACAGGAATAGATCCAAAAGAAGTATCTGACGATGCAATAATACTTAGTCCACCTAAGCTCACCGAAGAAGATGAAGGTTCTAAATTTATTCCCGACGCATATCGATGTGATGCTTGTCGTTCAATGGCTTATCATGTAAGAAGAAATGTGTTTTTTTTTTGTTTTTATATTTTCAACATATTAATTAACAAACAAGTTTGATAATTTTAAATATTTTTCAAGCTGTTTTAGACCTTGCCTATTGGACTTGGTCTTAGACTAATTAAACCATAATTGTTAAGTGACCAAGCTCTTCCTCTATTATAATAGAATGCCATACACTAAAACAGGGCTACACTACTACAAGCTAATTCTCTTACTGGCTGTGTGTGAAATCTACCTTACACTTACAGTCCTATCACCAGGGACAGGGTAATTCTTACATTTGGGGGGGGGGGTTTCTTCAGCAAAGTAACTTTAGGGCCCTAGGCTAATTTTCCTGGATAAGCTAATTCTCTTAAATGATATATGCATGTGTTAAATAAAAAAATATCCAAATGGATTTTATCTCTTCATTGTAAAAATGTAAAATTATTTACCTTAAAGAAAATTAGTTTATCAGTCCAAATTACACTGAGTATAAATATTATTTTTGGCTTAGAAAAAGCAGAGATTACATTTATACAACCCATCAGGGCCATTTAATTGTAGAATTCATCTGTTTTTGTTGCCACAACTATGGAGGGCTAGTGTGGTTAGCACAATGCCCCACTGCCTTTGGGTTCCCCATTGAATATCTAATTTAAGCTGAATTGACTGAAGAACTAAAACAGGGCCCAGTACAAGATAAAAATGTTTTCTGAATTAGGTACACAACACAACTATCTGCCACTTAAATATTGTATCATTATATAAGTTTATTACTTGCAAAAATGGAATTATTGCATCTCTATGTAGCTGGCATAGTTTGTAGCTACATGCACAATCTTTAAAGATTATATACCTAGTTGGGTTTTCTTTAAAAAGCCAACATGTAATAAGAAAATATTTAATATAATATACATCAGATTTAAACATCTATATGTATTATTTTAATATATTTCACATTTGTCTTCATTTAAAATAAAAAATTATCAGCTTGTCAAATAATATTTTTTCAACTTTCATAGTTTGGCATTTTTATTTAAAAAGTAATAACAGAGCTTTTAAACCTTGTATCGTATTATGGGACACACTTTAAATTACTGTACTTTTTTTTTATTTTTAAATTTGAGCATAATAATTATTGAATACTTTGAGGATATTTTTTATGTTTATCTAGACACAAAGCATAAAAAAAAATGTATAAAAACAAAAACAGATAACTTTTGTCAATGGATTAATGTAATAAAACAAGAATTTTCTATTATTCCTGAATTTTATTTGATTGAGACTAAATACGATCTTTCAGATATGTACTGACATATAGCTTTTGTTTTTAAATAAATAAATAGATTAATAATTTAAAATTCTGTAAACAAAGTATGATGATTTTTTTTACTCATTTTGTTTTTCTTTACAGTTTGTTCAGAAATTTTCTAAAGCAGAAAGTAAGAAAAAGGGATCAAAGCTTTCGTATGTTGAAATATTAGAAAATGTTGAGGAACTATGTCAGGATGAATTTAAAGAGTAAGTATTTAATTTACAAATATTAAACATCTAAAATATGCCTTGAACAACTGAATTATAATTTTTTTAAGGATTGTGTGTGCTGTTTAGTTTATTATCTATAACACATATTCATATATCAAGTGTTTTATCACTACAGGAACAGTTTTTATAACACCCTTTCTAACTTTGGCTTCTGTGCCCAAGAATATGTAATATTTTTTAATCCATCGTTTGCATCATTTGGATCTGGCTTACATCTGCACAGAGCCTCCTAGTTTTCAACAACATTAAAACCCTCAGCTATAAGATGGGATCTCATGATTGTTTACTTATTTTAATTATTCCCTCAAATAGCCATTGTGGCAATCTGTGGAGTTGTTTGGCTATTAAAATGCCCAGCTTCTTTTCATTCCCCAATAAATGTCATTTGGGGAAATCCATCACAGCGGAGAAATGTCCTCGGGCTGGCAGTCCAGTCATCCACCACACTGTCATCCCATCACTTTTTGTAAAAACTTTATCTTATTTAGTTTACTTTGTTCATTACAAATTAAAATTTATAATTCATTTGTTAAACTTTTATATGTTGGGTTTCTTAATTTTTTTATTGTATAAATTTTAGAAGAATTTTTTTTTTATTTCTTACAGATGTGGAGTTAAGAATGTTTTAGGCAAAAACTACTTCTCAGGACCTGGACTTGCTTCTGCCAGAATGTCTGGTATGGTTGATGCCGGTGGTGTTTGGACAAAAAGGTATATAAATTTACCATGGTAAATAAATTCAATTAGTAAATTCTTCATTGCAGGATATCAGTAATATTGATAATTCTTTTGGGATGTTGTTGGACTAAAAATTTATAAGAACTATGCACTTAATTCTATTATTTGGCTTAAAATTCCGACATCCAATTCTTCTAATACAATTTTTTCTCAACATTGAGCTAATTTTCTTTTCAGCTAACGTTTCATGATTTCTTCTGTGGTCCAATTGTCTCTAAAAAAAAAAGCAGTAATAATCATTAAAATTGTTATCATTTAGGTAATTTTGAGTAAACATTGTTATAGAAAAAGTTTTCAATGAATTTTATCCTCTTGGAAACTCCACTGACCTGCAGCATCTAAGCCAGGCTAATTTATCAATGGGCTCGTCCATTATTTTCGTTAACAAGTTTGTTTCATTATTTAGGCTGCCGGGTCAACAAGTGTCAAACATCCCGTGACCCTCACCCCTTAACCTAGTAAAAATACATCAATTTTTTACCTGCACCCCACCTAACAATACAAACTATAAACCAAAAAAAAATGTATAAACATAAAATTTTTACAAAGCATTGTTCAAGGAGAAGATATCAAGGATCTCCTAAAATGCTAAGGAAACTTTTTCTGTCTTTAAAGTTTAATTGTGTACATTTGATATCATCCATTGATTTAATGGATTACTCATGATCTATTTTTAATAGAATGCAAAAGCTGTGTCAAGAACTTGTTGGTGAATTTGAAGAGGATGGTATTTATGCCATGTGGGATGATCCTGATGTCTCATTTGAAGCAGATTTATGCAGTAGCTACTGCAAAAACAGAAGACACACTGAACTGTGATATTATTTAGCATAACAATCATTATGCATTATTACATTGGAAGAATATACATGTATTTTTTAATTATAAAAATGCACATATTTTAAACATTTTAATTAATCTACATTTCTGTATTGAAGCAATATTTTTATGATTATTATCAATGTTGTTCATTTGTTCGCTATTTCATTTTTGAAAATAGGTTGATTATTATTTATTTATTATTATTCTAGTCTTAATTTCCAATTATAAAAAAACATGTCCATTTTTTCTTAAGATTTGCTGATGAGCAAATACCTTGCAAAATGTTAAAATCAAAAATCATTTTATTTGTCATATCAATGTGATTGATTCATTATTATATTATAACTAAATATTAGTTGGTGTTTTTTAATTCGATAGGCCTAAGTGATTCAATTTTATTAAAGGAAAGAAATTAAATATAAAATATTCCCTATTATTTAAATTTTTTTTAAATGGTTGTTAATGTTAAATTTTAGTTATTTATCATATAATTCCTTTTGTGAAATCAACACATGTATAAAAAAGGAAAATTTAGGAAAGCCTTTCCTCTACATGTCTTAATTTTATATAAATTAAATGGGGTTCTAGTTTTTTCACTCCAAATTTGCCACTACATATCTATATGGTGTGTCATAGTAATCCGAGCCAATCTTATGGAAAGTTCAATTTGGTGACCACTTAGAGCCTCCCGCTGCCATTACATTACTTATCAAATCTTGTGCTATATGGGCAGTGATTTACTTTTGAAAGTCTGCCTTGGGCTTGTTCACAGAATATATCATACAGAAAGTGCATCACTCTGTAAAAAATCCTTTTAAAATGTTTTTAAACTGCCACCATTTGTGCACTGTATTCCAATTGCAGTTCTTATATTTTATTATAGACATCTTGAAAATTACTATGCAAAATCCTATTTTCCAAATTAATGATATTCTGAGATTTAAATAAAATATGTATTACACATGTATTCTCTTTAAAATACATTTTCTATCAACTACTATTCTTCATAATGCAGTTGTATATGTATCAAACTTGTATATTTTAAAATGATGGAATTTGTTTTAATTTTTTTAATTTAATTTTTTTTTCTTTCCATTTCATCTATTTAATTCAATTTTTTATACATTGATGTTAACTGTGTTCAAAATTATTTCTTTTGAACAAACGTTGTGATATTTTTGCTCAGATATTTTTTCAAAGATATTTTGTTTAAATAAAAAAAAAATTAAATTTTTTTTTTCATTTTTTTTATGCTTATTATTGTCTTTATTCTGTTAAAACATCACAGATTACAATGTAAACTAAACAAAAACATACAAACTGTAAGCTTTAACAAGTTCAATTTGTTAGACTGAAATGTAAGCCCCAAGTTCAGAGCGTTCGCTAAACAGAACAAAATGTTAGCCTCTACAAGTTGAATACATTAAAGCTACATCAAATTGATAATAATAATAGACTACATATGAAATTAGTATCTATGACTTATAAAGAGACATGAAATTAAAATCAGCCCCCTTTTAGTCATGAGATTTAATATTCATTACAAAATGTTTGTGAAATTTTTTTTTTGTTATTTAATCAAATTTACGAGTGTACATGGATCTCAAGTTCTGAACTAAGCTGCTCACTTCTTCAGATTTCTGAGCCTGCAGACATTCTTGTGGGGGAATGAAGAAGTTAGGGTCAACAATGCCCTGGACCAAGTCAAAAATACGAGTGGTCAGAGTTTCATTGTTGCGGCCGTTGATGAGGAAGGTACGAACAGGGTAGCAGTTGAATCTGCTGAAAACACCAATCCAGGCTTCCCCTGAAATAAAATGTTGTTTAATCAATGAATAGCAATTCAAACAATTATAAGTTATGCTTATATATATATTGGTTTGTCTTCTTAAAAATATATATATTGGTTTATATCTTCTTAAAAATATATATATTGGAAACAATGAAACTAAATAATATGTGACCTACTTGCAGTTGTACTGCGGTCTGACCATTCAACAGCCTCAAGTTCTTCACCAGGTCCACCAACGTAGTATTCAGCCTCAAATGTGGCATTTTCTGGAACAGCGAATGGGTAGAATGGACCAGCATCACCTTTCTTGCAGACTTTGGTCTGACGGTTGTACTCATAGGCAATATTTTCTCTGTGCAGGATGATGATTTTGTAGTACCTGCAGACAGAATAAGGATGCTTAAATACAAAATGTTGATTAAACACAAGTAAAGAGAAAAATGATTAGAGTTTCATCTATGAATGTGGCTGTGGAAAGAGCAAGATGATAGAAATATGTGTGTAGATGGAACCAGGCACGCCGAGAGGGGGGCAGGGGGTCATTGCCAGGGGGCCCGCACCTGTATGGGGGCCCGGCCGCCCCGACCATGTCAATTTTTTCAAGACTTTTTGTTTATTAAGGGGCCCGCAATGATGTCCTGCCCTGGGGTCCGTGTTGGCTCTCAGCGCCACTGAATGGAACTATGAATTTTAAGTTTACAAAACTGAAACTGTATAAGTTGTTTCTTTGCTCTTTTTTTTTTTTTGTATGTCTCAAACTTAGATCGATAAAATTAAAAACGTTTTTTGTAACTGTTTTACAAGAGTTGCATGATGATAATTAATGACTATACAGCGTAGAAATACCTAAATATTATTACATAATTTGAAATCTTCAGTAATCATTTTTTTTTATTATTCATTCACATATTTTGAAAAAAGTTGGCCTAGTTAGATCAAAAAGTAAATAATCTGGAATTGTATTAAAACGTGTGTAGTCCAGACAGTGGAACTTACTGTCTGCCTGGCTGGGGTCCAGACTGCTCTATCTCATCGAAAGCGATTTTTTCACCCATGGCATCATACTCAGCATCAAACTGTCTGAATGTGGTGAATTCATGGTTGTATTGTTGAGCACGGAACTGTTAGAATAGAATAAACAATAATCATTGTTAAATTTAACTGTCGTGAATATTTTTAAAGCATCTATGTAATACCCTTTTTGTAAGATGTTGTGATGTTATACAATTAAACAATTTAATTTATAAATACACGTTCAGCATGAGGGGCGGGGCTTAATGAAATGAAACGATCATAAATATTCAGTTGTGTGGCAACGGTGCCGCCCCCCGGTGCATCTCCAACAACCAATAGATCACAAAATATTTAGTTATTTCGTGACACCTCACAACTAATTGAGTGAGGGTGTGTATGACTGATTGTTTGTACTGGTTATCAATCAATTATATTTTTTTTGGCTAATTTCTACAGCATTGTCAACGATGTCTGTCGATTATAATACTGTGAATTTCATGCGATGTTTAAAAAAACGCAGTGGCTCCGGCACCAGCCAAAACCATTATATTAGGGTATAAGGAACATGGCATATATAAGTATTTTTTTTTTCAGAATTTTTTTTTTCAGGATTAGGGTTAGGGTTAGGGAAAGGGTTAGGGTGTGGAGCAATATTATCTATGGCTGGTACCCGAAGTAAAAAAAATACGGGTTCGGTCGGACCGAACCGTAGCCACTGCAAAAAACGCATGCAAAAGGGAGACTTATCTTTTCCTACAATGCAAGTCATGAGTACATGACCGAATGTGAAACTGATTGTGAATGTGAAATAGATTTATTATTAAACAAAAAAAAAGAAAGTGTTTAGAGGTATCTGTGTATATAAAAATGTTGGAACTGATATAAGCAGGTGTTGTTGTTTTGTTTTTTTCACATAAAAAAAATAAAAATCAGTACTCACCGTCAGCTGTGGTGGGGAGAAGCAGTGGTGGGGGACCTGACCATACACAAGGGCAGCCCCGAGAAGTGTGAGTGCCAGAACGTTGTACATGGTGTGAGTATGGACAGAGACCGCTCGCGTGGACAAATAACAGAGAAATGAATCGACGGGACCCTGGGCCCTTGATCATATATCGCCTAATCAGGTCACTGAGTGGATCACATGGTGTTCAGCAGATGAAGTAGGCCTTTTTCTCTCTTTTTTTTTTTCGTTAATCATATGTTTGATTGTAATGCGAGGTAAAAAAAAAATCTATCACTTTTTTAGGCCACAGCTCCAAATCTTTGCACTGGATGATACTTCCACGGCCCCCTTTATGTTCGTATCTTATGAGCGTTTGATGCGCCAGTCTCGGTACTTGTGTTCAGCAGGAGCGGATCTAAAGGCGGGAACAATGCCCCTACTTAAGAAAGGCGGGAACAATGCCCCTACTTAAGAAAGGCGGGAACAATGCCCTTACTTAAGAAAGGCGGGAACAATGCCCCTAATTAAGAAAGGCGGGAACAATGCCCCTACTTAAGAAATGCCTCGCAAAGCAACAATTTTTTAAAACTTGTTTATTTTCACAGTTTCTCTTTGAAACCAAAATTGTTTCTTCTACGCCCGGGACTTCTTCGTTGACCTAAATCTGAAACTGTTGATCGGCTATTTGATAACAGAGACTATGGGTAGACAACAAGTTGGATGCTTAGCCCCCCCCCCCCACTCCCCCAATCCCCTGATTGGGCACCCTGTCAAGATTTCAATTTGCCAGCCACAAGAAAGCACGTGTGTGTGTAAAGTGACCCATGCTAAAATGTTTTAACAGTCCAAACAGTTAGGAGCTAGCATAGGGGGGGGGGTTCCATTATTTAAAGTTTAAAAGATTATTAGGGCCCCCAACTATAATGCAAGCGGGGCTTTAAAAAGCTTTTGTCTAAAGCCCCTAAATTAAGTTTAGCTAGCCCCCCTTAAATGCACCTAGTTTTCCAACATACGAGTGACTTTCCTTAGCAATATGAACATAATTTATATGTATATTCTATGACAATACTTAACTGTCCATTCTGTCATTTGGATCATACGGTTCCATTTACATCCAGAATAAGCATACAATCATTCAACTATCATTGATTCGGATGGCTACCTCACAGGGATTAGGATGGCTACCTCACAGGGATTTGGATGGCTACCTCACAGGGATTTGGATGGCTACCTCACAGGGATTCGGATGGCTACCTCATAGGGATTTGGATGGCTACCTCACAGGGATTAGGATGGCTACCTCACAGGGATTAGGATGGCTACCTCACAGGGATTTGGCTATACTACAGTGGACCACACCATTTTGTGTACACATTCAGATACAGTTACCGAAATTACTCCAAACTTTGGATTCTGATACTATTCCATATTCAGATCTACAAGTAGAAGGATAATTGACTTGAAATGAATAGAAATTCAAAGATTCAGATCCAAAGAATAGATTTAGGATTTGGTCAGTCGATATTCCCGAAGTAACTTCCTATGACTGAAATCAATTCCTCCTCCCTTAGCTTCGTTTTTATAATACCTAACCCCGGAGTATTTATTACCACTAAAGCACATAATGATTCTGTGTGAACACACATGCATACACTTTCACACACCTACACACACACAGACACAGAGTCTACTCACACACAAACACAAGTGAAATAACCAGTATCTGGTTATCTGTTATCTATGTCTTACCCTACATCGTGTGTGCCACTGTCTACGGTATATCTCTGTTATCATATGTAATTTATTCATTTCTTTTTTTTTTTTTTGTGCGTTTAAAGATAAGTGAAGACAAAAGAAACCTAACCACTGTGTATATGGCCACGCCCACTTTTTCAAACAACTATTGCACGTTAGTTTGTTTCGTTCGTTTTGTTATCTAATTTTAAAGTATAATGGAAAAAAAATTAAGAAACTGTAAATAATTGATTTCTTTTGGATGAAGAGTTTTGTGGGAAATAAGGAATGCGGTAAATATTTTAGAAGAAAAAAAAAGAATAGGGTATGACATATTAAAAAAATAAATTGAAAGGTGGATGGAAGATTTGATGAATTTACATTTGGTAATAGGTCTTTGAGATTGCATCCCTTGACGGTATCAATGTTCACATGATCTTGCCCAGTTATCATATCAGTCAGCTATTGTGATAAAGAAAAAAATGTACCAGGAGAAAGTCGTTACTAATTGGACACACTCGGCGGCTTAAGTCGTCAGTTATCATTGGTATAGAAAGTGATCTCATTAATACTGAAAAGAATAAAAACAATCTACAACTTCTAGTGTAATTAATGCATACCAGTCTTCAATTAATTAAATTAGATTCGGTGAATACATTTTATTATTATGTGTAACGATGTACAATGAAATGTGTTTTCAACTGATATATTTATAGCCATCAGGATGATCAGGTCCGTCCCATGGGACATTTGGGGGAGGCGGGGTCGTGCAAAAGGCGGGTCTAACAACAGGTTAGGTGAAGGAGGGGAGGGAGAAGGGGTCTGATCAGGCCCGTAGCCAGGATTATTGGATTGGGGGGGGGGGCGAAGAAATTTTTTCGGGGGGGGGGGGTGCCGAAGAAATGATCCTGGGGCACAGGGGCGGATCTAGACAACTTTGACCGGGGGGGGGGGGCAAACCGTTTTCATTGTTGAAAATTGGTCTTAGAACAAAAAATAATACGATAATTTAATGATGTATTACCTAAACTTGCGATAACGGGAGGGGCGCATGCAATAAATGCAGTTCCATATCTGGAATGGTGCATTTTAGTACCGATTGTTTAGCTATTAATTAGAAATATATAATTTTAACTACGTTTCAATAATGCATGGCATATTGCAGTTTTGTTGAAAATAATTTAAATACTGTATAGTAAAGAGTTTTAATGTTAAAAAATTATTGAGGCTGAGCAATTTCTGATTCCTGTTATAAATATATTGACCATTTGTTCTGCTACACAATTGTTACATAATAGATACCTGATTTATATTATTATACTGTTGGTTTAACGTACAACCCGGGAAGAAGGACAAAGATGCACGAATATAGCTTCGCTATTTGTGTGATATTTCTTATAAAATATTGAAAACAAAGAACAGATTTATCAACAACAAATTGACCAGTCGCAATTATTCAATTTAAAAAAAAATTAACTCTGCTAAAAAGCAAATTTGCAAATTAAATAACATCACGCAGAAATCACGGAGTTTGTACTTTATTATTTTACATATGTATAAAAATGAAGTCAGAAGTCAATGTTATTTTATTAACTTATTTAAGTTGCTAGTTGTCCTCAGAAGATATCAATACATAAAACTATTACTAGGTTGCGAACAGGCCCATCAAAAGAAATTTCGGGCCCCTGGGCAGGGGTGACACGAGTCCCCGTGCTGATTTTAAGTCCAGGCCCCTAAAACTCGCCGGGCCTCTGGGCATTTGCCCCCAGCCTAGTCCCGTAGCCAAGAGGGGGGCACTGGGGGGCGTGCCCCACCCCGGCAAGGTGTGGAGTGCCCCCCCCCCCCGGCTTAAAAAAGAAGAAAACGAGGAAAAATTTAAGAAAAAGTAAAGGTGCCCCCTTGCTGGGTATTGGTGCCCCCTTCATACTTTGACGTGGCTACGGGCCTGCCCCAGCCCCCCCCCCGCCACTCGTCGGCACTGGTTGCGAACTTTATATTATTATACGTTTCAAATTAGCAAACGTCGTGGTTTAGCACTGAATTTACCTAAAAATGCTTCAGCATTCTGATTGTCTGTTAAATTCTTTTCAAATGCAAGCAGGAAAAGATTGCTTAGACGCTCTTGTAACATTGTTCTGCGATATGGGGTTAGCTTTCGTGTGAGGGTTGAGAAACTGTTTTCACACACAGCTGTTGAAGCCCCAAATGCCAATGCTGCCCAAAGTACCCAGTAGTGAACTTCAATAAGATTCTATCTTTTATGCCCAAAAATTAGATAAGCTATATATGTACGTAAATTAGCCTGAATGATTGCCAAAATATAAACTTTTAAGTTTTTATTATTATTGATTTATTGAACAAAATGATTGATGTTTTATAGCCGTTATTATTAAAATTTTGCCAAAAAGCTCAAATCATGCACGGGGGGGCTCAGGTCATGCACGGGGGGGCTCAGCCCCCCTAGCCCCCCTCTGGCTACGGGCCTGGGTCTGATATCATTTTGGAGCCCTAAGAAGCGGTCCTGGTTTGAATGTCCAGTTTCTTTTGAAACAGTGTGTGTCACCTAACTTAAGAATGCTTAATTCTTTTATTTGGTCGCGCGTGTGTTGTTGTTTTTTTTTAGTGCTGTAAATTAAATATTTCGTTGTAGACTTCAAATGTGTATTTATTTATAACATCCTCTGAATTCCATTTTAATAGTATATGACGGTGGGTGCCGAACCTATTTGGGGGCCGCAGTATATGACAGTGGGTGGCGAACCTATTTGGGGGCCGCAGTATATGACAGTGGGTGGCGAACCTATTTGTGGGCCGCAGTATATGACGGTGGGTGGCGAATCTATTTGGGGGCCGCAGTATATGACGGTGGGGGGCGAACCTATTTGGGGGCCGCAGTATATGACAGTGGGTGGCGAACCTATTTGGGGGCCGCAGTATATGACGGTGGGTGGCGAACCTATTTGGGGGCCGCAGTATATGACAGTGGGTGGCGAACCTATTTGGGGGCCGCGTGCCCAAAATTCAACCAAAAAAAAAACAACACTTAGGCCTATTTATAGCAAAGTGCCAACACTCCGATTAAAATTAAAAGGAAGTGATATTTTAATCACGTGCTTACTGATGAGTTGTTTTTTTTAACTCATAGAAGTTTCAACCGTAATGACAACAAAAATGTGGCATAATTGAGTAGGTCATTGTTTTCTTAATATGTTGGCGTACGCGCCGCATCGGTTTGAGACCATCTGGTAAACTTACACGGTTAAAGTGAAATTATGAAAAGAGGGAAAACCAGAACCGTAATACGGGTACAGTGGCGCAACAAGGGGGTGGGGGCATTGGGGGCATTTGCCCCCCCCCCCCCCGAAATAAAAATAAATTAAAAGATTAGACCAAAATTAGTCACATGATACATGTCACATGATCCCTTTACTTTTTTTTTAAATACAAGTGATTTCCCCCCCCCCCTGAAAGTTTGGTCTAGTTGCGCCTCTGTAATGGTATGAATTGTTTATTGCATGGGGTACTTATTTTCAAGAAAATGATGAAGGGGTTCACCATTGTCGAAAGTTTGGGAAACACTGGAGTAGGTGATTTCATTTTTTTTTTAATTCTCCGCACTATGTCTTGTTACGTGATACTATATGTAGGCTTACAGTTGTTTCAATTTCCTGTGAGCATTTTTCGAGAAGAATCGCTTCTTTGGAAGTGTCAATGGAAAAGTATAACGATTTCTGTAGATGAGCTGTCATAGAATATCATGCTGACATCAGTGACGATCGTGTAATATAGAGGGCATCTGTTTACCTATCACATTTAGGATTGAGTCATCTTATCACATTTAGGATTGAGCCAACCTATCACATTTAGGAGTGAGCCAACTAATCACATTTAGGAGTGAGCCAACTAATCACATTTAGGAGTGAGCCAACTAATCACATTTAGGAGTGAGCCAACTAATCACATTTAGGAGTGAGCCAACTTATCACATTTAGGAGTGAGCCAGCCTATCCCTATCACATTTAGGAGTGAGCCAACTTATCACATTTAGGAGTGAGCCAGCTTATCACATCTAGGAGTGAGCCAACTTATCACATTTAGGAGTGAGCCAGCCTATCACATTTAGGAGTGAGCCAACTTATCACATTTAGGAGTGAGCCAACTTATCACATTTAGGAGTGAGCCAACTTATCACATCTAGGAGTGAGCCAACTTATCACATTTAGGAGTGAGCCAGCCTATCACATTTAGGAGTGAGCCAACTTATCACATTTAGGAGTGAGCCAGCCTATCACATTTAGGAGTGAGCCAGCCTATCACATTTAGGAGTGAGCCAGCTTATCACATTTAGGAGTGAGCCAACTTATCACATTTAGGAGTGAGCCAGCCTATCACATTTAGGAGTGAGCCAACTTATCACATTTAGGAGTGAGCCAGCCTATCACATTTAGGAGTGAGCCAACTTATCACATTTAGGAGTGAGCCAGCTTATCACATTTAGGAGTGAGCTAACCCATCACATTTAGGAGTGAGCCAACCTATCACATTTTAAAGATGTCACAACCCCTTATAGTTGACCGGGCAAGTCTACTAGATGCCATATCTAGATATGATCTAACACGGTGCTTCCCAAAGTGTGGCACGCGTACCCCAGGGGGGGGGGGTAACCACAAGAGTTTGGCGGGGGTACACCCTGCACTGGTGTGACAACATCGGGTTAACATTCACGGCTAAAGAGAAAATAATAAAATGATGGAAAACTATGACCGTAAAAAAAATACGTGAAATGTTTTGTTTGTTTACTGGCGGTATTTAGTTGGCCTATTACGAAAATAACAAAAGGGGGTACACTAAAGTCTAGCAAAACACGTTATTTTTTTTTATCCATGTGTATTATTGCATTTTTTTTTTTAATCTAACAATACAACGTTAGTTTATTGGAAAGATACAGTAGACTTTCGACCATCCGGCCTAGTGCACCGATTTTGTATGACCGTTATTATTAAAGTCATATATGGGCGGTAGCTGTAAAAAATAGTATTTAACTGCCTTACATATACCAAAATACCCTTTTATTACTGAAACTCAATGTAATAGTTGTTTGAGTTTGTTTTTTTTATAACTACAAAAACTATCTGTAATCATTCATTTTAGTACGGATAAATATTGTTAACTAGGCCGGATATTGTGGACACTGAATCATTGCGAGCAGGGCTCGATTTACCGCCGGGGATATCCCTGGCAGTGAGAACTGTCATCCCCGGCTCTGCTTTAGCTAATATATCCCCGCCGGGGATGAAACCATAGACATTTATCCCCGGCTCTGCAGAATTTTTCTTTCATCCACGGCACTGCTTTATTCTTAAATCGAGCACTGATTGCGAACCGATGAGACGAGATAGTACTATAATATATAATATGCAGACACACATATGTATAATTTCGTATAACGAGGCCCATACGTATTCATTGGCCGGGGGGGGGGCATAAATAATCTCGCCGGCCCTGCTCACAAGGAAAGAGAGAGGTCTACGGATTTGCGAACAAGTCGAAACGATGACACGGAGGTAGTTGATAAAAGCCTCCCTGAAATGAGTGCGATGGAGAGCCATCGCTGAGGTCACTTTGATATACAATGAGTTCAAAGAATTAATTCAGCCAGTAAGCACAAGAGTTTGAAGAATTAATTCAGTAAGTAAGCACAAGAGTTCAAAGAATTAATTCAGTTAGTAAGCACAAGAGTTCGAAGAATTAATTCAGCCAGTAAGCACAAGAGTTCAAAGAATTAATTCAGTCAGTAAGCACAAGAGTTCGAAGAATTAATTCAGCCAGTAAGCACAAGAGTTTGAAGAATTAATTCAGCCAGTAAGCACAAGAGTTCGAAGAATTAATTCAGCCAGTAAGCACAAGAGTTTGAAGAATTAATTCAGCCAGTAAGCACAAGAGTACAAAGAATTAATTCAGCCAGTAAGCACAAGAGTTTGAAGAATTAATTCAGCCAGTAAGCACAAGAGTTCGAAGAATTAATTCAGCCAGTAAGCACAAGAGTTCAAAGAATTAATTCAGCCAGTAAGCACAAGAGTTTGAAGAATTAATTCAGCCAGTAAGCACAAGAGTTTGAAGAATTAATTCAGCCAGTAAGCACAAGAGTTTGAAGAATTAATTCAGCCAGTAAGCACAAGAGTTCGAAGAATTAATTCAGCCAGTAAGCACAAGAGTTTGAAGAATTAATTCAGCCAGTAAGCACAAGAGTTCGAAGAATTAATTCAGCCAGTAAGCACAAGAGTTCAAAGAATTAATTCAGCCAGTAAGCACAAGAGTTCAAAGAATTAATTCAGCCAGTAAGCACAAGAGTTCGAAGAATTAATTCAGCCAGTAAGCACAAGAGTTCGAAGAATTAATTCAGCCAGTAAGCACAAGAGTTTGAAGAATTAATTCAGCCAGTAAGCACAAGAGTTCGAAGAATTAATTCAGCCAGTAAGCACAAGAGTTTGAAGAATTAATTCAGCCAGTAAGCACAAGAGTTCGACGAATTAATTCAGCCAGTAAGCACAAGAGTTCGAAGAATTAATTCAGCCAGTAAGCACAAGAGTTCAAAGAATTAATTCAGCCAGTAAGCACAAGAGTTTGACGAATTAATTCAGCCAGTAAGCACAAGAGTACAAAGAATTAATTCAGCCAGTAAGCACAAGAGTTCAAAGAATTAATTCAACCAGTAAGCACAAGAGTTCAAAGAATTAATTCAGCCAATAAGCACAAGAGTTCAAAGAATTAATTCAGCCAGTAAGCACAAGAGTTCGAAGAAAGAAAAATAAAAGCAGAAAAAAAAGACTCATTAACATTACTTATCGATATTGTCATCAAATGCACACATTGACTTGTTATTTGCTCTTTCTCTTGTGATTATCAGTAATTATCAACATTTTAGATAAGCGAATCAAAAGCCAAAGATACAGTTATTGAAAATGTAGGTTATTGTTAAGTCAATACTGAACAGCATAACAAAACATTTTTTTTTTAAATTTTAATTAAGGGATAAAAGTGACGAAAATAACTAGCAAAGCTATACACTTTTTAAACATGTGGTCCAGAACCTTTTTCTCACTAAGGGCCGCCTCTGCAAACACTCTCCAGCGAACTCTGTTTTGGGAGGCCTTTTTCAAATCTCCCCATGTCTGTTTGCAGAATTTTCATTTCCTGCTCGCAAGACCTTCTCCAAGTGGTCTTTGGGCTGCCGACCTTTCTCTGGCCTTAGAGGTTCCATTGTGGAGTACTTAGCTAAATTGAACTCAGTGCTGTGGGGGTCACAGCAAAGTGCGCGGGTCCAAATCTGCAAAGAAATTATTTTCTCAGAAGCCGGTGTAAAGATAATACATGATAAAAACGGGAACCTAAACTCTCTACATCTATCCATCAATCTATCAATTCATCTCTCTCACTAAGTCAAAAAAAAAAAAGAAAAACATCTGTATTCAAATCTATTGTTTCGATTCCTTCTCAACTACAAAACATTACGTGCGTCACAGTCCGTGAAGCTCGGTGGCAGATGCGGCCCATTGTAAGCGGCGACTATGGGAGCCGCTCCTGGCCCCGTAACTGGATATTATGCGATACGTTGGGAAGATTATACTTGGCCAGGCATAATATAACACTATCCTTGGCCTCTTATACTGGCACATAATGGTTAAACCGCCTTTGTCAGTGGCTCCCAAATTTTTTTGGAAAGAAAACCCTTCTTGGTCCAATGTTGAAACCCGCCCAATGGATAGGCTGTCTTAGCCCCCCTCCTCCACTACTAAGGGGGCCCTTGTCAGACTTGGCGGCTTTGAAGACTCGGATTTGCCCATTGTTCGCAAGCGGAAGTTATAACAGCGTTTTTAACCAACCCCCCCCCCCCCCCAATTAAACATTGCATAGGTCATCCAAACGTAGCTAGCTAAAGGGCTCAAAATAAATGTTTTCCTAGGACACCCCTCTAATGCATATTTTCCTTGGGCCTTAACGTGTATCTTTACCTACGGCCCCAAAAAAAACGTAAAAATATCAAGCAACGCTGAAAAAACCATAAGATTTTGGAATTCGTGTGGGAATCTTCATTACCAGACCAATTATCTCCTTGTCATTTGACTGGGTTTGGAAAATATCTAACACGTTTAAATCATGTAAAATTAATTAAATGGAAGTTGCAGGCCCGTAGCCAGAGGGGGGCTAGGGGGCTGAGACCCCCCCCCGTTCATGACCTGAGCCCCCCCCCCCGTGCATGATTTGAGCTTTTTGAAAAAAAATTTAATAACAACGGCTATAAAACATCAATCATTTTGTTCAATAAATCAATAATAATAAAAACGTAAAAGTTAATATTTTGGCAATCATTCACGCTATTTTACTTACATATATAGCTTATCTAATTTTTGCGCATAAAAGATTGAATCTTATTGAAGTTCACTTCTGGGTATTTTGGGTAGCATTGGCATTTGGAGCTTCAACAGCCGTGTGTGAGAACAGTTTCTCAACCCTCACACGAATGCTCACCCCATATCGCAGATCAATGTTACAAAAGCCTCTAAACAATCTTTTCCTGCTTGCATTTGAAAAAGATTTAACAGACAATCTGAATGCTGAAGCATTTTTAGGTAAATTCAGTGCTAAACCACGACGTTTGCGAATTTGAAACGTATTATAAGTTCGCAACCAGTGCCGACGAGTTGAGGGGGGGGGCAGGAAGGGCCAATTCCCAGGGGCCCGGCGAGTTTTAGGGACCCGGACTGAGCTGGCCAATCAACTTTTTAAAATATTAATATCAGCACGGGGGCCCGTGTCACCCCTACCCAGGGGCCCGAAATTTCTTGTAATAGTTTTATATATTGATATTTTCTGAGGACAACTAGCAACTTAAATAAGTTAATAAAATAACATTGACTTCTGACTTCATTTTTATACATATGTATAATAAAATAATAAAGTACAAACTCCGTGATTTCTGTGTGATGTTATTTAATTAGCAAATTTACTTTTTAGCAGAATTAATTTTATTTTAAATTGAATAATTGCGACTGTTGTTGTTGATAAATCTGTTCTTTGTTTTCAATATTTTATAAGAAATATCACACAAATAGCTAAGCTATATTCGTGCATCTTTGTTGTTCCTCCCGGGTTGTACGTTAAACCAACAGTATAATATAAATCAGGTATCTATTATGTAACAATTGTGTAGCAGAACAAATGGTCAATATATTTATAACAGGAATCAGAAATTGCTCAGCCTCAATAAATTTTTATCATTAAAACTCTTTACTATTTAAATTATTTTTAACAAAACTGCAACATGCCATTCATTATTGAAACGTAGTTAAAATTATATATTTTTAATTAATAGCTATACAATCGGTACTAAAATGCACCATTCCAGATATGGAACTGCAAAAAAATTTATGGGGAGGGGACTCACTGAGATCCCCTCCTATCCGTTCGCAAGCTTTCGGTGCTTCGCGCCGCCATTTTCGCCCCCCCCCCGAACATTTCTTCTACCCCACCAGGGGCGGATTTAGGGGGAGGGGCCGGGGTGGGGGCATGCAAGTTTAGGTAAAACATCATTGAATTATCGAAATATTTTTTGTTCTAAGACCAATTTTCAACAATGAAAACAGTTTTGCCCCCCCCCCCCCGGTCAAAGTTGTCTAGATCCGCCCCTGTGCCACAGGATCATTTCTTCTTCGCCCCCCCCCCCAATCCAATATTCCTGGCTACGGGCCTGGGAAGTTGGCCTTTTTAAGAAAAATTAGAACAAGGGACACCATTGTTTGGAAAATGAAAGATCCACAAAGAAGGATTTGATAACTTCCCTTGGAATAGGAACTTCTCATTTGATAATCAATAAGAAAAAGTTAGAAATAATGTATGCTACTTTTCAATATGGTTATTCGAACTTAATTAACCGATATAGGCAGAGATGACTAAGAACACGATAGTTGGGTTAAGTCAGACTTTAAAGGAAATGAGGAAAAGTAAAGGTAAAAAATAACACAACCAGTGACTCTTGATAAGTCTTAATTTGTATGATTGTGTAAACTTGAAAATATTTACCTTATAGAATAGATAAGCTTAATTGGACTAAGCCATTCCCAGAGCTTAAAATAATTTTACGTAGGGCAGTCCCACTGCACGGGCTTCCGGACACGAATGTACAGGGCCCAACAAGAACTTTTCTAGGTTACCTTTTGTCAAAAGGGCTTACTGTGTAAATTCCAATCAAAAATGATGGTATGGCAGAACAGGTACTTTCCTATGGCCCCTTAAATAATCTTTCTCCAAATAGGGCCCCCAAAAACCTAGTAACATTTCAGGTTGGAATAAGATGGTGTTAAGACAGCTCTGCTGATATACATCCCAGTAACTGTTCATCAGCACACACCCTCTAACACCATTAGTCAAGCATCTCACAAAATGCCACACAGGCAATCTTTTATCCTATATAGCCATTGAGGTCAGATGAAATTGAGTTCATCTGATTCTGTAGCCAATTGTTTTGGATAATGCCCAGCCACAATTCTTTGACATTTATCTGGAATCCAATTTTTAAGCTGGGTGAACAAAGGCTTTGATCATGCATCCACCAGAGTTTAAATGCAAACATATTATGTTCAATTTACACAAACACAACTCCTATAAATACCAAGCTCTCTGCTCTGGTCATCCATGCCATATCTATTTGACATTGCAGACACACGATTTAAAACCTGTAAGTCCCTTAATCCAACCAAGTTATGTAATAATATGCTCCATCTTCATATGTATGCATAATTCCCTTCTTTAAGTCATTTTTCTTATGCTATCTAAATTGTATAATTTATACTCCTCAAAAGTGGGGAAAAAAAATTATTTTAACATGTCAGTTTCGAGACTAATTTTTCAAAAAATGCAAAAGATAGACAAACTTTTCTATTAAGCTGTCTCCATATTATTAATAAGAAAACAGGATTACTAACGACATTAAAATTACTTCTGTTTCTGTTGATGCTTATCCATTACACGAAAACATCCATCATGGAACTTGTATATCTTAGAACAAATGAAATGAGTAAACATTTCATCTCACTATTTGCACAATGCATGAAATACAAGGTCTGATTTATCAACTGCTCAAACATATCACAATATAAAATAGAAAACAACATAGCCAATTTGTGTAAAATGGAAATAAAATCATTTATTGTAAATAAAACAAGAGCCTTTTTCTGAAAAAAAAACAAGCCAATAAGTGGTTAACATATTATTCATCATCATCATCTTCATCATCTTCATCGTCATCTTCATCATCATCTGCATCGTCATCATCATCTTCATCGTCGTCATCTTCGTCTTCATCGTCGTCATCATCATCCTCACCTTCATCTGCATCCTATTGGATAAAAAAAGTATATCTGAAGGAAATCTCAAATTATTTAACAGAGGCATACCTTGTATAGGCTATACATGTAGATGGCTTAGGCTATATGAGGTTGAAAAAATTCTAGTTAGAATTACGGAGTTTCTTCTAAGTGACCATTTTCTTTGACTAAAAGTGCTCAAGAGTTAATTTTGAATCAAATTCAGATTCTTGACAGATGGACAGTGGTTTTTTGTAATAACTAAATTGCAGAAAAGCCTGTAAAAATCAACCAAGTGTTGAAGTGTACCAACTTAAGTGCTAACAATCTTTCTTCAAGTATCCAGTGTAAATCAGAGTTCTAACCACAACTTAAAGCACAAGTTTGGGAAGTAAAGGTATCTAGGCCACATAATTCCTAAGACATTCGCTCCTTGGTGTTGCCAAACACATTTACCAGTAACCCTTTAGTGTCACTCATCAACCCTGTTTTGGAAGCTTCCAATGCTTGTGCAATTCTAGTTTTTAACTTACAATTATAAGTAAATATAAACATGGATTATGGTAAAGGAGAAAATGAAGATCCTTCTGTAAAAATTACACTAAGGGATGGGCACTTTACCTACACTTAGCATTGCAGGATAGGATTATGATTGGTATATTTATAAATAAACAGTTCATTCTAAGGAGCATAGTAGTGAAAAAGGTGGCACGGTACATATTTTAGTTTTAATGGAGATTGATGCTGATTTTGACATGTTGAAATGCTTGATAAGTCTTGATATCATGTCCGACTTATTATTGAAGAGGGATGGAGTACTAAGTGCACTCAAATAATGTGAGATATTTCATGAAAATGTGGCACTAAACATTATGAAAACATCAGGTTTTAAATTGGTCATTATCACTATCATTATTTCTCTCCAAAAAAGACAAGCATAAATAGAACATTTTATTTTGTAATCAATTTTTTGACCCCCTCTTATTATGCATATTAACCTCCCTTTTCTTAAGGATAGGGAAATAAAAAAGGCAATGGTATTAATTAAGGTGCAAATGGTTTATATAATGTAGCTATTGAAACATTATTTGCTTATACATAAATTACAATAAAAAAAATATTAGTGATGTGTGACAAAACTCTAGCAAATATTTATAGGTAGATTATATTACCTCATCTTCATCATCATCTAAGTCATCATCATCATCATCATCATCTTCGTCATCATCATCATCTTCAGCTTCCATTTTTTCAGGTTCTTTTTTCTTGATTTCTGCTAATGAAAACAGGGATTTTATACAACTGAAATGAAAAATTTCCAAGTACTAAAGAAGTAAAATAACCCTAAACCAATTAATGAAGAAAAAAAAAATCACCTTTTTTATTTTTGCTTTGAATTTTAATTTCTTTTGTCTTTTTACTTGTTTCCTGTTTCACTTGGTTTTGTTTCTTAGCATACAGGACCACCAGATTAATCCCTTTCAAGTTTGCCTCCTGGGTTTTATCATGATATTCTTTGGCAAGTTCTGCAGAAGCAAAGGTGGCAAAGGCATATCTGTACAACAAAAAAAAAAAGGTCAATCAATCAATCATTAATCATCAATCGAAAATTGTTACATGTATCGTCTTAAATCACTAGCGTGTAACATGTATTAGCACTGATGCCTAGAACATACAACACAAAATGAAGTTATTGTATGCTTACCCGTAATGTTTCTTGTTCTTCTTTCTTGAGGGTATGTTTATTTCTTGAGCTTTAGGGAAAAGTTTTCGCAAATCTGCTTCAGAAACATCTGCAGAAAGCCCTGCTATATACAGCCTTAGTGGATTTATCTCTGGAGAAACACATTACAAAATGAATTTAAATCACAGAATTTAATACAGAAAATCAATTCTTAGCTTACTGAGAAAATCTGGTAACTCAAACTAGATATATGTACCTTCTTGTTCTTTTTTCATGCTGTCTTTCTTAAATTGACTTTTTCCTCCCACAAAATCCACAATAAGGTTGTTTCCTTTTAAAGAAGATGCTTCCAAAATAGGTTTATTTTTCTCAGCTGTTATTTCATTAGCAAACTCAACATAGGCGTAGCTTTAAAAAAATTATTAAAAGTTGGCATATTAAATAGATGACCAGAGCTAAAAATTCTAAAAACTGAAATTTTTTTTTTATAAACTATAAGTAAACTATTTTGATACATGTATATGTCTAGATCTTGTAGACTGTTTATACACACAAAGTACTAAAATCAATTACCTTGATTTCTGTTTCTTGGCATGATGGTTGATCCTCATTCTTACCAGTTTTATGTCAGTTGATAGAGCTTTTATTTCTTTTATGCTGCAATTTATTGGCAGGTTTTTAACAAACAAAGTTCTGGCGTCAAGTTCAGCTGAAATCAAATTTTTTTCCGTTTAATATCTAAATGGAAATGTGTATATATGTATAATGTAAAAAAATTACATCTACCAATATAGCAAAATCAACAACAGAAAACTTTATGACATATATGGTAAGAAAATTAGCTCCTCTCCCGTTAACCTATGTCTGTGTTAAAGACATAACTAAAACATTTTTTTTAATATACCAGAAAAGCGAAAAAATACTTGTACATTTTTTTTTATAAAAACATTTAAACTATACTGTTATATATCTATTTTCTTTTAATATCATTTGATGAAAACAATATGGTGACGTGTAAATTAAATTAACAAACCTTATCATGCCCCTTGTTTATAAATAAGGAACAGAAATAGAATCAGTTTTTAACAAATTTGTTAGACAACAACAAGATCTTAGCATAGATTATTTAAATAAACCCAACATAATAATATGTACCAAGTTAGCACCCAAAGATTTGTTCAGAGAATGAAAATTCAACATATGAAATTGATGAGGTCGAAACGATTTCATTATGGTGAAATTTTACAATATGTGGATCATTTTAACCAGTCAACAAGTGGTAAAGACTCAAAAAAAAATTCTTACCTTTTCTGTCTTTATCACCCTGGCTTTTAGGTGCTGAAGAAAAAAAAAACATTAACAGTTTATTAATCATCACTATCAACAGTAAGCAGGCTCTAAGAAACAACATAATTAACGTTTTATTCTTTTACCAGTTAACTAAAAAAACAATGCCTCTCTTTAAAAGAATGAGAGTGGGAATTACATTTGTTTGATGGCGTCTGGCTTGTATTGGCATTTTTTTCTATCTGCTGGGTTACTTTAGTTGGGGAAGTCAATGGTTTCTCTTCTTTGACTGGTGTTGCTAGTTTCCTCTTTTTGTTAGACTGTTGAACCTCACTATCTAACCCTTCCTCTGCTACTTCAATATTTTCCTCATCTATTTTTGGTGTCTGTTTGGCTTTAACCATGGGCTGTTTTTTAATACCAGAATTCTGAGCAGATTTTGGTGTGTTTTTCTGCTGCTGTGGAGTTTTAGTCTGAGGCGTATTTGCTGCTTTAGACTTCTGTGGTGTCGTCTTCTGAGGGGTTACTGACTGTACTGCAGTATCTGACAACTTCCTTTTTCTGTTCTGTTGACCTGCAATATGAAAAACATCTATGTAGTGAAAATATATCAGCGGCTTGAAGTTTAATAATTTTATGGTAAAGGCTATTCAAATTTTGGTGAAATCACATTTAAAAATATTTTTAAATATTCAATTATCAATAAAGGGCACAGTCAGTTTGACTATAATAAAGAATTTTGTATAACTATTGTCCATTTTTCTACACAGAAGTATAGTTCTGGCTAAGACAATTTTTTTTATCCCCTATAATATTTTACTAAATTTTCATTGGTTTCAACATGGTCTATAATAGTCATAGTTTGAGACTGTGATAATGACCAACATTTTGTGCTCAAATATAACACTGACACATTTGATTTTGCTAAAATGGCTTATATATCAACTATTGGTAGTTATGCAGAAATGGAAAAAACAACAAAAGTCAAAAAATTATTATGTAATCTATACTGTTGACCTTTTTTGGCTTTAATTCACATATCACAAGACATTAAGTTTTTCATTGACATTGGGTATACAGCCGTAAAAGACTGCACTTCTTGTGTTTGGTATCAGTAAAAAGCTGGCTAAAATATACTCAATCTTGAGTTCAAAGAAAGCCGCACTTCACTAAGGTTTATTACAGACTATCCAATAGACTAGTAGAAAATAATTTGAAGTGCTGCACCTAATCTATTTGTCAAAGCTATTAAAAAATGATAAAAACTGGCTCATTGGGAGCAGATGGAAGATGGTGCCTCCAATGACTAGGTCATTGAAAGCGCAGAAATCAGTGAACAGTTCTCCGTTGTTCATATCTCCGATGCCATGTTTGCCCATGATGAGCTCTTTATTAGTGTTGTCGTTTCCTACTTTGGCGTTCAGGTCCCCCATCAGTATCTTGAGGTCTCTTCTGTGCACTTTGTCAATGGTATTTTGTAAGGCACTGTAGAAGTTGTTTTTCTCTTCATCTGTCGTATTGGTAGGGGCGTAACACTGTATGATGGTGACGTTTCTTCCCTTTGACTTGAATCGTGCTGTCAGTGTCCTTGCAGAGACAGGCTCCCACTCTATCAGTGCCTTGGCTGCATCTGGTGTCATGACCAGTCCAACTCCCTGTACATGTTCTTCTTCTGGCCCAGAGTAGATGAAATTTTCTCCACTTGCCAGTTTGGTTTGTCCATTTCCATTCCATCTGGTTTCGCACAGTCCTATCGTTTCATCTCTTTTGCGACTTGAGCTGCTTTGCCACTTTCATACAGGGTTCGGATGTTCCAGGTTCCGATCTTGGTTTTGGTCTTGGCTGTCAGAAGATAGGTCGGCGCACTGACTTCCCGAAGGCTTTCACCAGCTCTACTGGAGAGATATCTTCATCCTCAGCTAAGTTGCTTTCTAAGTTCATTGTTTCTGTTTCTATAACAAGCTTGTTTTTTACGGGAGCGGGTTGTTAACCCCCAGCCCAACCCCCAACCTGGAGGACCAGTGGACTGCTTTTCGTCTGGCCTCTACCCGTCGACCTAGTCATTGGAGGCACCATCTTCCCTCCCAAAAACATCCACAAGAAGACCTGGATATCCCCTGATGGAAAAGCTAAGAACCAGATAGACCACATTTCCATCGGCCGCAAGTGGAGAAGCCTTCTGGATGTGAGGTTGAAATGAGGAGCAGACGCTGCATCGGACCATCACATAGTGAAGGCCACCGTGAAGCTGAAACTGAGAGCCCACAAGGACAAAGCACAGAGACCCTCCTTCAAGTACAACGTCCAGAGCCTGAAAGACACCAGAAAAACCACAGAGTACCAATGCAGCCTGAAAAACCGCTTTGAGGCACTAGCTGACTTGGCTGAGAAAACAATAGAGGAACACTGGCAGGAGATTAAAAAGAGCTGGACAGATACCTGCAAAGAAGTCCTGGGAAAGAAGACAAAAAAGCGCAAGGGAGTGGCTGACCGCAAGCACCTGGGATCTCGTGGAGGAGAGGAAAACATTGAAAGAGAGGATCAACCACAGTCATGACCAACAGGAGAAAAGAGACCTGCAGGCAAAGTACTCGGAAATAAACAAGTGAAGAAGAGCGCCAGAGCAGACAAGAGGAAATTCATCCACGACCTAACGGAGGAGGCAGAAACAGCAGCAGGCAAGAGAGATATGAAGAGGCTGTACGAAATTACCAGGACCCTGGCAGACAAGAACACGCAGCAAATGTGCTCTGTGAAAGACAAAGATGGGAAAACCATCACAACTGAAAGTCAGGAGAGAGAACGTTGGGCCCAGCATTTCACAGAAATTCTGAACAGACCCCCACCAAAACAACCCCCTACTATACCACCAGCAGACAGTCTTCTAGATGTCAACACCAACCCACCCACTAAAGGAGATCACTAAGGCGGTGAAGAATATCAAATCAGGCAAAGCCGCAGGTCCAGACGGCATACCACCAGAAAATCTGGACGCAAGAACAAGTACCTGCTGAATGAAGACAAGGGCACCTCGTCAAGCTCCAGAAGAAAGGTGACCTATCCAGCTGTAACAACTGGCGAGGCATCATGCTCCTGTCTGTTCCCAGCAAGATCTTGACGCGCATCATGCTAGAGAGACTGGAGGAGGCTTTAGACAAAAGACTAAGAAACGAACAGGCAGGCTTTCGGCAGGACAAGTCGTGCACCGACCACATCGCCACCCTGCGCATCATTATAGAGCAGTCCCTTGAATGGCAGTCTCCACTCTACTCAATCTTCATGGACTTCGAGAAGGCCTTCGACAGCGTGGACCGGGATGTTGTCTGGAACCTCATGGCACACTACGGGATCCCACCCAAGTTCATCGCCATCATCCAACAAATGTACGCCAGTTCCACATGCCAGGTTATCCACAAAGGCAAGCTGACGGAGCCTTTTGAGGTCAGGACCGGAGTGAGGCAGGGCTGCTTGTTGTCGCCGACCATCTTCCTTCTGGTAGTGGACTGGATCATGAAGAAGTCCATGTGAATGCAAACACAGGAATTCGATGGACATTCAACAAGCAGCTTGAAGACCTCAACTTCACGGATGATGTCAGCCTACTGTCACACCGGCAACAAGATGCACAACAGAAACTGAATAGGCTCGCAGACGAAGCAAACAAAGTTGGGCTCAACATCAACACCAAAAAGACAGAAACCATACGGATAAACAACAAGCAACAAGATCCAATCCTACTACAAGGATCCAACATCGGTGAGGTGGACAAGTTTGTCTACCTGGGCAGTGTGGTGAGCAAGGATGGAGGAGCAGACGAAGACATCAGAAGCTGCATCAACAAAGCGAGGCACACCTTCAATACCTTGCGTCCCATCTGGAACTCTACCGCACTTTCTGGGCGGACAAAAGTCTGCATCTTCAACACCAACGTGAAAGCAGTGCTACTATATGGTTCAGAAGCCTGGAGACTGACCAAGACAACCACCACAAAACTGCAGGTGTCCATTAACAGATGCCTCCGCAATATCTTATGTATCAGATGGCCAGAAAAAATCTCCAATGCCGCCCTGTGGGAAAGCAGACCCCCATTGACCAAGAGATCCGGAAGAGAAAATGGGGCTGGATAGGCCACACTCTGCGCAAGAGCCCAGACAATGTCACAAGGCAGGCGCTAGAGTGGAACCCGCAGGGAAAGAGAAGAGCAGGCAGGCCAAAGGAGACATGGAGACGCTGCACTGAGCGAGAGATGAAGGCAGCTGGATGGACGTGGGCTCAGCTGAAGAGAGACGCCCAAAATAGAGTTCGCTGGAAGAGCGTTGTTGAGGCCCTATGCTCCCACGCGGAGTCAGAGGATTAAGTCAAGTAAGTCATTGGGAGCAGCCCTAAATTCATTAATGAGATGCATGCTTCTCTAGAAACCTATCTGGTCAGCACTTAGTAAAAGCTGCTTTTATAAACAGTCACTATGGCCCATGGGTCAGCCGAAGCAGATCTCATATTTCTTTCTGGTTTTATCTATTGCACATTTGCAGTAGAATATGAATAAAACAGTGGTTATGGTGTCTATCCAGTGGTAGAGGTACTGTTTGGGGATACCGGCTCAATCTAGACGTAGTCCAGACATTGATTTTTTTTATTTTAAAGGGTTTGTAGCGGATACAATAGTTGTTTAGTGCAAGCCTAAATGGAACTCTAGCCACAGCATTTTTTAAACTTGATTCCTAAATCTGACCCACCACACCTTTAATTTATATTTGCTTATCTTAAAAATATGATATAAATGGGATTGATAAAAATAATATAGTACATTTAAATTTTGGTTGGAGTATACTTATAAAAAATGGTATGTCAAGAAAGACTAAGACTAATGTGATATTACTGGACTAAGTCTAAGAGTCTAAGAATCAAGAGTTTGAAGATTGAACTGCATGCCTGTTTGATATTTTAGCTTTAAAAAGAAGACACGCGGAAAAGGAACTATTATAAGCTAAAATAGGAAACAAGCAAAATAAACTACAAAGAAATGATTAAAAAAAAAAACGCGTGTAACACTGGTCAACAAGTCAGAAAAATTAACCAAGTCCAAGGAATTCTAACTGAAAATAGACCTGTAATTTTAGTTTTTAAATTAAAAGCTTATAATGAATTTTGTCTTAGACAGTGATAAATTACGCTAAATATTTGACAATATACACTATACTATTAGAATTATTTAGGCCTAGCAAATTGTTAAATCAATTTTCTAACTTCTTTGCTGCTTGCATGACACGTGCTTGGCTTTTATAGCTTATGTCATATATAAATAATAAATATAGAACAGGCAGTCAAATCTTATTTACAAAATTATTATATTCACCTTTTACTGTCATTTTCTTGTATTGTTGAATCTAAGCAATAAAAAGTAACGTATATCTGTAACCGATGACACGCTGCTAGACAAGAATCAACAATGTTTAAAAACAAGCACGCTGTCTTTTTCCTGTCACTATTAATAAATTCGAAAATATCGATTACTATGTACCGAAAGTACTTTTTTCGGAACATGCTTAGATGGGGTTAAATTTAAAGGGGGTTATAATATATTACAATAAAAAATCGAAATATGTAATACGATAATTAAAAATAGTTTAGGGGATTCACTGATATTTTTTTAATTGCATTTTCTATCCACAGGAAAAAGTAAAAAATTTTCAAATGCGCAACTATTGTGTATTTTTTGATTACTTTGTACCTATACTCATATTTGAACCGTGACACATCTTCCTGGCTATATTCTTACGTTTTAGGTGCCTTATTCAATGGTACATTTGATGCCCTAGTTAAACGAAATGTCTAGCCTGCCATTCGCTTATTTTGGGCACCTAGTAATCCTTGACCCATAGACCCCTCTGCCCCCCCATCTTTTATTTTATCCTGGGGGCCTCTGACAAGTCTAAAGAGTAATTATGAATTAGTAATATTACCATCATTGTAGTGGGCTTAACTGTTAGAAAAATTGTGAATGAGATGTATCAAAATTAAAGTCACGGCAGGGGTCCATTCACCAGTGAAAGGCCTTAAAGCAGCTGGCATTGTTTGCCTACCCATATGAACGCCTCTGCCTTTAATATCATCATATGTTTACACTTTCTTTTTAACTGTCAAGCACATTGCTTGTATAAAGGTATAATTAATTATATTGTCACGTACCGAGATATTCACAACCATTTTTTACCACAACCCTGAAATGGTTGTCAGTTCGATCTGCAGTGCCGAACCTAGGGATTTTGGGGACCCCTGCATTTTGACATTCGACACCATTACATGAGATAATGTGCTTAATAATTAATGTAAAAAAAAATTTGGGGCTCCCCTCAAGCTGGGACCCGGGAGGACTTTCGAATTTGGATGGTTGGACCCCCCCTCTCCCCTCCCCCCCTTAGGTATGCCTCTGTCGATATGTAAATCTTCAGTTCTTGTATCCAGGGACCTCACACATCGCTGGCCCTGATTAGCGCCTGTGCTTGCTACTTATGGCATAAACTAGCTTACGGCAAATTAGGCTAATAAAATTAAAAAAAAAAAATCTGCATCGAAATTGTAGGCACCATGAAGAAGCAATCCTCAGCAAACTCCTCTGGCTTTATCTAATTTCCAAGGTTTCTGTGAACTGAGGCTGATTAATCTGACAGTATTAGCACAGATGTTCCAAGTACGAATACAAGTGCACAGGTTTTTAAAATTGTATGTAAAACTATGAGTAAAAAAAAAACAAACCAACAACCAAGGTGCTAAAATGTACTTGAGTACAAGTACTTGATAAAATAAGTACATGTACCAAGTACCAGCCCGTAGCCAAGGGGGGCACTAGGGGGCCGTGCCCCCCCCCCCGCTAGGTTGGAGTGCCCACCCCCCGCTTAAAAAAGAAGAAAAAGAGGAAAAATTAAAGAAAAAGTAGCTAAAATAAGAAGGCGCCCCCTTGCTGGGTATTGCCCCCCCTGCTTACTTTGACCTAGCTACGGGCCTGCCAAGTACCCCATCTCACGATATTTAAAGTATATAAGCGTTCACCCCAAGTGACAGAGGGAGCTGGCTGTCCATGACATTAATGAATGTGACCTATTCAAAGAAGCGTAAAAAAAAGCAGGGACGAGGCGTGAGTGTTGCCGGTCATGGTCCTATTATAGAAAATGCTTTATAATGGTAATGTGTTTATTGAATATATTTAGCATAATCATTCATAATAAAATGACTACAAGTTTATATATATATATATATATATATATATATATATATATATATATATATATAACTTTTATTTATATATAAATCGTATATGCTATTAGTCGAACAATTTATAAATCTTTGTTCCTTTGTGCTTTGTATATAACACAAAAAAATCAATTAATTTTTCTCTAAGAGTTTGACTGACAACACTTACGCCTCGTACCTGGTAAAAAGTATATACTATAATTTTATATTCCATACAATCGATGTTAATATAATGGAGCGCCCCCCCCCCCCCGCATGAACTTCCAGGTCAGCCCCGTAGCGTGAAAATTCTACAGCAGGGGCCAGGCATTTTACAGCAGGGGCCGGGCAATAGCAGGGGGGGGCAGGTAATACATTTTACTAAGTAGAGAAAATAAGCAGAGGGGGCCAGACAAAACGCAGGGGGGCCCGGCCCCCCTGCCCCCCCGCACGCTACGGTCCTGTTCCAGGTCATTTTATTGCGAAATCGCACATAACTTATAAATCTTTTAAACTACGCTAATATATTTGGTATGGAAAGTTTATAAAGCCAAGTTAACACATCTTGATTATAAAAAAATGGTTCAGATATTCTGTAGTCTGTACAGTTTTAAAACAAACAAGAACGACAACAACCAATCACAGGTTACGCCAGGCCCGTAGCCAGGTCAAAATAAGCAGGGGGCACCAATACCCAGCAAGGGGGTACTTTCTCATTTTAGTTACTTTTTCTTTATTTTTTCCTCTTTTTCTTCTTTTTAAGCGGGGGGGGGGGGTGGCACGGCCCTCCCCCAGTGCCCCGCCTTGGCTACGGGGCTGGGTTACGCTTTAAATGTGTATTGTCTTAACTGGGAGGTGGGGGAGCAGCCCCGTAGCGTGAGAATTCTACAGCAGTGGCCAGGCATTCTGCAGCAGGGGCCAGGCATTCTACAGCAGGGGCCAGGCAATAGCAGGGGGGCAGGTAATACATTTTACTAAGTAGAACACATAAGCAGAGGGGGCCAGACAAAACGCTACGGGCCTGTGGGGGGGGGCTCAGATAGCCGCATAAGCCTAGTTTGCCAGTCCATTGCCTTGACCACCTCTGATATACGTAAATAGTACGATGCAAAAAAAGGGCATTTAGGATAGACATGGCAAAACTACGGTTCGCGGGTCAATTACGGTTCATTTAGTTGTTTGACCTGGCCCCGCCCCGCTCCTTTTTGCATTGTTTTCATCAACGACATTTAGGCAGTGCTGAACCTAGGAATTTGAGACCCGGGGGGGGGGCTTGGCTTCTCGGGGGCCCTGTATTTTGACATTCGATACCGTGATATGAGATAATGTACTTAATATTTAATGTAAACAAATGTTTGAAGCCCCCATTAAGCTGGGGCCCGAGGGCTGCATTATTATTTTAAAATTAAATGAGATGGAAAATGTATATTTTTT
Organism: Bulinus truncatus; assembly: GCA_021962125.1. NCBI lineage: Eukaryota > Metazoa > Mollusca > Gastropoda > Planorbidae > Bulinus > Bulinus truncatus. The sequence continues at coordinate 3,535,482 of JAGDYQ010000008.1, forward strand.
CTTTTTTTTTAAATTTGATTCTTATAATATCGATCGTTAGTTTCTCTCAGAATACTTGCAATTTCTAAAGGCCCTAAGCTAAGTGCCCATTGAATGAGTCTATAAAATGACTACGGTGTGTCGTAATTATTAAAGTATTAATAAAAGAATCAGATGTTTGTGGATTTTCTTTTTATTTGCATTGACTTCTTAGACTTGCTACATTAAACCACATTTAGTTTATACACTGAAAGAGCTATGCAATTTAATTATTATTAATAAAATAATCAGATGATGGTAGATTTGTTTGCTTTGACTTCTGCATTTCCTTGCAAGCAGGCTACATGTAGTTTATAATTATATTCTGAACGAGCCAATGGATTTAAAAAAAAAAACATTTTGCCAGGTTGCAGTTTTATTTTAGGTGTATTTTTTATCTTTACTAAAAGAAGCTGTTAAAAATATTTGTATGGTACTAAGTATGACACTACATTGGTTTTAATAAATATCTGAAAAGTTGATTCTGTCATGATAACTTTCACCATTTACTGTTAATCTATTATAGCTAATTGATTTAGGTTTTAAAAAATGTACTTAAAAATATATGAGCAGTATATTTTAACTCTATCATAAATATTCCATTTTATTGCCATTTGACGGTATGATTTAAAATATTTCGTTAACAAAGTTATCTTTCGAAATATTTAATTTATTTGTGGATGTATTACAAAGTTATTTTATTCTTCTAAGCTTCTTTTTTATTATTATTATTTCTTTGTTCTTTTATAAGGTTGCTGGCAACATTCAAACAAACAAAAAAATCTGGCCAACATCTTCCTGCCCATTTCCCATCGAGGTCTGTCATTTTGTTCGCAGTTGAAATTCAGTGTTTTTGTGAACGTGCAGCAAAATGGGTAAAAAAGGAGCAAATAAACAAAAGGTAACATTTTTTAAATTAACACGTGTTATAAAAGCGAAACCACAAGATCATCAAAGAAATAATATAACAGATTTAATAAATTATTTATTAAATACCCACGTGTTTAAGATAAGCAAACTTGTTATAATCAATATAATACCCACGTGGTAGAAACGTTTTCATCGCATGGAACCTCTTTGAAGAACTCAATTGAACTTTACCTAATGTTATATTACCTCATTATTATTTTCAATGTTATGTTAAATGTAAAGTATTTAAAATTACTGTAGCAAATTTTTTTTGGAATATAATTTCAAATGGCGGGTTACTTAGAAGTTTTTTTTCCTAAATATATCTCCGTTGAATTGACACATTGTATCTTGTTTTAATCACATAACCATCCTATCGGAGTTTAAGTATTTAAAAAAATTACTCATCTTCATATATGCTATGAGGTATTTCAATTTATGAGGCTGCCAAGGCTTGTGTCATACCACTTGAAGGGTGTAAATGTTTGCTTTAGCTCTGAATTTAGCCTAGTGTGGGCAGCACAAATCATGACATTATAAACTTTTTTTTTTTGCATAATGTTTCAGTAATCAACTGTCCATTCACGAGATAAATGGTTCTTTTGTGTCATTGTAAAGATGCTTATGTGAATTTAAGTAACAAATAATAAGACCTTTACATTTGAATATGAAAGAACCATTTGTGGGTGAATGGTCTTTAATTTCTAATTCTGGTTCCTAAAGTAAAATATGCAAATTTTTAGTTGGGTCTGCTGATTAATTGAAAATATCATTATAGGCTAAATTCAGGGTAATTTATTTTCTTGATATATTTCGTGGTTAAACGAAATGAATCATTCTCTTAATGATTGGTGCTATGACAGGATATGCCCACACATTATTTTGAAGAATACATTTTTTTATTTATTTAGTTATACATGTACATTTCACCATTAGATTCCTAAATCTGACCCACCCACTTAAAGGTGTTTTTTGACAAGCTCATTCGCTAATTTCGCCTAGTTGCTAAATAAATGAAATCATGTCAGCTAAATATTTAGATTAAACATATTGGTATGTGGCTTGGCCTTTTACCAATTTACACAACTACTGTTTTTTTTTGATAGATATTAATGTCATTAATATATATTTTTTATATTTTTAATTGTATTAAGATATGGATTATCAAACTGAAACATAACTTTCATATATATAATGGCCCATCTTGTAAAAAAAAAAACAAATAAATGAATTGATGACAGGAAGTATCATTTTTAGACTGGCTCGTATAGCCATTGTATTGCATTTTTTTTTATAAAATTTACTAAAAAGTGAATTTGCTTCTTTTAGGCAGCAGTTGAGGCACCTAAAGGCAAAAAAGCACAGCCTGTAAAGGCTGTAGAACCAGAAGACAGTGAAGAATCATCAGAGGAGGAGGTTTGTTCTGTTTGTTTTTCTTTTTAATTTTTAGATCTAAACCTTCTTGGTATTAGAGCTCATATATCAGGAATTCAAGCTATTAAAAAAAACCTACTGCAAAGTTTACAAATTGTCAATTATTTTAGGTTATGCCAATTTACACAATGAAAGTTAGTGCATTGAAAATACTTAGGCATGACTATTGCTTAACATAATTATTTTTTCATAAATTAGGTGACTGAGCAATTTTTCATATTTGAACATTTAAATACTCAGTAATTAAGCTTATTAAAATTTATTTTCAGGAAGCTCCTGCTAAGCCACAAAAGAAAGCTGTACCTGCTAAGCCTGCAAAAGCTTCAGATAGTGATGAAAGCAGTGAAGAGGAAATGGAAGGTTTGCATTTTTTTTGTACTAGGAAAGCACATGCAAACAAGTACATTAATGTCTAAATGGAGACAATTGTTATAATGAATCTTTTCAGCTCCAAAGAAGCTTGTTAAAGCAGTTAAAAGATCTACTGTTATAATGGATATTGATCAGAGTAGTGAAGATTCTTCAGAAGATGACAATCCTCCAGCTAAAAAAGCAAATCTAATTAGAAAAGATTCGAAAAATGGTACTCTGTGTATTGGATGTGTAACTTGAGTGATGCATTTGTTGTGGTCACCTCTAAATTACATTACACACATGAAAATACCTGTATCATTTAACATTTAGTTTTTTTTTTGTACATAATTAAATGCTTATAACAATTATATTATCTTTTCTGCAGTTCAACAGACCAAGCCATCTAAAAAGGCAAAAGCTGGTAAGAATTAAATATTGTGTAATTTAAAAAAAAAAGTCAAATTAGTTTCTTGTTATTTTACTTAGTAAAAACAATTTTTTTTTCTGTAGGGAAAGCTGCAAATGGAGCAAAAGCCAAAGCAGTACCAGGTAAATATATATTTGAAAGCTTGTTTTTTTTTGGTTACCATATTACTTTTCTTTCCTGTGATGTTGATTGACTTACTAACACTATCTTCACAGTTAAAGTGGTTAAAAAAGACAGTGAGGATGATGATGACAGTGATGATGAAGCACCACCTAAACAGGTCAAATCACCAGTAAAGAATGCTCAAGGTTTGTGATTTTCCCCAATCTTTACAGTATCAATGTTTAAGATTAGAAGAAATAATCTATATAAAATATATAAATATATATATAAATTATTAATATTTTTAGGCAAATCTGCCAATGGCCAAAAAGCAAAGAAGGAATCTGGTAAGTCAAATTTTGTCCTTTCCATTTATTATAATTAATTTAAATGCTCAGCAGTCTTATTAATAACTATTATTTAGCTCCATTAGACAACTTTTATTGCTACCCCCCCTACATATGAAAAGTGATATAGGTTCCCTTTTTTTAAGTGTTGTCAATTAAAAAGCTAGTCTTGTTTATTAATATCAAAGTATATAAAACAATCTAGATCAATGAATGTTTGTCTAAAAAAGTTTTTAAACTGGAAGATACGTAATTTGTGCTAGATCTTTGTATTTTACTTTAAAAAAAAATTGCACTCCGCAACAGATGATGATGATGATGATGATGATGACGATGACGAGGATGATGATGAAGAGGATGAGGATGAAGAACAGCCTAAAGCTCCAGCAAAGAAAACACAAGGTTTTTGATTTATCAAATATTGTTTAAGAAGTCCAAGTGTGCTCTTTATTGAAATTTAAAATTTTTTAATGTATTATTTTTTTCTTTCAGCCAAGGGAGCAAATAAAGCAAAAGCTGAGTCAGATGGTAATTATAAAATTATACTTTTGTTGAAAATATTGTTCATATATTTTTATTTTTTTTTTATATGCAACTCATTTTCTTTATAGATGATGAAGATGATGATGATGATGACGACGACGATGATGATGAAGAAGAGGAAGAAGAAACTGTTAAAGTAGCAGAGTCTAACAAGAGGAAAAAAGAGAAAACAGGAAAAGAGACAGCCAAAAAACAAAAATTAGATGGTAAATTTGAAGTTATTCATTGGCCTTGTATACTTGCTTTACCTTCTGAGTTTTAACTCATTTTAACATCTATCTTTTAAAACATGTTTTGTTAGTGTCAAATAAACTCATAAATTTAATTTTCAGAAAATACCTCAGGTGAAAGTGTAACTTTATATGTTGGTAACTTAGACAAAAATGCAACAGAGGAAGAGATCTCCAATTTTTTCTCTGAGAACGACATCACTGTAAATGAAGTTCGTAAAATACAACATAAACCGTAAGCCTATTTCTTTTTAATATTTTAGAATGCTGAATTATATTAGATAATACTTCATCATTTAATGTTATTACCTTTCTGATGCGATACTTTGTCTTGCATCATAAAAAATGTGATGCAAGCTAAGATGCTGCTGACAGCTCATGAAAACATGTAATGTCTGTTTTTCCAATAAACTATTTTATGACAATGTTGCATATTGTCAATGGAAGAAAATATGTTGTTCCTTTTGTCCATGAAATTAAATTTTGACCAGGGGTTATTAGCAAAAATAACCATCTAATTAGATTCCCAAGTTTGCAAACAAAATTATTGAACAGTAATCTTTAGGGAGCGACCGATAATCGGATTGGTATTGGACCGATAGTCGAACCGATATTGGCACTATGGGTTAACTATCGGAGCGGCCGTTTTTTGACTGCCGATACATTGTTTTTTTTTTCACAACAGAGTTGCAGAAAAAAAATCAGTAAATAACCCAATTCTATAACCAAATCAGACAAGATTTAAAAAAAAGGAAAAAAAAAACCTGTACACAGAAACTGTCACGTCCACAAAGATTGCATCAGCGATATGACCTTGAAACAATAGGATTAGCATTTTTTAATTCTAATGTATGACCTTGAATGATACAATTAGTGAACATCTGTATTTTTTTTGGGATGGGAAGTTGGGGGGGGGGAACAAGACTTACGTGTGGGCGAAGTGTTACGAAATATGACAGGGAAGGGGTGAGCATGGGTTGACATACATCATTAGCTGTAGCACGAGAAAAACACGTGTTTGGCATTGTTGTTGATTTAAAAAAAAATATCGGTATCTGTATCGGTAAAAATGCTGGGGTAAAATATCGCTATCGGACTATCGGTAAAAAGGCATATCGGTCGCTCCCTAGTAATCTTTTCTTTAATTTATACATCTAAGAAATTACAGCCAATTCTTTAACATGTTTCTTTAATCCTAAAATTGCTCATTAATGATGACAGGACTACCTCCAACACAAACATGTCGGGAAACACATTTCACACACATCTTTCCATGGTACATAAACAAGACCTTTTTTGCATGGGTGTATTATTTTGCTCATGGACGTGTCTTTCCACTTGCCTAGGCTACCCCACTCATTATGCAGCAAGCTAGTTACCTTCTTATAAACTTATGGATGTTTTAATGAAAATTTTGTTGTTGCATTCCCTGTCGTAACTTTTTGAGTACCAGTGTCCTAAACATTTGAAGGGTTTGCTCTATTGAATGTCATAGATCATGTTCCTGATCTTCACACTTGCATGCAGCTTGTGAAAATTTTAAATTTGGTGTTTGAAAGATGCCATTTTTTTTAATTTGCTGTTTTCTGTACCTTGATTTTTCCCCCCTCAGAAATGCTTTTGTTGATGTGGATCCATCAGATGTGGACAATGCTTTAGCTCTAAGTGGCAGCACACTTGGCAAATTTACTATAAATATTGAAAAAGCTAAGGCCAAAGGTCAAAAGAAGGAAGACAAGTCATTTGGTGGTGGTGATGCTTCTGACAGTATGTATTATCTTGACATTCACTTTAGGGGTTTAATTGCATATTTTATGGTATTTCCTTTTATTAGTTTTTTATACTTTATTTATAAAGAAACTCGCATATTTTTTAACAGAAGATAGTAGAACTCTGTTTGTCAAGAATTTACCAGAGGATGTTACCACAGAAGGTCTTCAAGAAATATTTGATACTGCTTCAGCAGTTAGAATTCCACAGAAAGATGGTGCCCACAAAGGGTAAAGCATATATATATTTGGTATCATAATATTGTTTTTGCACATTTTTTCATACAATATCCAAAAAAAGTATTCTGCAAGTTTTTTTGTTTTTATATTAGGTTTGCTTTTCTTGAGTTTCCTGACGTGGAATCAATGGAAGCTGCCATGTCAGAGAAACAAGGAGTGGAGCTGAATGGCAGCTCTCTGTATCTAGATTACACAGGAGCCAAAAGTAGTTTTAGGAGAAATTCAGATCAGAGGGGCAGAGGAAATGACAGAAGGGGTCGTGGTGGTTTTGGAGGTGGAGACAGGAGCTTTGGTGGTGGGGACAGAAGGCAGAGTAATTCAGGTTTGTTTTCCACTTATTTCAATAAAAAGCTATTTTTTTTTTATTTGACATGGGGATCCTAATGAATTTTGACTAAAATTTTAGGTGCAAGGGGAGAATCTAAAGTTTTATTCGTCAAGAACCTCAGTTACAACACAGATGAATCTTCACTGACATCAGCTTTTGATGGTGCTGTGTCTGCTAGAATTCCAACTTTCCCAGATTCTGGCAAGAAAAAAGGGTAAATACCTGTACTTTTTTTTTATAACTCTTGGTTTGGATAGGGCATGACTTTTTCAGTTCATTGATTATTGTGGCATTATTTCTAAAGTAAATGTGAGTGATCTCCTGTAAGCACAATGTCCTTCATCAAGCTTAAATCATAGCTACCTAGGAAATAGGTTAAGAAGTTGATCATTTAGGTCCTAATCAATTTATTTTCTACAATTAATGGACATAATGAACTTCGGCCACCCAGATCTGAAAAACTGACATTCACCAGTTGCATGCGGTTAACAGCCATCTGTCCAGTCTGGCATCATTCATAAAAATACCCAGAAGTTCATAGAACCTAAATAGTCTTTCTGTTGTATGCATGCCATTTCACCCCTCTTCCCCCAACCCGAATTTAATTTTTTTAAAAAAATACTATTCAAAATTTTTCTTTCAGATTTGCTTTTGTTGACTTTGAATCGGCAGAGGCAGCTGCTGAAGCTTATGATTCAATGAATGGACAGTCAATTGATGGCAGACAAGTTACACTAGACTTTGCAGCTGACAAAGGAAGCGGTGGCGGCGGCTTCGGTGGTGGTTTTGGTGGCGGTTTTGGTGGCAGAGGTCGAGGAGGTAGAGGTAATTTTTACACAAGACATTTTTTAAAATTTAAGGTTAAGGTTTATGAAATCATCTCTTATTCCAAGTACTTTCAAAATTTAATTTGTAGGTGGTGGTGGTAGAGGATTTGGCGGAGGTAGAGGAAGAGGTGGCGACAGAGGAGGAAGAGGAAGAGGTGGCGGTAGAGGAGGCAGAGGAGGATTCAACAAAGGTAACCACATTTGTAAAAAAATTTTTACAAATTATGAACGTTTTTAGTTGTTTTTTTTCCACAGTGCAGTATTGTTAATCTTTTCCAAATGAATCACTATCTTTTTTTTATTTCAACAGCTAGAGGCGGTATTGTACAAAGTGAAGGCAAAAAGATGACCTTTGATGATTCTGACTAATTATATTTGTATGATTGGGGGGGGTCTTGTATTTTTAGTTAATGGGTGTGTTGGGGAGGGATATGAATATGTGGGCGGGGAAATGGACTGTTGAAAATTATGTATTTTATCTAAAAAAATTTTAAGCATTTTAATGGCATCTGAAGTTCATTCATGTGTTCATGTGTAAAGTTTCATAGAATGTTGATTTTACATTACATTGCCATAATGTCATTAAAAACATTTTCTTTCTCATCAATTTTTTTTGTCACATTATTCTGTGTTCTTGTTTGTTAAAAAGCCATTTTTGTATGTCACGTTCCCATCACTGTTTTCTAAAGTATTGGAACTTTTCTGCTGTTAGTAAAGTAACAAGTGGTGGTGCTTAAGTAAATGTAGCTGTCATATCAAGGCCGTAGCCAGGATTTTTGTTGGGGGGGGCTGTGCGGAGAGTTTTTAGAAAAAAATATTTAATAATAAAATTTGATTTAATTGGGAGGGGGGTGCCCCTGGCTACGGCCTTGTGTCATACTATGCCCTATCCCAAGTCAAGGTTTTGCTAATGTGAGGGTAATTTTCCAGGACGGTCTTTTTTGTTAAAATGCCAGTCCATTGGGTTTATTAACGGTCGGTCAAGCTGATGTCCTGTGTCAGGATGGGGAGATGTTATTCAATATTTAAAGGAGAGCTTAATAGTCATTACTTGACAGTAAATGTACTTCCATAAAAAATGTGACCAAATATCAATTGTATTCACCAATTTTATTAGCTACTAAAAGTATTATGTTATAGCTGCCAATTCTTTGGACATGTTATATATGAGCTTGTAACATCTGCATTCTCATTTGTAAGAGAATTTCCCCAAAAGAAACTTTTCTTGTACAGTGTTACTATCTTACGTTTGATAATCTACACGCTTATACTGAGGGTCATATTTTCACCCCTTTAGTGTTACAATGGAGGAATGGGGACTGTTATTTCTTTGACACGACATCTATGTCTATAGCGGGACAGCCGTGTAGATAGGTTTCTGCCATTCGGACCCTCCCATGTGCAATGGTTTGTGAGGGTGTACATTGAATACATTGCTATCCGGGCGTGCAATTAGAGTATCTGGGGCCCCGCTACTCCTAGGGTTCTGGTCAAGGTATGAACGTTGTCTAAGTGTCCACATCTCAAGTGCGTGGTCAGTATGCGGAGGTCATCGCGGACACTGAACAATGGATCCACACAGCTCTCATGGTTGGGCCTGTATGTGAATTATCAATAGTTTGAGGTAATGAAACGACATGACAAGGCACTGTCCGATTTCTTAAACTTCTCACGATTGGCCAATAGTAAATATAATGAAACGTGCTAATTCTGATGTGTTGGTTGTGCATATCATGTACGTGAAGTGAGTTCTCTGATGTGTTGCCTTGTATGTTGTTTGATGTATGTTTTAGTGCAGTGGTTCCCAAACTTTTTTGAACCATGGACCTCTTTTTATAATCAAAACTTGGCCACGGACTCCCAAGCGCCTTCGTCATTTTTCAAACAAAGTTGAGAAAATAATCTCTCACTTGAGGCATTCCTTCTGATTGTATTAACTGCTTGAATGACTTTATCTAGTGATCCATGCAAACGTTCACTAAGATTTTTGGCGACCAAATGATGTCAGAATGCACTGAAAATACATTTGTTACAGTTTGTTTTAAGTATGCCAGAAAGCCTCGGAATTTTCTTAACATTGCCGGAGCACCATCATTAGCAACAGAAATGATATTAGTCGAGGGTATAGCTTTTACATTGAAAAATCTTTTGATTTAGTGTAACGTTTTACCTTTTGTACCGGTTCCCGAACATTTCGCAAAATTTTTCTTCTTAACTCGCGCCCGGGGCACAATACCTTTTTAGTGCCCCCCCCCATTCGGAAACCATTAAATATCATATGTAAAATATACCATTTGGCTCCCCTTAGTGAGTAGCACCCGGGGCATGGTGCCCCCCACCCTTGCCCACCCCTCGCTACGCCTCTGAAGTGAGCTCGTCAAGCTGTATAGAAAATTCAAATGTTTTTAAGTACTCACATAAAGGATTTTCAACGGACTGAGCCATTTCGTCAATCTTACTTTGTACTGTATTATTACTCAGTGGAATTCTTTTTATAATGTCGAAATGTGGTTTGTGTAAAACTGTGTGTATTACCTCACATATAAGTGGTAAAATAAGGTCTTCATCAATAATATACATCTTTCTGGACTTTGCAATCAATAAGAAGCATGCAGTCATCATCATCTTGCTTAGATCTTGTCCCAGTCAATTGTTGCAGTGACGCTCCTCGGCCGATCGGCTAATACTAAAGTGTAGTATCTGCACTATAATGGATCTTAGCCATTTGGCTAACCTGCTCTAGAAGGCATACCATAGTCTGTGGGTTAAAGATCATTGGGGTTCTCCTGGCCAGGAAGAAAAACAACTTTTAGCGATGGTGGTGGTACTGTGGTCAATGAGGGTATTCACACCCTCCCACTCTGTCCCACTCAAGCACACCGTTGCAGCCTGCCATTTCTTGCGGGTAGTCAGGCACATTACACCCTCCCCTCTGTCCGAGTGGCAGGAAAAAAATACCTCTTGCACTGCCATTCTGGCCGATCACACACCGTGCTGATCTGGTCAGTCTAGAAATGTCTTAATAACCGTTTTCTATGCCGTGCCGACAGATTGTGGGGAAACAATATAGTCAGAGTTTGATGACGCAATTTCCGCATACTACGGTGCCCAAAGCTAGACATTAGTTATTGTACTTCTCCTGAGTTCACCATTATATGTCAGTTCATGTAGTTATACTAAAGAATTAAATATTACTATTGTCGACTTAGTATATTAGTGTTATGCACTGGTGTTGGGACAACTAATACAAGTTTGAAAAGAACCTCGCAACATAAATGGATCATAATATTTTACATTAAACATTTCACGGACCCCCCTGGAGTTGTTCAGGGACCCCCAAATGAATTTTAATTTTTCCACGGACCCCCAGAATGATGCCAGGGACCCCTGGAGGTCCGTAGGGACCACTTTGGGAACCACTTTGGGAACCAGTGTTTTAGTGCAACGTGCATGTAGTTGTTTGCGATGTACGATTGTGCAGTTTTTAAGAAAAATAAAACGTTATCTGGCATTGACAATATTCCCCCCCCCCCACCCCCTCCTTTCACTCACCTCAATGAACTAGGTCGAATGGGCGCAGCTTGCAAATGAAAAAAAAAATATTTTAATACTCTCGGCGCATTATTTCCCCCTTTAACGGGAGACGGTCTTCCCTGGGAGTCACATTCTTTGCCACCAACAAGGGGGTGTCATTTTGTTTAACCATTTAGCTCTGAAATAAATAGGGCGGCATTTTTTAATGTCCGCCACGGGGGCTACTCACTGTTTATTACTGCCGCCCCTCCCATACATTTATTGGCCGAATTTTTTGTTTTTAAAGTAGAGTTTATATATGGTCTTACGCTTCTCCCACACTTTCTGACATTCCACACTACTCGATCCAATCATACATACACGCAGGCACATAATCGAAGAGTTCACTTACACGGGGGGTAGCTTCGTGTGAGTAGATCGATACCTCGCATGAGTCACGATTTAACTAGGGCGAAGCTAGCATCTTTTATTTTTTTTTTTCAAACTGTGAGAAAATGAAGTTGGGGGGGGGGAGGGCGGGGAAGGGGAGGTCTGTTGCTATCCTTGAATGTCTCATGAACCTGAAACTATGAGAGACATTCTCTCTGTGTCTCACTTCCACACACACCTCCTTCCTCCTCCTTGAGTTCACTCACTTGTCTCTCTATCTCTCATTCTCTCTTGCTAACGCTTCCCTCTCGCCGTTTCTGTGCTCGATGGATGAGCCGCTGTTGGCCGGCATGCAAGTTCTGCGGTTGACGTCATAGGCGTTGACAAACAAAGGCAGAGACGTTTGGCACAAGCCTGCTGACCTACTTTCCCCTTTAACAATGAGTTGCTATTTTTTTTTGTTGTTGTTGTAATATTGATTGGATGGTTTGCCTGGTATACCGCCGTTAGAAGTAGGCGTACTCTTAGTTTCAAATTTCATTCTGGATATTAAAATAAACAAGGAAATGAAGGAAGCCTTATTTAGGCTTAAAAGTCCATATCATTGGACTAACAACAACCACGGACTAGGGCCACTACTTTTCAAAGGGGGGCCCCTCTTAAAGTTTAATTTTCCATCAAATCCTATACTAAAGGGATCCTGATTGCCAATGGCGTAGCAAGCTTAATTCGCGTCTGGGGGCGCAATACCTTTTTAGCGCCCCCTCCAAAAAATATTATATGTTTTGCGAACAGTTTGGCGCCCCTTTGTGAGTAGCGCCCGGGGCATGAAGCTCTCCTTTGCCCCCCCCCCTAACTACGCCACTGCTGAATGCTTCTTTTGCCCTGCCCCTCCCCCGATATTTATTAAGTTCTGCCTGCCGTGTGCCCATAGATACCTAAGAGCGGTTCATTCAAAAACTAAGTCACAATGTTAATAAATTAAAAAAACCGACACAACTTAATGTAAGTGAAATAGTTCACAGACATCATAGCACCATTGTTGTCTACAGCGCAAATATTATAAAAATACAATAAGATCTGCAAATTGTATGAGTTTGTTACAAATCATGACAATTTGGTACCAGTTTGTCAATTTTTTTTCACGGTTTAGTCTAAAAACTAACAAATAATAACCTTATCGCGGATAAAGGTGTTAGAAATAAACGATGATGATAATAATGACGTACAGAGCCGTATCTGGCTAGTGTGGCGCCCAGTGTGAGCTACATTTATTTAGCGCCATCTCCACAATCTGAAAAGTGTCACAACATTTAACAGCGCTCTTTCTGCACCCCCTTCCAAGTTCAGCGCCCTGTGCAGCCTTACCACGCTACTGTACTTAGCCACTACTGTACATTGCCACTACTGCAGAGGCGTTCCTTGGGTGGGGGAGGAGGGGTCCAAATGTGAAACTTCCCCCCGGCCCCCAGCTTGAGGGGGGCCCCCAAATTTTTTTTTTGCATTAAATATTAAGTATATGATCTCATGTTATGGTGTCGAATGTCAAAATGCAGGGCCCACAAAGAAGCAAAGCCCCCCACCCCCGGGCGCACAAATTCCAAGTTTGGGCATTGAACTACTGTATATAGCCACTACTGTACCTAGCCACTACTGTACCCAGCCACTACTGCACCCAGCCACTTCTGTACCTAGCCACTACTGTACCTAGCCACTACTGTACCTAGCCACTACTGTACCCAGCCACTACTGTACCTAGCCACTACTTTATGACATTTTTTCAAAATGTAGGGGGGGGGCAAATGCCCCCCTTGCCCCCCCCCCCTCATGAATACGCCCATGAACATAACAATTAAATAATAACGACAGACAAAACAAATGGCTCATTTGGGAACAGCACAAAATTCTCAGTGCTGGGTTGGGCCACCCCTGTTCTGTGACCTGCATACAATTGTAATATCAGGAATAACACACATACAGAAGTGTATATTTTTGATACATATCCTCGTGTAACTTACAATTTCCTTATTTTCATAGAGTAAACAATGTGACATGAATGATACTGGAATAGGGGAGGGGGTTGGGGGGGGGATTGATGCATCCATAAGATAGGCTCTGAAAGTGACAATTTGGACAGGGATTGATACCTAGCTCTTTGTATAGTTACATTCACAGGTATTTATATTTAGTCAGAATTTACAATCCTCTGAATTTAAATATATATACACAAATACTAGGTAGTCTACCAATCACTGTCATATTGGGATAGAAAAAACCAAAATGTTGAATAACTAAAAAAATATACACATATAATTTTAATCTGTCTGGATGGATTGAGCTCGTAACCGTGGGGGTTGAAGGTCATGTGATGTTCTGACGTTAATATAGGTTTAGCCTGTGTTACAGTCATGGATATCTAGATATAACACCAGGATAGACAACCAAACAAAATTTCATTCTAGCCGTGTACGGTTTAGGCTGACGCAAGGATTAAAGCCCAACAGACGGCATGCAATAAAATGTGACTTTTTATATCTAGTATAATATTTTTATTTAAAAAAATGCTTTATAAATACTTTCTACTAAAAAATAATTGTCAATTTTTATTTTAACAACAATTTCTCGTAAATAAAACAATGCTATCAGGTGACGGAACCGAACGCCATTTTGATTTGTTTACGTTTTGTCAGTCATTCGACTACACTAAAATGGACTCAGAATCTGATTATTTAGAGGAAAATAAACTTGATTTAAGTGACAAAGATGAAACTTGGGAGCTCATTACTTCTTCAGATGACTTTGAAGCTGAAAATATTAGTTTTAATTCAAGTTTTCAACACTTCCAAACTCACATGTGTAAGTATTGAACCAACATGCTTTGACTTTGTCTTAATGATCTTTATGTTTATTTATTTATTCATTTATTTATTCTTTAGAACTTAAAATGTGGGAATAGTTATAAAATAAGAGAAAAGTATAAAGATTTATATAAAGGTTTATGTATAAATATTATTTATTTAGTTCTCTACCGCTAGAATTACTGTTACTGTTTTATTTTTGTGTTATTGCCAATCAGCAGATTTTCGTAAACACAAAAAAAAAAAAAACAAACAAAAAAACTGAAGTTTACATAATATTTACATATCTGTATTGATGATATTTTGTTTTCATCATTATAAAATAATTAATTGTAGCTCGATAAATAAGCTGAATTTTTTTTTTATTTATGGTTTTCTTTACATATTTTTTTATCCTCCAGATCATATGGCATGATGATATGAATGAATTGAATGACACATTACCAGAACCACCAAAGAATTTTCTACCTGAGAGGGATCCAGGCATTCAACAACTCGGAGGAGCTAAAACAAGGGAAGACATTAGGAAATTCTGCAATGCAGTGGCATTTTTAAAACTTTATTTTACTTTGGACTTAGTAATTCATATTTGTGACTAATAATAGCAATGCCAGACATTATGGACCTACAAAACCTTGTGTTTACCAAGGCTGGTTTGATCTTACACCAGATGAATTCTACAGATTCTGTGGACTTATCATGTATGCTGGACTTGTTCAAGCACAGAACATTGACCGCTTCTGGTCTACTAAATCACTATACAATGGACTTTGGGCCAGAGCTTTTATGTTTCGTGATAGATTGAAATCTATAATGAGCTTTCTAAAGGTGTCTAATCCTCAAACTGAAGAAAAAACCAACAAGTTATGTAAAGTACATTTTTTCTTTAACTTTATTAGATTGTAATGTATAAAATTGTTTCAGCCTTACCAAAATATATCAATAGATTAAAGAATGATAAGAAATAAAGGTAGATATATTTTTAGGCAGTACATAAGGGATAAGCCGACTAAGTGGTGAATGAAGTTATGGGTATTAGCTGATTCTCTTTCTAGGTATACTTATGATTTTCATTTATATTTAGGTAAACAGGATAATGGGCCTTTTGGATTGGCATATAGGGTGGTAATGAAATTAATTAAATCTTTAGCTAAAGAGGGATATAAATTATTAGTCGATAACTTTTATACTACTATATAATTGTCTAAAGATCTATGGGATTTAGGGGTAGGAGCATGTGGAGCTATTCTTAGGACATGTAAAGGTATTCCCCAATCTTTGAAAAATCTAAAAGAGGGGATATGAGATGAGTTAGAAAGGGAGTTATTGACAGTACTATGGAGGGTCAATAAAACTGTTTCGGTTATGCCCACTATGCATAATGCAAATGGATTTGGAACATTTAAATGACAGACTAAGTAAATGGGAAATTTTAGGAACTTACTGTTGACCAACCAACCATAATACAGGATTACAATAAATATATGGGGGGTGTAGATAAGAGTGACCAGTTGATAAATAAATATAATGTTCTATGAAAAATTATCATAAGCTGGTATAATAGTTACACTAATCTTGTAAAATATTTTTAGCAAAGTTATAAAACATACTGAAATTGAGCTTTGTTGTTATCAATAGACATTAGAATGTTAGTTTTTATAACTTAGATTTATATTTTTGAATTTTTCTTGTTGCATGGTCAATGTTGATCCCAGCAGATTTTTGGTCCTTTTTCTGTTAAAACACATCATTTTTAGAAATTTTAAAATATCTTTTGTATCTGATTATAATGTCTTCAAAAATATCCTACACACAGAGAATTAAATGTAGTTTAATAAAAAGTAACTTTTATTGAAATGAATCAAAATGAATTTTTTTCTTCTTTGTGTTTGTGAATTGTTTAATTTATTTATTTTTGTTTATTTTTTTCATCTAAACTTTTTAAAAATAATAAAATACTTGCATAATAATATCACTTTGAAACATATATTGTTAAAAAGCCCTTTCAATTTACTACATTTTCATATATATACTATAATAACATAATTTTTAAAATAAAAGCTTTAGAGAAATATTAGTCGATAAAAATTTTAAAGACAATGACGAATTAAGATTGAAAAAACTGGATGTTTTTTTTAACAATGTCAACAAAGGAGGGCTATTGAAGCCATCTGAGTACACCTTCTCTACTTGCCTACTAAATTGGAAAGTATTCAATTCATTGAAAAGATCAGCAAGTAGTCTGAAACTATTTCTAGAACAAACAAATAAAAAAAAATTGTTTAAATTGTTGATAGAGTAACAATGGATGAGTCATTGCTGATTGAAGAAATTATTTTTTTATTTCAATCATAATTTAAAAGAACTTATTTATGTTAAATTTTTTAATTGTTCGTCTAAAAATTATGTTAAGCAATTGAATGAGACCGTTCATGAAAAACCAATGAAAAAAACGAAAAATAATTAAATTGACAAAATAAAGATTTTAAATTAAAAAATTTGTTATTAAAAGTTTTCAAATTTTAATTGCGTTTGTGTTTATTTCATAAAAACATAAGTACCAAATATACAAAACTGCTATTAAACATGAAGACTGAAGCTAAACACTTGATTGTGTGTCAGCCTAAACCGTATTATTTTTAAAATATTGGTTGTCCTTCCTGATGCTATATCTAGATTTCCATGGTTACAGTGTACGTAAATCCAACTCTCTGTAATTTGTAGCAGTTATGTCCCTTTGTTCATCATTTGACTGGGTGGATGGTAGGAAGAAATAAATCAAAGAACCACCGCTTTGACTGGTTTGTAGCCTTTTGTGTGTGTGTGTGTGTGTGTGTGTGTGTGTGTGTTGTGTGTGTGTAGGCTAGAATGAAGCAGGTGGCGCACCAAGGAGGTGGGGTCGGTACCAATTTCCTTCTAATTTTCCGAAGGATGTGAGCGGCAAAAGATATTAGATGTACTCAACTTGGGAGGAAATTAAATTTGTGTACGCAACAAAACGGCAAATACAGACTTACATAATGAAACATTTTGTGCGCTCGTTTGACAAGTTGATTGCGCGCGCACACTCGCTAATATTTGATGGAACGCAGTACAACCAGTGCGGGATTTACGTATAAGTTACGCAAGCTATAGCCTAGGGCCCCCACTATCTTGTGGGACCCCCCCCCCAAAAAAAAAATTGACCGAGTGAGGATTGTCATATATGCTTAAGTATTTGGCACTGACATAATATACCTGGACTTAAAAAGGGCCCCCAAATCTCAAATAACTTACGGCTCTGAGTACGACACAAAACTTTCTAATCAAAAATCGAATTGTCTCCCTCACTGGCCGTGACCATGTCATACAGTGGGCCTACAGACCAAACGGGGCCATCGGGGCAGATGAAGTGTAGAATTCATGTTTCAATAACCTCGGCATACAGCCCCGTAGCGTGAAAATCCTACAGCAGGGGCCAGGCCAATATCAGGGCGAGGGCTGGAAATAAATTTTACTAAGTAGAGCAAACAAGCAGAGGGGGCCAGACAAAACGCAGGGGGTCCCGGCCCCTCTGGCCCTCCCCCCCCGCACGCTACGGGCCTTTCGGCATATGAAGGGATTGTGTGGTTAGCGCAACGCCCAGCCGCCTTTACTTCCCAACTTTAAGTCAGGTACCCATTTAAACGCTGGGTGGATTGTGGGACGACTTTGCATCGAATTTCACCTGGAAAAATTCCATGGGCCTCACCGAGGTGTATTTCTATCGGGATTGTTGCGACTTTCCATGGACGAGAAATGATCCACGCCACCCCTCCCCCCTCCCGCCCTTCATCCAGCGGGCCGCGGTGAAATTATCAAAACGTTGACCGGTCAGTGGAGAGAAAAAAGGTTGGGGGGGGGGCGGGGACCACTGCTGTAGAGATCCAACATGATGTGGGGGGGACCACTGCTGTAGAGATCCAACATGATGTGGGGGGACCACTGCTGTAGAGATCCAACATAATGTAAGGGGGGGACCACTGCTGTAGAGATCCAACATGATGTTGGGGGAGGACCACTGCTGTAGAGATCCAACATGATGTGGGGGGGACCACTGCTGTAGAGATCCAACATGATGTGGGGGGACCACTGCTGTAGAGATCCAACATAATGTGGGGGGGGGACCACTGCTGTAGAGATCCAACATGATGTGGGGGGACCACTGCTGTAGAGATCCAACATGATGTGGGGGGGAGGACCACTGCTGTAGAGATCCAACATGATGTGGGGGGGATGACCACTGCTGTAGAGATCCAACATGATGTGGGGGGGAGGACCACTGCTGTAGAGATCCAACATGATGTGGGGGGTGCATTGCTGTAGAGATCCAACATGATGTGGGGGCACTGCTGTAGAGATCCAACATAATGTGGGGGGGAACCACTGCTGTAGAGATCCAACATGATGTGGGGGGACCACTGCTGTAGAGATCCAACATGATGTGGGGGGGGAGGACCACTGCTGTAGAGATCCAACATGATGTGGGGGGGATGACCACTGCTGTAGAGATCCAACATGATGTGGGGGGTGCATTGCTGTAGAGATCCAACATGATGTGGGGGGGCACTGCTGTAGAGATCCAACATAATGTGGGGGGAACCACTGCTGTAGAGATCCAACATGATGTGGGGGGACCACTGCTGTAGAGATCCAACATAATGTGTGGGGAATCACTGCTGTAGAGATCGAACATGATGTGGGGGACCACTGCTGTAGAGATCCAACATAATGTGGGGGGAACCACTGCTGTAGAGATCCAACATGATGTGGGGGGACCACTGCTGTAGAGATCCAACATGATGTGGGGGGCGGACCCCTGCTGTAGAGATCCAACATGATGTGGGGGGGATGACCACTGCTGTAGAGATCCAACATGATGTGGGGGGTGCATTGCTGTAGAGATCCAACATGATGTGGGGGGGCACTGCTGTAGAGATCCAACATAATGTGGGGGGAACCACTGCTGTAGAGACCCAACATGATGTGGGGGGGGCACTGCTGTAGAGATCCAACATAATGTGGGGGGAACCACTGCTGTAGAGATCCAACATGATGTGGGGGGACCACTGCTGTAGAGATCCAACATAATGTGTGGGGAATCACTGCTGTAGAGATCGAACATGATGTGGGGGACCACTGCTGTAGAGATCCAACATGATGTGGGGGGACCACTGCTGTAGAGATCCAACATGATGTTGGGGGGACCACTGCTGTAGAGATCCAACATGATGTTGGGGGGACCACTGCTGTAGAGATCCAACATGATGTGGGGGAGACCACTGCTGTAGAGATCCAACATGATGTGGGGGGTGCATTTGCTGTAGAGATCCAACATGATGTGGGGGCACTGCTGTAGAGATCCAACATAATGTGGGGGAACCACTGCTGTAGAGATCCAACATGATGTGGGGGAGGACCACTGCTGTAGAGATCCAACATGATGTGGGGGGAGGACCACTGCTGTAGAGATCCAACATGATGTGGGGGGAGGACCACTGCTGTAGAGATCCAACATGATGTGGGGGGTGCATTGCTGTAGAGATCCAACATGATGTGGGGGGAGGACCACTGCTGTAGAGATCCAACATGATGTGGGGGGAGGACCACTGCTGTAGAGATCCAACATGATGTGGGGGAGGACCACTGCTGTAGAGATCCAACATGATGTGGGGGGAGGACCACTGCTGTAGAGATCCAACATGATGTGGGGGGAGGACCACTGCTGTAGAGATCCAACATGATGTGGGGGGAGGACCACTGCTGTAGAGATCCAACATGATGTGGGGGGAGGACCACTGCTGTAGAGATCCAACATGATGTGGGGGGGGGAGAACCACTGCTGTAGAGATCCAACATGATGTGGGGGGGGAGGACCACTGCTGTAGAGATCCAACATGTTGTGGGGGGGGAGGACCACTGTTGTAGAGATCCAACATGATGTTGGGGAGGGACCACTGCTGTAGAGATCCAACATGATGTGGGGGGAGGACCACTGCTGTAGAGATCCAACATGTTGTGGGGGGGGGAGGACCACTGTTGTAGAGATCCAACATGATGTTGGGGGAGGACCACTGTTGTAGAGATCCAACATGATGTTGGGGGAGGACCACTGCTGTAGAGATCCAACATGATGTGGGGGGAGGACCACTGCTGTAGAGATCCAACATGATGGGGGGGGGAGGACCACTGCTGTAGAGATCCAACATGATGTGGGGGAGGACCACTGCTGTAGAGATCCAACATGATGTGGGGGGAGGACCACTGCTGTAGAGATCCAACATGATGTGGGGGGAGGACCACTGCTGTAGAGATCCAACATGATGTGGGGGGAGGACCACTGCTGTAGAGATCCAACATGATGTGGGGGGGGGGGAGGGAGAACACAACGTCTTTTATTTCTCCATATTAATTCGGTAAAGAGATGAGGGTTGGGGGGAAGGGGGGGGTGATGGGAGAGGAGAATGTAGTATGACCTCAACAGTCACCGTGGCATTAACATACCAGCCAGCTGTTGATCTAAAATGGAAGTGGTGATTGTAAAGGTCAACCTCCTCTGGGCGACAGCGTCCTCCTCCCCTCCCCCCCCCATCTGCCCCACACCGTATTCTCCTCGCACTACGCCCACCCCCCACCACCCCCACACCGACAAGACCACCGTCTGCTCGCTGTCTGTGATGATGATGACGTATCTCCTGCTGATGTGTTTAAAGATTCCGACATTTTTTTTTCTTTCGTAACGGCCGAATCCTTCAAAAACTTCCCAGGCACGTGCTTCTTACTCCCAGCATGCCTGGCGTCCCTGAGAGGTCAACCCCACTGCAGGAAAAAAATAAAACAAAACAGACTACATCCCACATTTCTTTTTAGAAACCGACCAGTATTTTAATCTCTCCCTCCCCCCTCCACCCCTTCCCCACACGGGTCTGATGATGAAAGGTCCACAAACATACCCCCCCCCTCCCCATCCAGCCCACTGGATTGTTTATAAGAGCAGAAAACTGAAGCCCAACACACATTGATCATGTTAGCTGCTAACAATCAAGTCTGGAACGGACAGTTTCATATAAAAAAGGAGAAACAAGGAGGGGGGGGGGAGATAATCGCATATCAAGGATATCTCTCCCTCATTTCCTCCCCCTAACTTCAAATTACCAGTTGAATCAAGCCCAGGTTCTATCTTCATTGTTTTTTTTTTGTTTGCTGTTACCGGTTTAAATATTTCATGGCGACCTACTGTCTTTTATTCCTTGGCAAATCGAAACTCTTCAGTACAGGTGACGTGTTTCCGGGTTAACACCCCCCCCCCTTTTTTAAATCTCATTGTCACTGGTGTCATTAGTGAAGTATTACTAGCACCACATTGGTGTTACTGGGATGCAGGGGAGAGGGGGGAGCGGGGCGGAGACGAGGCGCTTGTGTGAGGGGGTGGGGAGGTGAGAGGGAATATGGCTGTGATATCGAAAGGTTTGAACACACACATACACAAACACACACACACAAACAAACAAAAACACACATACACAAAAAAAACACACACACACAGCTTATAGTCTATCGAACCAGTCATGTGTGTGTACGTGTGTGTGTCGTTAGGTGGGGACGGAGTTAAGTTGGTGTAGCCCCAGTGCCCCCCAGAGGCGCCCAGACACCTCTACTCCCCTTTACAGTGGACATACCCACGACGAGACACACATGTATGGTGTCTCACTGACCAGGTCCAGGGTGTAAAGGAACGACAGAGACGGCCACCACAAAATGGTGACAGTGTCGGTCAGCCACAGAAAGGTGACAGCGTTGGTCAACCACAGAATGGTTACAGTATCGGTCAACCACAGAATGGTGACAGTGTTGGTCAGCCACAGAATGTTTACAGTGTCGGTCAGCCACAGAATGGTTACAGTGTCGGTCAGCCACAGAATGGTGACAGTGTTGGTCAGCCACAGAATGGTGACAGTGTTGGTCAGCCACAGAATGTTTACAGTGTCGGTCAGCCACAGAATGAGTACAGTGTCGGTCAGCCACAGAATGGTTACAGTGTCGGTCAGCCACAGAATGTTTACAGTGTCGGTCAACCACAGAATGGTGACAGTGTTGGTCAGCCACATAATGGTTACAGTGTCGGTCAGCCACAGAATGTTTACAGTGTCGGTCAGCCACAGAATGGTGACAGTGTTGGTCAGCCACAGAATGTTTACAGTGTCGGTCAGCCACAGAATGGTGACAGTGTCGGTCAGCCACAGAATGTTTACAGTGTCGGTCAACCACAGAATGGTGACAGTGTTGGTCAGCCACATAATGGTTACAGTGTCGGTCAGCCACAGAATGTTTACAGTGTCGGTCAGCCACAGAATGGTGACAGTGTTGGTCAGCCACAGAATGTTTACAGTGTCGGTCAGCCACAGAATGGTGACAGTGTTGGTCAGCCACAGAATGGTTACAGTGTCGGTCAGCCACAGAATGAGTACAGTGTCGGTCAGCCACAGAATGGTGACAGTGTTGGTCAGCCACAGAATGGTGACAGTGTTGGTCAGCCACAGAATGTTTACAGTGTCGGTCAGCCACAGAATGGTGACAGTGTTGGTCAACCACAGAATGGTGACAGTGTTGGTCAGCCACAGAATGTTTACAGTGTCGGTCAGCCACAGAATGATGACAGTGTTGGTCAGCCACAGAATGGTGACAGTGTTGGTCAGGCACAGAATGTTTACAGTGTCGGTCAGCCACATAATGAGTACAGTGTCGGTCAGCCACAGAATGGTTACAATATCGGTCAACCACAGAATGTTTACAGTGTTGGTCAGGGCTCGATTCACTGCGGGGATGCCGGGTATTTCCCAGGCACTGAGAACTGTCATCCCCGGCTAATATATCCCAGTCGGGGATGAAACCATAGACATTTATCCCCGGCTCGGCAGAAATTTTTTTCATCCCCGGCACTGGTTTTTTTTTTCTTTCTTAAATCGAGCACTGGTGTTGGTCAACCACAGAATGGTTACAGTGCCGGTCAGCCACAGAATGAGTACAGTGTTGGTCAACCACCGAATGATTCCAATAGCGGTCAACCCCGGTACTCTCCTAAAAACAGTCCGGCACATGTACTCCAAAACTAATCATGTATCATCACCCAAAACGCAATAAGATACACCATCGCATTTTAAAATATACAATAAAACCTTTTGCACGAAACTTAAAATTCAAATAATAAACAACAACAACCGAAGCGGTGTACACGTATTTAAAAAAAACATAATCCTGCGATAATTCATACACTGTGTGCGTAAAGCTGGCATTAAACGGCTGATAAATGACGTCATTCAAGGTTGTCTCCTCACCCAGATGTCCCATTAATAAAGAAGGTAAACACTGGTATTTATCTCCCCTTGACTTGCAGCGCCGCCGCCCCCCCCCTCCCCCCGCCATTTCCACCACGCCTACAGTGTGACACGATCTTATCTTGTTGTTGTGTTGGTTTTTTTTAAATATTTTTTTTATTTTAAAACCATCATGGCTGACTTTGTTATTGGCACGAACGCTGGAGGAGACAATTTAATTTTATGTAATTCTGTTAAAACTGTCTAGAGGCTTGGGGGAAATGAAAAGTTCGGTTACAAATGAGAGGAAATTTATTGTTAGTCGCTTCAAAATAGAAATATTTGACACAGTCGTGAGCACAGGGAGAAAGGTGTTGTGATCCCTTGAGTACTGTGACCCCATTGAGTACTGTGACCCCATTGAGTGAGTACTGTGACCCCATTGAATTCTGCTGTCGTTTGAGTACTGTGACCCCATTGAATTCTGCTGTCGTTTGAGTACTGTGACCCCATTGAATTCTGCGGCCGTTTGAGTACTGTGACCCCCTAGAGCAGTGGTGGCGGACCTACGGCACGCGTGCCACAGGCGGCACGCGACTAAAATATCACTTCCTTTAATTTTAATTGGAGTGTTGGCACTTTGCTATAAATAAGTAGTTTTTCTTGTTTTTTGGTGAATTTCGGTCAGGCGCCGCCCCCCCCCCCCCCAAAAGTTCGCCACTACTGTGCCAGAGTATCGAGACATTGCTGTCACTGACGACTAGGCGACGATGGGATCCTGAGCCAGGTTGGCACGGTGCCAGTAGTCACGGGCACAGCTTTTACGATGTCAATAGGAGAGCACTTAGAGTGACTTAGTCTTAGACAATAGTACTTAACAGGTCTCATAGCTTCAGATGTGCTATCAATTCGTATTGTTAAAAGGGCAGATGCGTATCCAGGTAGGGGGAAGCGGGGGCCCAAATTCGAAAGTCCCCTGGGGCACCATCTTAAAGGGGCCCAATTTTTTTGTACATTAAATGTTAAGTACATTATCTCATGTCATGATATCGAATGTCAAAATACAAGGGCCCACTAAAGAGGACAAGCCCCCCCCCCCTCGAGCCCCTAAATCTCTCGGTTCGGCACTGTAAAAGGACAATTCTCAGTGGGAGTCATTGGTGGACAACTAATTTGCGACCAATACGATAAATAGTTATGCTCGCAAATCTTTATCTCATAATGATATTCCATGTCTATGAGTGAATATATTAAAAAAAACAAGCAATTAAGCCTGTTCCATTCTGGACACAGGACGTGTTAGCGCATTTTCATGTTATCTTTCAGTAAATATTTGTATATTTTGGAAATTTTTATAAATTCAATTGTGTAATGCATATATCTGAAAAAAGATATTAAAAGGACAAGTAAGTCATGTTGAATAACTGTTACAAAAATAAATAATGATTACGCCTCTTTGATTAGCTTTTATTATTTATATTTAAAATATAAGCAAAACGGTACATAACAAACTCTTTTATTTTGGCCCTGAGAGGTCAAATCGCGAAATGGACTTTTGTTGCACACATGGCAGGCCAAGACCTACAAAATGATATATACATCATGGGTCTAGGACTTATGGTTGTTGAGATCTAGGGTGATGACAGACAGACAGACAGACAGACAGACAGACAAAACGGGGACAATAGAGCATTTTTTTTTCGAAAATGCTCTAAAAACAAAACAAAAAAAAGAAAAGAAGAGCAGCATCGCCCCTCGGTAATGGACAGGATACTTACATGATTCTCCCCCCCCCCTTTTTAACTCCCTCCCCCCCAATCAAACATACTTGTCATTTTTTGCAAGGTTACTTTTTTGTTTTGTTTTTGTTTTGTTGAGCAAATGCAAAATTTTGATGTGAGCGTTTCAAATTTGTGGTGAGACAGTGATCTCCGTGGTTCAACAGCTAGTGCCTCTACCAACCATGCGCAGAGGTGTGGGTTCGATGATTCCCTGCATTGAAATTTGTAAGTGTGTGTGTGTGTGTGTTTGCGGGGGGGGGAGGGGGTAACGTAAAATCCGGTTTCACCTAAGATGATGTAACACACGTGGCGCCACCTGCAGCATTGCCAAGAGCTAAAAGGGAAAAAAGATATAATACACATTATCTTTTTTTTTTAATTTTTAAAGGGAAAAAAATTAGTAAACACACACACACACACACACACACACACACACACACACACACACACACACAAAGTCTCTCAAGGAGGTCAGTGAAAGTTTCAGGCAATGACGTCCATCTTGAAATCGTCACATACCTTCTTTCTATTTTAGTTATTGTTTAGTAAACTAATTCCTCGCCTACGCCCACTTGCAGGTTGGTGAGCTATTTTTAGACCTAAAGAATGTTTATATAATATTTCGAATTAGCTTCCTTGTTTAAACAAATTTAATTAAAAAAATAAAAAAGGTCTGGGTGAGCTATGGAATAATTAGTTCACAAAGCCACCCAGCTGTGACATTTTTATTTGGGGTCATGATCTCATGCGTCATACACGTTCCATTTAGGGCCCGCGACCTTCAGAGAAATGACCTACTAAATGGACAGATGTTTTCCAAAAGATCTTTGGATAATCAGTTATCTGTTGTAGATCGTTCACATTTTATATAACAATGAGGATGCTCGAGTGTGTGTGTGTGTGTGTGTGCGTGTGTGAGTGTGTGAATGTGGTGTGAGGTCCAGTTTTTGTTATATCTAGTTATGTAGGGAGGATTCATAAATGTCGATGTTTGTTGAGTTTAAATTTAATGAGGACACAATTAAAAAAAAAAGAAATATAGGCTGATCATTTTCTTCAAAGAGAGGGAGAGAAGTCTCTCTCTCTCTCCCTCTGTCTCTCTCTCTCTCTCTCGCTCTGTTTGTCTCTGTCTCTCTCTCTCTCTCTGTCTCTCTCTGTCTCTCTCTCTCTCTCTCGCTCTGTTTGTCTGTCTCTCTCTGTCTCTCTCTCTGTCTCTCTCTCTCTCGCTCTGTTTGTCTCTCTCTCTCTGTCTCTCTCTCTGTCTCTCTCTCTGTCTCTCTCTCTCTCTCTGTCTCTCTCTCTCTCGCTCTGTTTGTCTCTTTCTCTCTCTCTCTCTCGCTCTGTTTGTCTCTGTCTCTCTCTCTCTGTCTCTCTCTCTCTCTCGCTCTGTTTGTCTCTCTCTCTCTGTCTCTCTCTCTCTCTCTCTCTCGCTCTGTTTGTCTCTGTCTCTGTCTCTCTCTCTGTCTCTGTCTCTCTCTCTCGCTCTGTTTGTCTGTCTCTCTCTGTCTCTCTCTCTGTCTCTCTCTCTCTCGCTCTGTTTGTCTCTCTCTCTCTGTCTCTCTCTGTCTCTCTCTCTGTCTCTCTCTCTCTCTGTGTCTCTCTCTCTCTCTCGCTCTGTTTGTCTCTTTCTCTCTCTCTCTCTCTCGCTCTGTTTGTCTCTGTCTCTCTCTCTCTCTGTCTCTCTCTCTCTCTCGCTCTGTTTGTCTCTCTCTCTCTGTCTCTCTCTCTCTCTCTCTCTCGCTCTGTTTGTCTCTGTCTTTCTTTCTCTGTTTCTTTCCCTCTCTATCTCTCTGTCTCTCTCGCCCTCTCCCCCCTTTCTCTCTCTCCCCTCTCTCTCTCCCCCCCCCATCTCTCTCTCTGTGTATGTGGGGATCTGGTCTTGAATTTCGACTTATCATAATAGGGACGGTAAATTTTTTGATCATTTATTTTAATCACATGGTGTGCTCCTATGTATCACTAATCACCAGCCTTGTAATAGAACATGACATGTAAAACATGTAAAATATTTTTCCAGAGCCCAAAAATATTATTGTGGTAGGTGAAGCAGTGGCGTCAATAGCCCGCCCCCTCCCCCGGCCGACACTTAGTTGACTAACAACAAGGGGCGACATTTACACCGTTTTTTTTTCTATTTTTGGGGCAGGAATAGGGCGACATTTGTAGAGTCCGCCCCTGGTGCCTATCTCTGGCTATTCAACCGAGGGCGTATCTATGCATGGTAGGCACGATCTAACAGGGGTGAGCTTTTTTACCAACACAAGGAGGGCTGCTGACTGCTAATCTTGGGCCCCCTCAACAATGTCCACGGATTGGGGCATTCTTTGATCAGACACTCACACCTACGGCTAAGTCATTTTTTTTTATAGAAGATAACAACCTGACGGTACCAGGCGGCTTATAGGATCTACCAGATTTCATCTCATCCTTACTGGGGCGTCACACACCCGAAGGGAAGGGGGGGGCAATGACATGCGTTTTGCGTTGAGTTCCTACCCTTGCAATGATGTTGATTGCAACGGGGGAAAAAAACATAAGATATATTTAAATAAAAAAGATGTTTTTATCATATGTACAAAATTTTGTAAGTATATACCAGTAATAAAAACTGGAAAGGAGTCACAGTCGGATCATTAAGCTAAAATTTGGTCACAAAACAATGTAATCGGCTAGACTAGTATCGTAAATGTTAAAACTAAAACTAACGTAGTAATCGCCACGATACTATATCAGCCCCGCCTACTCATGCTCGTCTTGTAACGCCCACATTAAATTCTTCAACAAATATTAAAATTCATATACACACATTATTTCAATATTTATTTATAGATCTGTAGCCATTACGCAATCATTCCTTTTTTTTTCTTCCGTTTCTTTCTTTTTAACTACGCTTCCTACAGTTGTCAATTTCATTCTGTTCAAAACAAATAAAAACGAGTGCATCTAAAAAAATGGAACCGGAAAGTTGTTGCGGCACCCAGTTCTGCTAATCGAACTCAATAAAAGAATTTTTGTTTTGTTTTTTCTAAAAGAGGGGGAAAAAAAAATTAACAAGAGCAGCGAGCGAAAAGGGGAAGGAAGCGCTGGAAAGCGAATGGCGAGTTCGGTTGACTCCCCTAGCTAGTGGCGGAATCGATTGACTGAAGTTTTCTTTCTTTCTCTCTGCCCTCGCGGAAGCACACGACGCGACGACAACACACTGACGGGAACGGGAAGGGGGGACACGGAGAGAGACACGCGCATAGCGCACGGCAGTGTGGTGAGGCTAAACAGAAACGTGATGGTAACTTTGGGTGAAATACTGCACACAAAATAAAATAAATAAAAAAATTAGCATTTTAGACATTTTCCTTTTTTTGGTTATTTTAAACATATGTCTAATTTTGGTAAATCTGTTGATTCTAAAAATATATTTATTTCTATCCACATTAAGATGTGAATAACACGTAAAATGTTCGATTGGAGAAATATAAGACATCGTGAGTGACCTGCCCTTGTTCATTTTTCAAAACGATTCCCACAGCACGCGCGTTCTCGCGCGGTTGGTTCATTCATATTGGCCGAGTGAGGATACACCGGAGTAGATTTTTTTCCCTTCGCTTTTGTGAGTGGAATCCGTGTTTGTGTGTGTTTTGTGTGGAATTTTTTTTTTTGTTTGGTGGAAGTTTACTTCTTATCACTTACTGGTGAAGAAGATCTACCTCACATTGGACTATTTCAGCGAGGCTTTATATTCATTCACAGTGAACACCTGGCCGGTAAGTAGCTAAGTTTTCTATTTATATTTAAAAAAAAATTCGCATTATTAAAAAAATATTAGGCGGTATACATTAATTATTATTTATAAATGAATTTTTTTTAAATATTAAAAAAAAAACATAACAAATGAAGAATGTTGATTTATTTAAAATATTTTTGAAAAAAAAATCAATTATTAATTAACTAAGATATTGAAAACCGTTTCGGTGTAGCTGTATTCTGGCTTTTTTTTTTTGTTTTTGTTTCGAACAAAGGGAGATTGTTATTTCGAAAGCTACTGTATTTTTTTTTGCCTTGAGTTATCTGTTCTTGCCTTCTTGTTTCCAGTCCACCCAACAAGATGTAATATTATATCCCCTCCTCCCACAACGGTCGTTCAAGGCTGTCCTAGGGTTATTTTCACTGGGGTGGGATGTGGGTGAGGGAGGGATTAGTCCTAATGACATCGGGGTGGGGGTGGGTGGGGGGGGGACAATGGGTTCAGCTGTAAAATAAATTACGGCGTGGCACCACCCTACAGTCGTGACGTATTGTTGCTGTCACATCCAGCACCGTCATCATTATTATTATTTCTTTATACACATTTTTTTTTTGTTTCGTGATCGTCTTAGTGTGATTCTGCTTTTTTTTTTTGTTTCTTTTTGCGTGACACGTCCACGTGAATCACTGTTTCATCCACCAAACACTGTCGCACGCATCCCCTAACCCAGTGGTCCCCCAACCCTCGGCGGTCCGTGGATCAGATGGAACTGGGCCGCCCAACAAACATTAAATTATTTCCTTTTTATTTATTTCTCTCGTGATTGTGCAACTTTCCGTGGACTAATAATAATCCACGTCTCTCCCCCCCAAAATTCAGTGGGCCGCGGTGAAATTATCAAACGCTGACCGGTCCGTGGCGAGAAAAAGGTTGGGGACCACTGCACTAACCAACCGCCATCTTTACTGGCGTTGTTGTTGTTGTTGTATCGGAACGTTGTAAACATCCACAGGTCACGAGACGCGGCGGATTAAGGTCTAACCAGACAACTCGAGGCGCGAGGGAACAAAAAAATTGGCCTTGAAGCAAAAAAATATGTTTAATTATATATATATATATATATATATATATATATAAATATATATATATATATATATATATATATATATATATATATATATACAGTGGATTCCGCTTAATTGGGACACCGCTTAGTTGGGACAGCCGCTTATTTGGGACAAATCTCAAAGAAACCAAACCAAGAAGCCAATAGTAAATTTATATTTTTAATTGGGACAGCCCCTTAATTGGGACAAAAAGCCTCGGTCCCGATATGTCCCAATTAAGCGGAATCGACTGTATGTGAATTTATTTTAACTGCGACCCAGGGGGGGGGAGGGAGCTTCGATTTGCAGACTAGGGCAACCACCTTAAACTAGCCGTAAGAATCGTAGCTCTGGGCCCCACCTATAAGATAATCGCACTGGGGCCCCGCACACTGCCCGCCTCCTCTCTCGCAGGGCCGTCCCTGACTGCTACCCCCCCTTCCCCTCAAACATTTAGTTCCATCCCTTCTCTTACTCTTGTCTCGCTAATGATAAACGTCAGCATTGTCTTCCACTGCCCGATCAATGTCCAGCAGTCAGTGGTGTCTCCATCGTTCCTGAAATGGCAACACAAAATTTGTTTCTTCCCCCCCCCCCCCCCCCCAGGTCACCTTCAACATCCTTACCTGTGTATTGTGTAGGCGGGGTTGGGCTATCAGCGGATTAAACAAGAATTCTGGTGTTTTGGATCGACCCGTGTCAAACGAAGGCAGCCATGTGCAAACACTTTAAAATAACAACAAAAACAAACTAATATTAAGCTATAACCATTTCATTAATTTTGATTTCTATTTGTGTTTTCTACTCACTCTGTGAACTGTACACACTAACAGAGACACTAACACTAAAACAGACACTAACACTAACACAGACACACTAACACAAACACAGACACAAGTTTTTCAAATTTATTTCTTCAAGGCTTACGTTGCATCAAATGTTTGTATGTTGTCGGCAAATGTAATTCAAAAAACATACTAGAAACTTAACAAACAAAAAAAAAACAACAAAACAATTACAG
The DNA here is from genome assembly GCA_021962125.1 of Bulinus truncatus. NCBI lineage: Eukaryota > Metazoa > Mollusca > Gastropoda > Planorbidae > Bulinus > Bulinus truncatus. Next base: position 3,566,750 of record JAGDYQ010000008.1, read on the forward strand.
AAAAACGATTACAGCACAACAATTACAGCACAACAATTACAGCACAACAATTACAGCACGACAACATTAAAAACTATTAAAACTCCACACAACGATGGGCTGTGAGACTTTTTAAAATTAAATTCTTTGTAGCTTTACTACATCTGTTCATAAAAATAAAAACGGGACTGTCTCGTTTTAAATAAAATATATTACTCCAAAGTCCACGAGAACATCGGGGGGGGGGGGGGAGGACTGCAGTGTACATAAACAGAGACTTAAGTTGTAAGGTCGTATTAAAACCACATTAAATTGTTAATCGCCTGACCGGCGTAAATGACCTGAATACCTTTTTATTTAATGTCACCTGAATTTATTGAGTGCATCTGTGCTATCCTTCAAACGCCAGGGAGGGCTTCACAGGTACTAAACCCGGATACTGAACAATACACTTTTTTTTTTGTTTTTGTAAATGTACAAAAAAGGAAGACCCATGTAAGATCTCCCAGGCTTTTAAAACTAGGTTAGTTGCTGATTTTTACTTTCTGTTTAAAACAGATCTTGGGTATTTATACGTCTCATCCCTATCGATGATCTGTATCCTGTTTCCATTTCTTAAATCAACCGACCATCTTGAGTCTATGAACAGAGGCCTACTGTTTATCTCAAGCAATCGTATGCAAACATTTTGGTTAATAATCCGATCATTTAATGGGGGTAGGTAGGGAGGGAGGGAAGCGAAGTGGTGCGAGTGTGACCGATGAGACTTGAGGTCATGGGTTCGAATCCCGTTGGATTTTATGGTTCCTTCCCCTTTTCGCTCGCTGCTCCAACGACAAACAAACAACTCCCTGTAATTGATCGGAATTAGAGCTTGAAGGGGGGGGGCCCATTGGAAGTGTGGAGTCTGGTGGCAGTCACTTGATTCTTCTACCCACAGAAACGGCTCTGGTTTACGCCATATTGATGTAAGTACTAGTTACTTCCCTTAGTGGAATCCATTCAGTCATATGTGAGCCTTAAAGAATAATAGCTTTAATTTTTGTATCTTTATTATATATATATATATATATCTATATATATATCTATACTTATAAGACGCATTTGTTGTCTGTCTGTCTGTCTGTCTGTTCCCTTATAACTCAAGATCCAGAAAACCAAATAACGTGAAATTTGTTACACATACACATAATTACATGGGGAAGGTTATAGGACAGGTTTCGTTTCATCTCGATGGGTAGTTTAATTGTAATTAATTATTTTTATTTTAGTATTTTACTATATTAAAGTAATCTCGACGGCGCCATAGATAAAATTCCTCTGTGACGTCAGTTCCCTATCATACATTTTTAAAAGAGGGGTAACTCCCGGAAACTCCAATTGTAAACATGATGAAATCAATAGTCATATCTATTTAACTATCGTTTTATGTATTCGGAAGATTAAAATTAAAGGTGCACTTTAATAAACCGAAATACGTTAATTAAAATGTTTCTGTGACATTATTAACATTATTAATACAATCTCAATGCGTAGTTTAATTGTAATTAATTATTTTAGTATTTTACTATATTAAAGTATTCACGGTATGGGATCGCCTTCACTATAAATAAAAATCGCGCACCAAGTGAATGTGCAATTGAACGGACGGTGAAGAAAGGGCTAGGGACGGGGAAAAAAATATTGTTGTTGTTTTTTTTTCATGGTGCAAGTACCCGACTTTGCCCGGGATTAAAATAAGGTTTTCTGTTTATTTAAGAAGCGTAATTTGACGTTTAATTGTACAGAGAGAGGGAGGGGGGAGAGAGATAAAGAGAGAGGGGGCAGGGAGGGAGAGGAAAGGAGGGGGGCAGAGAGGGGGAGAGAAGGAGGGAGGGAGAGAGGTGGTAGGGAGGGAGATTAAGGGAGAGGGAGGGTTGGAGAGAGAAAGGGAGGGAAGGAAAGAGAAAGGAAGGGAGGGAGAGCGGGAGTAGGGAGGGAGATAGAGGGGAGGGAGGGAGAGAAAGGGGGGGAAGGAGAGAGGGAGAGAGAGGATGGGAGCAATGGGAGGGGAGTGAGAGATAAAGAGAGAGAGGGGGCAGGGAGGGAGAGAGGGGGAGGAGGAAGGGAGGAAGGTGGAAAGAGGGGGGGACGGGGTGAGAGATGGAGGGAGGGAGATTGGGAGAGTTAGGGAGGGGAGGGAGAAAGGGAGGGGAGGGGGTAAGGAGGGAGAGAGAGGGGCAGGGAGGGAGGGATGGAGAGAGGGGGTAGGGAGAAAGCAAAAGGTAAACAGAAAACCTTATTTTAAACCCGGGCAAAGCCGGGTACTTGCAATTAGTATATATATATATATATATATATATATATATATATATATATATATATATATATATATATATATAAGAGAGAGAGAGAGAGAGAGATAGAAGAAGAAGAAGAATTAGGCCTTAGCTGCTCGCAGAGAAATGAACTAAGTTGGCAGCTGTAGGGAAAACAGAAATCAGTTTTGGACGTTCTACCCCCCCCCCCCCCCACCCACCGCTCAAGTTTCTCTGAATGTCCTCAATACTGATCATTTTGTACTTAACTTGGCAGTATCTGAACAGCTCCAGACTTTGTCTCTTTCATGCCATATCTCAATATCAGTCTCTCTCTCTCTCTCTCCTTCTCTCTCACTCTCTCTCTCTCTCTCTCTCTTACACACACAAACACATAGACAAACAAGTACAACGTGTTGTGATATTTCAATCAATTCTCAACGATGCCATCTACCCCTTCCCACCAAATCAATCAATTTCCCTCCTCCCCCCCCTTCCCCTTCCTTCTCTTTGGTTCTGTCACGCCTCATTGAGGCTGCAATGAAATTTTTCACCTTTGTCAGTCATGTGAGCGCATCCGTCATCTGTGCTACCCGGTCAAGTACAGTTATATTGTTGTTTTTGATGGTCAGTGTAGCACAGGGTGGGACAGAGTAGTCTTACTTTACCACTACCCGCCCACCACCCCAACACACACACACACACACACACATACCCACCGCTCCTCCTCCTTCTTCTTCCACAAATAATGTCCATAAGACTGAGTTGTCAGGAGGTCAGTGTTCTGGGAGAGACATCAAGAACTTCCTGGTCAAGAAGTTGTTTTTTTTTTACTTTTCATTCGCTGGAAACACATTCAGAAAATGTATACATTGGGATAACAAAAATAGATAAATAAATGAATATACCGCTCTCCTGAAATATTGAATTGTTGAAATGTTCTGAGTGTGTGTGTGTGTGTGTGTGTGTGTGTGTGTGTGTAAAATAAAAACACATTGCGGCTCTTCACTGATTGGTGCTGCTCCTCCTCCCCCTCCAACCCCCCCCCTCCCCCCCCCACGCCCCGGGTGTCAGCTGTCAAATGATTGAGAGAGAAAGTTCGTCACGTGATATAAATTATTCACCTGCACCTCCCTCCCTCTACCCCGCCCCCCCCCCACTCTCCTCTTTCATCTCTGTTTCAAATGCTGCCAGCTCATTGGCTGACCTCCTCCCTCCCCTCCCCCCCGCTCCTCTTCCCTCAACCCTCGCCGCGCCACACGCAACTCACTTCTTTCTTACTCACCCCCCTCCCTTCCTTCCTACAACAGGCTTCCTTCCCTCCCCACATGCACACCCTTTCACTTCCGTTTTGTCACATGTCGTTATTACCCGATAACGTTATTGCGGCAATAGTCGTACATTTTCTGTTATACAACTACCCCCCCTCCACATATACACGTCTAGATAGTGTCTGCTTACACATTGGGTATATTTGGAAAGACCCTTACTCTCTCTCTCTCTCTCTCCTCACACCTCTTTCCTCTCATGTCAGTTGTTCCCTTAACGTGGTGTCACACTTACGTGTCAACTGCATCCTGTGTCATCGTGGCCGAGACATGCTGTTTCCGTTATATATTGTGTGTGTGTGTGTGCATGCGCGCGTGTGTGTGAGGGGGGGCGTGGCTAATGGCAAGAAAGTCGACGGATGGACGTGCGGGGTGTAGACTGTCGCCGACCCGAAATTCTCGGGTTCTATCCCCACCGAGTGACCAGGGATATTTGTTTAGGTCCTGGTGAAAGTGCCCCCCCCCTCAAGTCCACCCAGCTCACAATGGGCCACAGTGGCTGAGGTGAGTTGAGGTAAGTGTGTAGGCGTGTGTGCCGTGTCCTCTACTCGTGTGTCTGAGGACCACTGCTGTGGTGAGGGACTACAACACCATGCCTCACACGATTACTGGGAACTACAAAACAATGTCTCACACGATTACTGGGAACTACAAAACAATGTCTCACACGACGATTACTGGGAACTACAAAACCATGTCTCACACGATTACAGGGAACTATAACACAATGTCTCACACGATTACTGGGAACTACAACACCATGTCTCACACGATTACTGGGAACTACAAAACAATGTCTCATACGATTACTGGGAACTACAAAACAATGTCTCAGACGATTACTGGGATCTACAAAACCATGTCTCACACGATTACAGGGAACTATAACACAATGTCTCACACGATTACTGGGAAGTGAAAATAACGCAAGAGAAGATTTAGACAGAAATCGCTCAACTTACCCAACTTATGTAAAACACGGGAAGTTTGTGTGTCCTGAAAGTTGAACAACACGAGTTTTATTTTCTAACCGAATTTCGTTTTTTACAAGAAGATTGGATGTCTCCAGTTTGGCATTCTTATCCCTTGCTTGTATTTCTAAACCGGCAGTCTTACCCTAGCCTAATAAAGAGGGCGGGTTGGGGGCGTGGGGGTGGGGGGGATGATGTGGTAACAGCTCGGGGTTTTATGGAATATTAGCCAGAAGACGGTACCGTTATTTACGAAGAGCATCACTCACACGGTTTTAGTGCTCCTCTTGAATGATAATTTATTCTTTTACATCTTGATATTCTTATACTGACATTCTCATACCGACATTTCCACATAGTATCCTGGCATTCCCAAACAAAATTTAAAAAAAAATCCATATTGTTACAAATTTCTTTTTTTTTTTTAAACGCACATTTAAACCCCCAACAGACCGCTGCGTTTTCTTTGTTGCTACGCGTCATGCGTCAGGACCACGCGAACACACAAAAACATATCTATAATTAGAAAACACGTGCTTGCATATTAAAGTCTTCTAATAATCCATTCTAGTGGTTGCCCTTCCTAAGAATGATTACTTCTTTAATATTTACCTTATAAGAGTTATCGGTCGTTACAATTATCTGACCCAATTCTGACTAACGTATTTACGAAAGACGCAAAAAAACAAGCAAAAAAAGACGCTATCTATCTATATACGCATTAAAAAAAAAATCTATACTTTTGTAAATAGTATTTATAAAATGTAAAGTTTAAACTCACTTGATGTTAAATCCCCCACTTTCTCTACCCCCTCCCCTTCACCCCCCCCCCGAGACCCTCCTCCAATTGATTCCCCGAGTCGCTACTCAGCTCACCAAAAAACTTCACGTAAATGTATCACGCTCGCGTCTTTGCCACACCTCGAAAGATGCATTCCACATCTTCCCCCCCCCCCCATATCTTCGTCATAATCCATCATGGACAGGCACACGAGGAGGGTTGGGGGTGTGTGTGGGGGGGGGGGAGGGAGGGGTTAAGCCACAGTTAAGCTACTTAAAGGAAAGGTAATCCTGTTTGTCATACTCATCCAGGTCCAATCCGCAGGGATTGGAATATGACTATTATAAGTCATAACGTGTGCATCAAATCTATCTATCTATCTATCTATCTATCTATCTATCTATCTATCTATCTATCTATCTATCTATCTATCTATCTATCTATCTATCTATCTATCTATCTATCTATCTATCTATCTATCTATCTATCTGTCTATCTATCTATCTATCTATCTATCAACCTACCTACCTACCTACCTACCTATCTACCTACCTACCTACCTACTTACCTATCTATGTATCTATGTATCTATGTATCTATCTATCTATCTATCTATCTATCTATCTATCTATCTATCTATCTATCTATCTATCTATCTATCTATCTATCTATCTATCTATCTATCTATCTATCTATCTATCTATCTGTCTATGTATCTATCTATCTATCTATCTATCTATCTATCTATCTATCTATCTATCTATCTATCTATCTATCTATCTATCTATCTATCTATCTACCTATCTATCTATGTCCGTTGTTTCGTCTGTCTGCCAAATCTTTTAATAATCCACATTCTATTATTTAACTGTTTACGACCTACCAACGTCGATTCACGTGTCATCGCTCTCTGGTCTCCACACAGTCAACAAATAAACAACACAGGCCAGATATAAATGTACTACCAGTGAGGCGATGCACAAACACACACACACCATTAATTAAAAGTCACACTGTGCCCAAGGGTGATAAACCATTCCACATCCACGAAATAATGTAAAGTTATCTGCCCGTAGGTCTGGACTTAGTTTCATATCTACAAACGAATTCTCTTTGAAATGTACTCTTTGATCCAGTGGCTGTTTCATCCTGTTGAACCGGCCGGTCGATAGTTTAGCCTCCCTGGACTACAAGCTCGTTTGGTCCAAGTCGCGTTGGTCAAACAAATCAACTAGAACGCCGCCATTACTGTTGATATCTTCTTTATACATTGATAAGAGGATGGATTAAGGAAAAAAAAAATAAAAGTAAAATAATGATAACCGTTTCCACTTGGTCATTTAGTTTTTTTGTTTTGTTTCACGTTCCGGTGGTCTGTCTGGCCTGAGTCCAAGTACGGGTTCATGTAGTCTGATATGGGATGGGGGGGGGAAGGCCATCTGTGGGGGGCGGGGGGAGGCAGAATTTGGCACTGATACATAAGCATCGGGAATACCCTAAGCTCGCGGCTGGTCTAGCTCACCGTGTTGTTGGTGTGTATGAGTGAATTGTATTGGTCAGGATAGTTTTGTCTAACGTTATCCAATCGCCATGATAAAACACACAGCGTGGTTCGGGATAGGCTCAAGAGCGTGCCAAGTCTTATGGATCTCGCAATTAACACTTAAGTCTCTCTCTCTCTCTCTCTCTCTCTCTCTCTCTCTCACCCCTTCCCTTTATAGTTAGCTGTACGTGGCGCACGGCCAGACCAAGGCACTTTGGGGTGTGAGCAGGTGTTGTAATTCCAGGGCTCGTTAGAATCGTTCAGCTGTTGTTGTTTTTTTTTTTTTTGTTTTTTGTTTTCAAGGTTCTTTGATGTGGAGATAGCCTCTTACATAAATTTCCTTCATATTACTATTCGTAATTGACTGTCTAGAACCTGAAGTTTACAACTTCCGTTAAAATTTACCACCATCGGCCGCGGTTTCATTGGCAGTACTGTCTGTCACGTGATCTCTGTTACTGTCTTGTCTTTCTTTCGCGTGCTCAATATGTAAACCAGAAATTTTTTTTTTGCTCAGAATTTTTTTTTCTTTCATATTTTGTATTAAACTATCGATTTGTCTTTTGGCGCACTTTTCATGCCCTTTAATCTAGTGACATTGATAGTGGCAGACATACACATACACACACACACACACACACACATCTATGTATCTATTTGATGGGGATGGTGTTTTGATAAATATATCGTCGGCCATATAAATCAACACACACACACACACACACACACACACACACACACACACGCTTTTATTTAAATTGAAATATACTCCCGGATCAAATTATGGAAATAGTGTTTTTTTTCAATACGTCACCGGTTGCGCACTCATTACGAAATAGCACCGCCGTCCACCCCCACGGGCCGGACACATTCATCCCCAGCTTTAGTGCACCAGACCTTCAAGACAGGGGAGACAACAGTGGCGTCATTAGAGTGGGGTGGTGGTGCGGGGGGGGGGTGCGGGCCGCACCGGTTGACACCAACCATAGTGACGCCACTGGGAGACAATATCTGGAATCCAGGTCCAAGGGAATCGTTTATTTATTACGTAACACTGTAAGGAGTGGGGGGAGGGGGAGTTTCTGCGGCGTTATTCACTGCGTCTTAGAATAATGAAAAAAAAAAAGCGTTACATGTACTTGGTGAGGGGGACGGATGGTCGACCTGAAGGTACCTGGTTCGATGTCCGGTGAGGACCGAGGAAATTTTTTTTTCCAGGTTTTTGGCTAAAGTTCCCGATATATCTCCCGTGGTGTCTCCATGGCCATTGCACTATCGGTTATGGTGGGGATGAATTAAGGGCACCATAAAAAACCGTCCCATTAGTGGTTTATAGGATCTAAGAGATTTCATCTCATCCTTACAGGGACTTCACACACATGTACTTGCTTAGTATGTCATGGAAGGAGGGTGAGGGTGTGAGTGTGTGTGTGCGTCAAAAAGTACAGAAAAAATGAAAGAGAGAAAATACATAAAATATGACTTTATATTTCATATTAGATCAAAGGCCCGGTACCCGGACCGGCGAGTGACTCGTAATAATTGAGTTGTATCCCTTTGACCATCTTTACAACTTTACATAATTTGCGGTAAGAGTTCACTCCCCTTGAGTGAGACTTTTCTTAGAAAGCGGAAGGGATACACACGCACGCCAGGCTAGCCGATTATGTATTAGATATCTAGTTAGGTCAATAATTAAGATAGACATGGAATATGTTGGCGGTTTAAACTTGTCTGTAGACATTTTGATTTATCTACTGCCATCTTATTACACCTGCTGTCTACGAGTTCTTTAAATTCGACAGAAAGCGCGGGAACAAGAGCTGGTGGGCGGGTTTTTAAAAAAAAAATATGAATTGATGCACATTACACATGAACGTCATAATATGACGGTTTTGGTCTCGGGTCGGATCAGGCAGTCCATCGGGCCGTTCCTCCCCCCGCGGGCGGCAGTTTGTCCATAATTGGTCTATCCACTCACAGATACACTCTTAAATCCTTTAAAATAACTACTTTCATTTTACGAGTGACTGATTGACTGTCTGACTGACTATCTGGCTGACCAATTGTCTGACTGACTGACCGTCTGACTGACCCAATAGCCTATCTGTCTGACTGACTTACTGATTGACTGACTGTTTGACTGACTGACTATCTGGCTGACCAATTGTCTGACTGACTGACCGTCTGACTGACTGACCCAATAGCCTATCTGTCTGACTGACTGATTGACTGACTGTCTCACTAACCCAACGTACGCTCTAATTGTCCTAAGACTGTTCGAAGGAATATGAAATGTGGAGCGGCCAACAAAGGGAGGTAATTACTATTCTTGCGCCCAATAGAACGGTTTGTACGCAATGTTGTAATGGATGTGCGCGCTTGGCGAGTCGTGTCCACGCACACCCGCGCGCGGCTTAGAAGGAACAGTGTCACCAACTCATCCACACACTGTTATTGACATATTCCTTCTTGAACACACACACACACACACATACACTCACTCACACATATATATTCCACTCAACTTATTTACTCGCTCATCTATTCACACCCACACACACACGCACACCCCCCCCACACACACACAGTCACATCACAAACACTCACAAAATCTTTAATCTTCTTAATCTAACCTGTCTGTCTTATATCCGTCTGTCAATCAGCTTGTCCGCATTGCGAAAGTGGGAAATCCCATTTAGTACAGAGAGAGAGAGAGAGAGAGAGAGAGAGAGAGAGAGAGAGGAAGAGAGAGAGATGATGAATAAAAACTAAAAAGTCTCACCACAGAAAGATGAAAACAAAAAAATTAACGAAACAGTCTTTTTCTTTTTGTAATTCATCAACAAGAGCGTTGGAGTGGTAGAAAAGGATGCTATGTGACTTCTATTTTGTTATCTTGTTAAATTTCATTTACATGAAAAAGCCAAACAGTGGACGAAATCTCTTCGTCATTGTCTGTTGCCCAAATGTACAGTGTCCGGCTTCACCAAACTCCGACTGCAGCACATCACATACATGCTGTATGTAATCATGCATGTAATCATCCATGTAATCATGGATGTAATCATGGATGTATTAATGCAACGCTAGTACAAAAAAAAAACAACAATGATAAAGAAATTATGCTAATTATTCCGGATAGACCTCTTTGTAAACTACTTTTATATTTCATCAACAAATGCAAAAATATCTCCTTCACAACGCTCATAGTTTTTGAATTATGTTTTTCGATTGGTTAGGATTTGCTGAAGATCTGCTAGTATTTTCATTGGTTTACTCCTAAGTCCCAACCAATGAAATACATTTCCCGGAGAGCTACGTAGAGCTGAGGCCACTACAAAATGACACTGTGTCTGGCCTTATCTAAAATTAAAGAAGGACGGTCCCACTCATATAATAGATGGTGGGCTGGGCTGGGGGTGGGGTGGGGTGGGGGGCATTGTCTGGTCGGCATTTTTTTGGAACAGGGCCAAGGGCGCGATGATGGTGTAACGAATTAGTTATTCTGGACACCAGTCCAAGTGCTGGGGCGGGCTGGGTCTGTCAGACTGACCTTTGTTTGTAAAGACCCCGACACACAGAAGCAACAACAGAGCGTTTCGAAAAAAAAATGTTTGTCCAGGATAGTTATTCCCCAAGTGACACTATCACTTTACTAGCTCACACATTTATTTTTTTTACACATTCTAACACATTCTCACATACACACCGTCTCACAGACTTCCACACTTATTAAAATGAGCGCTCTCTCTCTTACTCTCTCTCACACAAACACACACGCGCACACACACACACACACACGGATACACACAAATTCACTCCCACCATTATCGATCTGACTTTAACCCCCCATTCACTGTCAGTGTTGAGGTTCAAGGTTGTGTGAATATTTGAAAACAACAACAACAACAATAACTAAAGCCCATCAGACGTATGTTTGCATGATCTTGTTTGGAAGTCTGTCCACGGCGTGACGGCTACAAAGGTTCTCAATACATGATGCTGGCAGTGTACGTGTATTGACAAAAAAAAATATCTATATAAATAATAACGGTTTGGGTTCTGCGTTAAATCGAAAGTAAAGAATGAATACAACAGTGTTCCAGTTTAAAATACAATCATGAAAAAATCGGATCGTCCCGAAACCAAAAAAAAAATAACCTAGCCTACCGATCAACCCTAAGGGGATATAACTCTATGCAAAGGTCTTGCAGG
>JAGDYQ010000008.1:3578366-3590866 GCA_021962125.1 Bulinus truncatus
AGATGTGTTTCACACTTGGCCTGACCCCCCCTCCCCCCTGTCACAAACTGTCACACTTTCTTATACCCCCTCCCCCCTTGGAGCGTGACGTACTTTATGGACGGCCCCCTAGCTGTACCCTGCAAAACCTTTGCATAGAGTTATATCCCCTTGGCTTGATCGGCAGGCTAGGTTATTTTTTGGTTTCGGGCAGATCCGATTTTTTTCATGATTGTATTTTAAACTGGAATACTGTTGTATTCATTCTTTACTTTCGATTTAACGCAGAACCCAAACTGTTATTATTTATATAGATTTTTTTTGTCAATACACGTAGACTGCAAGCATCACGTATTGAGAACCTTTGTAGCTGTGGACAGACTTCCAAACAAGATCATGCAAATATACGTCTGATGGGCTTTTGTTGTTGTTATTGTTGTTGTTTTCAAATATTCACACAACCTTGAACCTCAACACTGACAGTGAAGGAGGTTAACGTCAGATCGATAATGGGGGGAGTGTCTTTGTGTGTATGTGTGTGTGCACGTGGTTGTGTGTGTGAGGGAGAGGGAGAGAGAGAGAGAGAGAGAGAGAGAGAGAGAGAGCATTTTAAAAAGTGTGTGAAAGTCTGTGAGATGGTGTGTGAGAATGTGTTAGAATGTGTACAAAATGTGTGAGCTAGTAAAGTGATAGTGTCACTTGGGTAATAACTACCCTGGACAAACATTTTTTTTCGAAACGCTCTGTTGTTGCTTCTGTGTGTCGGGGTCTTTACAAAGGTCAGTCTGACAGACCCAGCCCGCCCCAGCACTTGGACTGGTGTCCAGAATAACTAATTCGTTACACCGTAATCACGCCCTTGGCCCTATTCCAAAAAAAAATGCCGACCAGACAATGCCCCCCACCCCCAGCCCAGCCCACCATCTATTATATGAGTGGGACCGTCCTTCTTTAATTTTAGATAAGGCCAGACACAGCGTCATTTTGTAGTGGCCTCAGCTCTACGTAGCTCTCCGGGAAATGTATTTCATTGGTTGGGACATACTAGCAGATCTTCAGCAAAAACGAACAAATCGAAAAACATAATTCAAAAACAATGAGGGTAGGGAAGGAGATATTTTTCCATTTATTGATGAAATATAAAAGTAGTTTACAAAGAGATTTATCCGGAATAATTAGCATAATTTCTTTATTATTGTTTTTTTTTACTAGCGTTGCATTAATACATCCATGATTACATGGATGATTACATGGATGATTACATACAGCATGTATGTGATGTGCTGCAGTCGGAGTTTGGTGAAGCCGGACACTGTACATTTGGGCAACTGACAATGACGAAGAGATGTCGTCCACCGTTTGGCTTTTTCATGTAAATGAAATTTAACAAGATAACAAAATAATGTCACATAGCATCGTTTTCGACCACTCCAACGCTCTTGTTGATGAATTTAAAAAAAAAAGACTGTTTTATTTATTTTTTGTTTTCATCTCTCTGTGGTGAGACTTTTTAGTTTTTATTCATCATCATCTCTCTCTCTATCTCTCTCTCTCTCTCCCTCCCCCCCCCCTCTCTCTCTCTCTCTCTCTCTCTCTCTCTCTCTCTCTCTCTCTCTCTCTCTGTACTAAATGGGATTTCCCACTTTCGCAATGCGGAGAGGCTGATTGACAGACGGATATAAGACAGACAGGTAGATTAAGAAGATTAAAGATTTTGTGAGTGTTTGTGATGTGACTGTATGTGTGTGGGTGTGCGTGTGGGTGTGTGTGAATAGATGAGCGAGTAAATAAGTTGAGTGGAATATATATGTGTGAGTGAGTGTATGTGTGTGTGTGTGTACAAGAAGGAATATGTCAATAACAGTGTGTGGATGAGTTGGCGACACTGTTCCTTCTAAGCGCGCACATCCATTACAAACCGTTATATTGGGTGCAAGAATAGTAATTACCTACCTTTGTTGGCCGATCCACATTTCATATTCCTTCGAACAGTCTTAGGAAAATCAGAGCGTACGTTGGGTTAGTGAGACAGTCAGTCAGACAGATAGGCTATTGGGTCAGTCAGACAGTCAGTCAGTCAGACAATTGGTCAGCCAGATAGTCAGTCAGATAGTCAATCGGTCACTCGTAAAATTAAAGTAGTTATTTTAAAGGATTTAAGAGTGTATCTGTGAGTGGATAGACCACGTATGGACAAACTGCCGCCCGCGGGGGAGGAACGGCCCGATGGACTGCCTGATCCGACCCGAGACCAAAACCCGTTATATTATGACGTTCATGTGTAATGTGCATCAATTCATATTTAAAAAAAAAACCCGCCCACCTGCTCTTGTCCCCGCGCTTTCTGTCGAATTTGAAGAACTCGTAGACAGCAGGTGTAATAAGATGGCAGTAGATAAATCAAAATGTCTACAGACAAGTTTAAACCGCCAACAAATTCCATGTCTATCTTAATTGTCGACCTAACTAGATATCTAATACATAATCGGCCAGCCTGGCGTGCGTGTGTATCCGTTCCGCTTTCTAAGAATAGTCTCACTCAAGGGGAGTGAACTCTTGCCGCAAATTATGTAAAGTTGTAAAGATGGTCAAAGAAATACAACTCAATTATAAGGAGTCACTCGCCGGTCCGGGTACCGGGCCTTTGATCTAGTATGAAATATAAAGTCATATTTATGTATTTTCTCTCTTTCATTTTTTCTGTACTTTTTGACACACACACTCACACCCAAACCCTCCTTTCATGACATACTAAGCAAGTACATGTGTGTGAAGTCCATGTAAGGATGAAATGAAATCTCTTAGATCCTATAAACCACTAATGGGACGGTTTTTTATGGTGCCCTTAATTCATCCCCACCATAACCGATAGTGCAATGGCCATGGAGACGCCACGGGAGATATATCGGGAACTAGAGCCAAAAAACCTGAAAAAAAAATTCCTCGGTCCTCACCGGACATCGAACCAGGTACCTTCAGGTCGACCATCCGCCCCCCTCATCAAGTACATGTAACGTTTTTTTTTTCATTATTCTATGACGCAGTAACGCCGCGGAAACTCCCCCCCCCCACCCCTTAAAGTGTTACGTAATAAATTAACGGTTCCCTTGGACCTGGATTCCAGATATTGTCTCCCATAGTGGCGTCACTATGGTTGGTGTCAAACGGTGCGGCTCGCATCCCCCGAACCACCACCCCCTCTTAAAGACGCCACTGTTGTCTCCCCTGTCTTGAAGGTCTGGTGCACTAAAGCTGGGGATGAATGTGTCCAGCGCGTGGGGTGGACGGCGGTACTATTTCGTAATGAGTGCGCAACCGGTGACGTATTGAAAAAAACACTATTTCCATAATTTGATCCGGGAGTATATTTTAATCTCAATAAAAGCGTGTGTGTGTGTGTGTTGATTTATATGGCCGGCGATACATTTATCAAAACACCATCCCCATCAAATAGATACATAGATATGTGTGTGTGTGTGTGTGTTTGTTAATTTATATGGCCGGCGATACATTTATCAAAACACCATCCCCATCAAATAGATACATAGATGTGTGTGTGTGTGTGTGTGTGTGTGTGTGTGTGTGTGTGTTTGCCACTATCAATGTCACTAGATTAAAGGGCATGAAAAGTACGCCAAAAGACAAATCGATAGTTCAATACAAAATATGAAAGAAGAAAAAAAAATTCTGAGCAAAAAAAATTCTAGTTTACATAGTGAGCACGCGAAAGAAAGACAAGACAGTAACAGGGATCATGTGTCAGACAGTGCTGCTGATGAAACTGCGGCCGATGGTGATATATTTTAACGGAAGTTGTAAACTTCAGGTTCTAGACAGTCAATTACGAATAGTAATATGAAAGAAATTTATGTAAGAGGCTATCTCGACATCAAAGAACCTTAAAAACAAAACAAAAAATAACAACAGCTGAACGATTCTAACGAGCCCTGGAATTACAACACCTGCTCACACCCCAAAGTGCCTTGGTCTAGCCGTGCGCCACGTACAGCTAACTATAAAGGGAAGGGGTGAGAGAGAGAGAGAGAGAGAGACAGAGACTTATGTGTTAATTGCGAGATCCATACGACTTGGCACGCTCTTGAGCCTATCCCAAACCACGCTGTGTGTTTTATCATGGCGATTGGATAACGTTAGACAAAACTATCCTGACCAACCAAACACAATTCACTCATACACACCAACAACACGGTGAGCTAGACCAGCCGCGAGCTTAGGGTATTCCCGATGCTTATGTGTCAGTGCCAAATTCTACCTCCTCCCCACGGCCGGCCTTTTCTTCCCCCCCCCCCCAATCCCATATCAGACTACATGAACCCGTACTTGGACTCAGGCCAGACAGACCACCGGAACGTGAAACAAAACAAAAAAAACTAAATGACCAAGTGGAAACGGTTATCATTATTTTACTTTTATTTTTTTTTCCTTAATCCATCCTCTTATCAATGTATAAATAATATATCAACAGTAATGGCGGCGTTCTAGTTGATTTGTTTGACCAACGCGACTTGGACCAAACGAGCTGTAGTCCAGGAAGGCTAAACTATCGACCGGCCGGTTCAACAGGATGAAACAGCCACTGGATCAAAGGGTGCATTTCAAAGAGAATTCGTTTGTAGATATGAAACTAAGTCCAGACCTACGTGCAGATAACTTTACATTATTTCGTGGATGTGGAATGGTTTATCGCCCTTGGGCACAGTGTGACTTTTAATTAATGGTGTGTGTGTGCATCGCCTCACTGGTAGTACATTTATATCTGGCCTGTGTTGTTTATTTGTTAACTGTGTGGAGACCAGAGAGCGATGACACGTATCAACGTTGGTAGGTCGTAAACAGTTAAATAATAGAATGTGGATTATTAAAAGAATTGGCAGACAGACGAAACAACGGACATGATAGATAGATAGATAGATAGATAGATAGATAGATAGATAGATAGATAGATAGATAGATAGATAGATAGATAGATAGATAGATAGATAGATAGATAGATAGATAGATAGATAGATAGATAGATAGATATGACTTATAATAGTGATATTCCCATCTCTGCAGTCTGGACCTGGTGGATGAGTATGACAAACAGGATTACCTTCCTTAAAGTAGCTTAACTGTGGCTTAACCCCTCCCTCCCCCCCCACACACCCCAACCCTACTCGTGTGCCTGTCCATGATGGATTATGACGAAGATATGGGGGGGGGGGGGGAGAGATGTGGAATGCATCTTTCGAGGTGTGGCAAAGACGCGAGCGTGATACATTTACGTGAAGTTTTTTTTTTGTGGTGAGCAGAGTAGCGGCTCGGGGAATCAATTGGAGGAGGGTCTCGGGGTGGGGGGTGGGGGTGAAGGGGAGGGGGGGGGTTAGAGAAAGTGGGGGATTTAACATCAAGTGAGTTTAAACTTTACATTTTATAAATACTATTTACAAAAGTATAGATTTTTTTTTAATGCGTAGATAGATAGCGTCTTTTTTGTTTTTTGCGTCTTTCGTAAATACGTTAGTCAGAATTGGGTCAGATAATTGTAACGACCGATAACTCTCATAAGGTAAATATTAAAAGTAATCATTCTTAGGAAGGGCAACCACTCGAATGGATTATTAGAAGACTTTAATATGCAAGCACGTGTTTTCTAATTATAGATATGTTTTTGTGTGTTCGGGTGGTCCTGACGCATGACGCGTAGCAACAAAGAAAACGCAGCGGTCTGTTGTGGGGTTTAAATGTGCGTTAAAAAAAAAGAAATTTGTAACTATATGGATTTTTTTTTAATTTTTTGGGAATGCCAGGATACTATGTGGAAATGTCGGTATTAGAATGTCAGTATAAGAATATCAAGATGTAAAACAATAAATTATCATTCAAGAGGAGCACTAAAACCGTGTGAGTGATGCTCTTCTTTAATAACGGTACCGTCTTCTGGGTAATATTCCATAAAGTCCCGAGCTGTTACCACATCATCTCCCCCCCCTCCAACCCGCCCTCTTTATTAGGCTAGGGTAAGAATGCCAGTTTAGAAATACAAGCAAGGAATAAGAATGCCAAACTGGAGACATCCAATCTTCTTGTAAAAACGAAATTCGGTTGGCAAATAAAACTCGTGCTGTTCAACTTCCTGTGTTTGACATAAGTCTTCTTGATTATTTTACATTTCTCAACTATCGATTTCTGTTGTGCGTGTATCATGGGCAGGAAGAAGTAAACCTGTAACTGGCGTCACAGCAGTTCGGATCCGTGAGTTGCATTCAGGAACACGGCGTGCATCGTCACCTAGTCCGTCAACGTGGGATATCAAAGTCAGAATAGTCCAACGACTTATTAGTCATTGTCCAGGTGAGAGCAAGTTGAGTAATGTGGAGTAAGTTTAACAAGTTTAGTAAGTTGGGCACGTTGGGTAAGTTGGGCACGTTGGGTAAGTTGGGCACGTTTAGTAAGTTGGGCACGTTGGGTAAGTTGGGCACGTTGGGCAAGTTGAGCGATTTCTGTCTAAATCTTCTCTTGCATTCTTTTCACTTCTCAGTAATCGTGTGAGACATTGTTTTGTAGTTCCCAGTAATCGTGTGAGACATGGTGTTGTAGTTCCCAGTAATCGTGTGAGACATGGTGTTGTAGTTCCCAGTAATCGTGTGAGACATGGTGTTGTAGTTCCCAGTAATCGTGTGAGACATGGTGTTGTAGTTCCCAGTAATCGTGTGAGACATGGTGTTGTAGTTCCCAGTAATGGTGTGAGACATGGTGTTGTAGTTCCCAGTAACCGTGTGAGACATGGTGTTGTGGTTCCCAGTAACCGTGTGAGACATGGTGTTGTGGTTCCCAGTAACCGTGTGAGACATGGTGTTGTAGTTCCCCACCACAGCAGTGGTCCTCAGATACATGAGTAGAGGACACGGCACACACGCCTACACTTACCTCAACTCACCTCAGCCACTGTGGCCCATTGTGAGCTGAGTGGACTTGGGGAGGGGGGGGGGACTTTCACCAGGACCTAAACAAACATCCCTGGTCACTCGGTGGGGATCGAACCCGAGAATTTCGGGTCGGCGACAGTCTACACCCCGCACGTCCATCCGTCGACGTTCTTGCCATTAGCCACGCCCTCCCACACACACACGCACATGCACACACACACACAATATATATAACGGAAAGAGCATGTCTCGGCCACGATGACACAGGATGCAGTTGACACGTAAGTGTGACGCCACGTTAAGGGAACAACTGACATGAGAGGAATGAGGTGTGGAGAGAGAGAGAGAGAGAGAGAGAGAGAGAGAGAGAGAGAGAGTAAGGGTCTTTCCAAATATACCCAATGTGTAAGCAGACATTATCTAGACGTGCATATGTGGTTAGGGGGGGGGGGTTGTTGTATAACAGAAAATGTACGACTGTTGTCGCAAAAACGTTATCGGGCAATTACGACATGTGGCAAAACGGAAGTGAAAGGGTGTGCGTGTGGAGAGGGAAGGAAGCCTGTTGTAGGAAGGAAGGGAGGGGGTGAGTAAGAAAGAAGTGAGGAGCAGGGGGAGGAGGGGAGGGAGGAGGTCAGCCAATGAGCTGGCAGCATTTGAAACAGAGATGAAAGAGGAGAGTGGGGGGGGGGTAGAGGGAGAGAGGTGCAGGTGAATAATTTATATCACGTGACGAACTTTCTCTCTCAATCATTTGACAGCTGGCACCCGGGGCATGGGGGGGGGGGGAGTTTGGAGGGGGAGGAGGAGCAGCACCAATCAGTGAAGAGCCGCAATGTGTTTTTATTT
The DNA here is from genome assembly GCA_021962125.1 of Bulinus truncatus. Lineage (NCBI taxonomy): Eukaryota > Metazoa > Mollusca > Gastropoda > Planorbidae > Bulinus > Bulinus truncatus. Next base: position 3,586,124 of record JAGDYQ010000008.1, read on the forward strand.
TACACACACACACACACTCAGAACATTTCAACAATTCAATATTTCAGGAGAGCGGTATATTTATTTATTTATCTATTTTTTGTTATCCCAATGTTAACATTTTCTGAATGTGTTTCCAGCGAATGAAAAGTAAAAAAAAAAAAAACTTCTTGACCCGGAAGTTGTTCATGTCTCTCCCAGAACACTGACCTACTGACAACTCAGTCTTATGGACATTATTTGTGGAAGAAGAAGGAGGAAGGGTGGGTGTGTATGTGTGTGTGTTGGGGTGTGGGGGGGCGGGTAGTGATAAAGTAAGACTACTCTGTCCCACCCTGTGCTACACTGACCATCAAAAACAACAATAACAACTGTACTTGACCGGGTAGCACGGATGACGGATGCGCTCACATGACTGACAAAGGTGAACAATTTTCATTGCAACCTCAATGAGGCGTGACAGAACCAACGAGAAGGAAGGGTGAAAGGGGGGGGGGAGGAGGGAAATTGATTGATTTGGTGGGAAGGGGTAGATGGCATCGTTGAGAATTGATTGAAATATCACAACACGTTGTACTTGTTTGTCTATGTGTTTGTGTGTGTGTAAGAGTGAGAGAGTGAGAGAGAGAGAGAGAGAGAGAGAGAGAGAGACTGATATTGAGATATGGCATGAAAGAGGCAAAGTCTGGAGCTGTTCAGATACTGCCAAGTTAAGTACAAAATGATCAGTATTGAGGAAATTCAGAGAAACTTGAGCGGGGGGGGGGGAGGGGAGGACGTCCAAAACTGATTCTGTTTTCCCTACAGCTGCCAACTTAGTTCATTTCTCTGATAGGAACTAAGGCCTAATTCTCTTTCTTCTTCTTTCTCTCTCTCTCTCTCTCTCTCTCTCTCTCTCTCTCTCTCTCTTGTATATATATATATATAAAATAAAGAAACAAAAATTAAAGCTATTATTCTTTTAGGCTCACATATGACTGAATGGATTCCACTAAGGGAAGTAACTAGTACTTACATCAATATGCCGTAAACCAGAGCCGTCTCTGTGGGTAGAAGAATCAAGTGACTGCCACCAGACTCCACACTTCCAATGGCCCCCCTCCCCTTTCAAGCTCTATTTCCGATCAATTACAAGGAGTCGAACCCATGACCTCAAGTCTCATCGGTCACACTCGCACCACTTCGCTTCCCTCCCTCCCTCCCTACCCCCCATAAAATGATCGGACTGTTAACCAAAATGTTCATAGACTCAAGATGGTCGGTCGATTTAAGAAATGAAAACAGGATACAGATCATTGATAGGGATGAGAGGTATAAATACCCAAGATCTGTTTGAAACAGAAAGTAAAAATCAGCACCTAACTTAGTTTTAAAAGCCTGGGAGATCTTACGTGGGTCTTCCTTTTAGTACATTTACAAAAAAAAAGTGTATTGTTCAGTATCCGGGTTTAGTACCTGCGAAGCCCTCCCCCCCCCCTTTCCCGGCGTTTGAAGGATGGCACAGATCAGTGCTCAGATGCACTCAATAAATTCAGGTGACATAAAAAAAAAGGTATTCGGGTCATTTAAGCCGGTCAGGCGATTAACAATTTAATGTGGTTTAATACGACCTTACAACTTAAGTCTCTGTTTATGTACACTGCACTCCTTCCCCCCCCCCCCCGATGTTCTCGTGGACTTTGGATGGAGTGATATATTTTATTTAAAACGAAACAGTCCTGTTTTTATTTTTATGAACAGATGTAGTAAAGCTACAAAGAATTTAACTTTAAAAAGTCTTACAGCACATCGTTGTGTGGAGTTTTAATAGTTTTTAATGTTGTCGTGCTTTAATTGTTGTGCTGTATTTGTTGTGCTGTAATTGTTTTGCTGTTTTTTTTTTGTTGTTTGTTAAGTTGCTAGTTTGTTTGTTTTTTTGTAATTACATTTGCCGACAACATACAAACTTTTGATGCAACGTAATCCTTGAAGAAATAAATTTGAAAAACTTTTGTCTGTGTTTGTGTTAGTGTCTGTTTTAGTGTTAGTGTCTCTGTTAGTGTATACAGTTCACAGAGTGAGTAGAAAACACAAATAGAAATCAAAATTAAATAAATGGTTATAGCTTAATATTAGTTTGTTTTTGTCGTTATTTTGAAGTGCTTGCACATGGCTGCCTTCGTTTGACACGGGTCGATCCAAAACACCAGAATTCTTGTTTATTCCGCTGATATCCCAACCCCGCCTCCCCAAAACACATGTAAGGATTTTGAAGGTGACCTGGTGGGGGAGGGGGGGGGAGAAACAAATTTTGTGTTGCCATTTAAGGAACGATGGGGACACCACTGACTGCTGGACATTGATCGGGCAGCGAAGACACCACTGACTGCTGGACATTGATCGGGCAGTGGAGACACCGCTGACTGCTGGACATTGATCGGGCAGTGGAGACACCGCTGACTGCTGGACATTGATCGGGCAGTGGAGACACCGCTGACTGCTGGACATTGATCGGGCAGCGGAGACACCAGTGAATGCTGGACATTGATCGGGCAGCGGAGACACCACTGACTGCTGGACATTGATCGGGCAGCGGAGACACCACTGACTGCTGGACATTGATCGGGCAGCGAAGACACCACTGACTGCTGGACATTGATCGGGCAGTGGAGACACCACTGACTGCTGGACATTGATCGGGCAGCGGAGACATCACTGACTGCTGGATATTGATCGGGCAGTGGAGACACCACTGACTGCTGGACATTGATCGAGCAGTGGAGACACCACTGACTGCTGGGCATTGATCGGGCAGTGGAGACACCACTGACTGCTGGATATTGATCGGGCAGCGGAGACATCACTGACTGCTAGACATTGATCGGTCAGTGGAGACACCACTGACTGCTGGACATTGATCGGGCAGTGGAGACACCACTGACTGCTGGACATTGATCGGACAGTGGAGACAATGCTGACGTTTATCGAAAATATCATTAGCGAGACAAGAGTAAGAGAAGGGATGGAACTAAATGTTTGGGGGGAAGGGGGGGTAGCAGTCAGGGGCGGCCCTACGAGAGAGGAGGCGGGCAGTGTGCGGGGCCCCAGTGCGATTATCTTATAGGTGGGGCCCAGAGCTACGATTCTTACGGCTAGTTTAAGGTGGTTGCCCTAGTCTGCAAATCGAAGCCCCCCCCGGGGGTCGCAGTTAAAATAACTTCACAGATAAGGGATGTTCATCGGCGCCCCTGTTACCAAAAACCCAAGATTTTCTGTCGACGGTCCTAGGGCCGTGCTAACGACCCCACCGACAACAATTGAGTGCAAATACGCTAACATATATATATATATATATATATATATATATATATATATATATATATATATATATATATAATTATATTTTTTTTTGCTTCAAGGCCAATTTTTTTGTTCCCTCGTGCCTCGAGTTGTCTCGTTAGACCTTAATCCGTCGCGTCTCGTGACCTGTGGATGTTTACAACGTTCTCCGATACAACAACAACAACAACAACAACAACGCCAGTGAAGATGGCGGTTGGTTAGTGCAGTGGTCCCCAACCTTTTTCTCGCCACGGACCGGTCAGCGTTTGATAATTTCACCGCGGCCCGCTGAATTAGGGGGGTGGGGGGGAGAGAGACGTGGAGAGAAATAAATAAAAAGGAAATAATTTAATGTTTGTTGGGCGGCCCAGTTCCATTTGATCCACGGACCGCCGGGGGGTTGGGGACCACTGGGTTAGTGGATGCGTGCGACAGTGTTTGGTGGATGAAACAGTGATTCACGTGGACGTGTCACGCAAAAAGAAACAAAAAAAAAAATCACACTAAGACGATCACGAAACAAAAAAAAAAATGTGTATAAAGAAATAATAATAATGATGATGACGGTGCTGGATGTGACAGCAACAATACGTCACGACTGTAGGGTGGTGCCACGCCGTAATTTATTTTACAGCTGAACCCATTGTCCCCCACCCACCACCCCCACCCCGATGTCATTAGGACTAATCCCTCCCTCACCCACATCCTACCCCAGTGAAAATAAACCTAGGACAGCCTTGAACGACCGTTGTGGGAGGAGGGGATATAATATTGTTGGGTGGAGACTGGAAACAAAAAAAGCAAGAACAGATAACTCTAGGCAAAAAAAAAAAATAAAGTTGCTTTCGAAATAACAATCTCCCTTTGTTCGAAACAATAACAAGAAAAAAAGCCAGAATACAGCTACACCGAAACGGTTTTTAATATCTTAGTTAATTAATACTTGATTTTTATTTCAAAAATATTTTTAATAAATCAACATTCTTCATTTATTTTTTTGATATTTAAAAAAATGGCATTTAAAAATAATAATACAGCCTAATATTTATTTAACAATGCGAAAACTTAGCTACTTACCGGCCAGGTGTTCACTGTAAATGAATATAAAGCCTCGCTGAAATAGTCCAATGTGTAGTATATCTTCTTCACCAGTAAGTGATAAGAAGTAAACTTCCACCAAACAAACAAAAAAAATTCCACACTAAACACACACAAACACGGATTCCACTCACAAAAGCGAAGGGAAAAAAATCTACTCCGGTGTATCCTCACTCGGCCAATATGAATGAACCAACCGCGAGAACGCGCGTGCTGTGGGAATAGTTTTGAAAAATGAACAAGGGCAGGTCACTCACGATGTCTTATATTTCTCCTATCGAACATTTTACGTGTTATTCACATCTTAATGTGGATAAAAATAAATATATTTATAGAATCAACAGA
>JAGDYQ010000008.1:3593366-3753444 GCA_021962125.1 Bulinus truncatus
GAATCATCGAACCCAATCCTCTGCGCATGGTTGGTAGAGGCACTTGCTGTTAACCCACGGAGATCACTGTCTCACTACAAATTTGAAATGTTCACATCAAAATTTTTGCATTTGCTCAACAAAACAAAAAACAAAACAAAAAAAATGTAACATTGCAAAAAATGACCAGTATGTTTGATTGTGTGTGTGTGGGGGGGGGGGTGGGGGGAGAATATTATGTAAGTATCCTGTCTATTACCGAGGGCGATGCTGTTCTTCTTTTGTTTTGTTTGTTTGTTTGTTTTTTATATATATATTCACTCATAGACATGGAATATCATAATGAGATAAAGATTTGAGTGCATCAGTATTTATCGTATTGGTCGCACATTAGTTGTCCACCAATGACTCCCACTGAGAATTTGCCCTTTTACAGTGCCGAACCTAGAGATTTTGGGGGCTCGAGGGGGGGGAGGGAGCTTGTCCTCTTTAGGGGGGGCCCTGTATTTTGAGATTCGGTATCATGACATGAGATAATGTACTAAATATTTAATGTACAAAAAAATTGGGCCCCCTTAAGGTGGTGCCCCGGGGGGCTTTCGAATTTGGGCCCCCGCGCCCCCCCCCTTACCTGGATACGCATCTGCCCTTTTAACAATACGAATTGATAGCACATCTGAAGCTACGAGACCTGCAAAGTACTACTGTCTAGGTCACTCTAAATGCTCTCCTATTGACATCTATAAAATCTGGCACCGTGACCACTGGCACCGTGCCAACCTGGCTCAGGATCCCATCGTCGCCTAGTCGTCAGTGACAGCAGTGTCTCAGTACTCTGGAGCAGTGATGGCGAACGTTTTTTTTTTGGGGGGTGGGGGGGGGGGGGCTGCCCGAAATTCACCAAAAAAAAAACAACAACACTTATTCATAGCAAAGTGCCAACACTCCAATTAAAATTAAAGGAAGTGATATTTTAGTCGCGTGCCGCCTGTGGCACGCGTGCCGTAGGTCCGCCACCACTGCTCTAGGGGTGGGGGGTGGGGGGGTCACAGTACTCAAACGGCAGCAGAATTCAATGGGGTCACAATACTCAATGGGGTCACAGTACTCAATGGGGTCACAGTACTCAATGGGGTCACAGTACTCAATGGGGTCACAGTGCTCAAGGGATCACAACACCTTTGTCCCTGTGCTCACGACTGTGTCAAATATTTCTACAATGAAGCGACAAATAATAAATTTCCTCTCATTTGTAACTGAACTTTTCATTTCCTCCAAGCCTCTAGACAGTTTTAACAGAATTGCGCTAAATTAAATTGTTTCCTCCAGCGTTCGTACCAATAACAAAGTCAGCCATGATGGTTTTAAAAACAAATATTAAAAAAACCAACACAACAACAAGATAAGATCGTGTCACACTGTAGGCGTGGTGGAAATGGCGGGGGGGGGGCGCGGCGCTGCAAGTCAAGGGGAGATAAATACCAGTGTTTACCTTCTTTATTAATGGGACTGCTGGATGAGGAGACAACCTTGAATGACGTCATTTATCAGCCGTTTAATGCCAGCTTTATGCACACAGTGTATGAATTATCGCAGGATTATGTTTTTTTAACTACATGTACACCGCTTCGGTTGTTGTTGTTTATTATTTGAATTTTAAGTTTCGTGCAAAAGGTTTTATTATATATTTTAAAATTCGATGGTGTATCTTATTGCGTTTTGGGTGATGATACATGATTTGTGTTGGAGTACTTGTGCCAGACTGTTTTTAGGAGAGTACCGGGGCTGACCGCTATTGGAATCATTCGGTGGTTGACCAACACTGTAACCATTCTGTGGCTGACCGACACTGTAACCATTCTGTGGCTGACCGACACTGTAACCATTATGTGGCTGACCAACACCAGTGCTCGATTTAAGAAAGAAAAAAACAGTGCCGGGGATGAACACAAATTTCTGCAGAACCGGGGATAAATGTCTATGGTTTCATCCCCGGCGGGGATACATTAGCTAAAGCAGAGCCGGGGATAAATGTATATGGTTTCATCCCCCGGCTGGGATATATTAGTTAAAGCAGAGCCGGGGATAAATGTCTATGGTTTCATCCCCCGGCTGGGATATATTAGCTGAAGCAGAGCCGGGGATAAATGTCTATGGTTTCATCCCCCGGCTGGGATATATTAGTTAAAGCAGAGCCGGGGATATACCCGGCATCCCGCGGTGAATCGAGCCCTGACCAACACTGTAACCATTCTGTGGCTGACTGACACTGTCACTATTCTGTGGCTGACGGCTATTGTAATCATTCTGTGGCTGACCGACGCTGTAATATTCTGTGGCTGACCGACACTGTAACCATTCTGTGGCTGACCGACACTGTCACCATCCTGTGGCTGACCGACACTTTCGTTCCTCTACACCCTAGGACCTGGTAAGTGAGACACCATACATGTGTGTCTCGTCGTAGGTATGTACACTGTAAAAGGGTGTAGGGGTGTCTGGGGGAGCCACTGGGGCTACACCAACTTAACTCCGTCCCCATCTAACGACACACACACGCACACACACATGACTGGTTCGATAGACATACGCTGTGTGTATGTGTGTGTGTTTGTGTGTGTGTTTGCGTATGTGTGTGTTCAAACCTTTCGATATCCCAGCCATATTCCCTCTCACCTCCCCCCCTCACACAAGCGCCTCGTCTCCGCCCCCCCTCACCGCATCCCAGTAACACCATTGTGGTGCTAGCAATACTTCACTAATGACACCATTGACAATGAGATACTGTAAAGGGGAAAGGGGGGGGGGGTATAACCCGGAAACACGTCACCAGTACTGAAGAGTTTCGATTTGCCAAGCAATAAAAGACAGTAGGTCGCCATGAATTATTTAAACCGGTAACAGCAAAAAAAAAAAACAATGAAGATAGAACCTGGGCTTGATTCATCTGGTGAATTTGAAGTTAGGGGGAGGAATTGAGGGAGAGATATCCTTGATACAGCCGATACCGGATTATCTCCCACCAACCCTCCTCCCTCCTTGATTCTCCTTTTTTATATGAAACTGTCCGTTCCAGACTTGATTGTTGGCAGCTAACAAGATCAATGTGTGTTGGACTTCAGTTTTCTGCTCTTATAAAAAATCCTGTGGGCTGGACGGGGGTGGGTATATTTGTTGACCTTTCATCATCAGACCCGTGTGGGGAAGGGGTGGAAGGGGGGGGGAGATTAAAAACTGGTCGGTTTACTAAAAAGAAATGTGGGATGTAGTCTGTTTTGTTTTGTTTTTTCCTGCAGTGGGGTTGACCTCTCAGGGACGCCGGGCATGCTGGGAGTAAGAAGCACGTGCCTGGGAAGTTTTTGGAGGATTCGGCCGTTACGAAAGAAAAAAAAAATGTCGGAATCTTTAAACACATCAGCAGGAGATACGTCATTATCATCACAGACAGCGAGCAGACGGTGGTCTTGTCGGTGTGGGTGGGGGTGGGGGAGGGTGGGGTGGTGCGAGGAGAATACGGTGTGGGGCAGATTGGGGGGGGGGGTCGCTGTCGCCCAGAGGAGGTTGACCTTTACAATCACCACTTCCATTTTAGATCAACAGCTGGCTGGTATGTTACTGCCGCGGTGACTGTTGAGGTCATACTACATTCTCGTCTCCCTTCACCCCCCCCCCCACCTTTTCCCCCCTATCCTCATCTCTTTACCAAATTAACATGGAGAAATAAAAGACGTTGTGTTCTCCCCCCCACCCCCCATATCATGTTGTATCTCTACAGCAGTGGTCCCCGCCCCCCCCCCCCTTAACCTTTTTTTTCTCCACTGACCGGTCAACGTTTTGATAATTTCACCGCGGCCCGCTGGATGAAGGGGGGGGGGAGGGGTGGCGTGGATCATTTCTCGTCCATGAAAAGTCGCAACAATCCCGATAGAAATACACCTTGGTGATGCCCATAGAATTTTTCCGTGTGAAATTTGATGCAAAGTCGTCCCACAAGTCCACCCAGCTTTTAATGGGTACCTGACTTAAAGTTGTGGAAGTAAAGGCGGCTGGGCGTTGCGCTAACCACACAACCCCTTCATATGCCGAAAGGCCCGTAGTGTGCGGGGAGGAGGGAGGGGCAGAGGGGCCGGGCCCCCCCTGCGTTTTGTCTGGCCCCCTCTGCTTGTTTGCTCTACTTAGTAACATTTATTTCCTGCCCTCCCCTGCTATTGGCCTGGCCCCTGCTGTAGAATTTTCACGCTACGGGGTTGTATGCCGAGGTTATTGAAACAGATGAATTCTACACTTCATCTGCCCCGATGGCCCCGTTTGGTCTGTATGCCCACTGTATGACATGGTCACGGCCAGTGAGGGAGACAATTCGATTTTTGATTAGAAAGTTTTGTATCGTACTCAAGGCCGTAAGTTATTTGAGATTTGGGGGCCCTTTTTAAGTCCATGTATATTATGTCAGTGCCAAATACTTAAGTATATATGACAATCGCTCACTCGGTCAATTTTTTGGGGGGGTCCCACAAGATAGTGGGGGCCCTAGGCTATAGCTTGTGTAACTTATACGTAAATCCCGCACTGGTTGTACTGCGTTCCATCAAATATTAGCGCGTGTGCGCGCGCAATCAACTTGTCAAACGAGCGCACAAAATGTTTCATTATGTAAGTCTGTATTTCCCGTTTTGTTGCGTACACTAGTTTAATTTCCTCCCAAGTTGAGTACATCCAATATCTTTTGCCGCTCACATCCTTCGGAAAATTAGAGGGAAATTGGTACCGACCCCACCTCCTTGGTGCGCCACCTGCTTCATTCTAACCTACACACGCACACACACACATACACACACACACACACAAAAGGCTACTAACCAGTCAAAGCGGTAGTTCTTTGATTTATTTCTTCCTACCATCCACCCAGTCAAATGATGAACAAAGGGACATAACTGCTACAAATTACAGAGAGTTGGATTTACGTACACTGTAACACAGGCTAGACCTATATTAACGTTAGAATAACACATGACCTTCCACCCACCCACCCCCCCCCCCACGGTTACGAGCTCAATCCATCCAGACAGATTAAAATTATATATGTATATTTTTTTAGTTATTCAACATTTTGGCTAGGCACAGTAGTGGCTAGGCACAGTAGTGGCTGGGTACAGTAGTGGCTAGGTGCAGTAGTAGCTAGGTGCAGTAGTGGCTGGGTACAGTAGTGGCTGGGTACTGTAGTGGCTGTGTGCAGTAGTGGCTAGAAACATTAGTGGCTGGGTACAGTAGTGCCTGTGTGCAGTAGTGGCTAGGTGCAGTAGTGGCTAGGTGCAGTAGTAGCTAGGTGCAGTAGTGGCTGGGTACAGTAGTGGCTGGGTACAGTAGTGGCTAGGTGCAGTAGTAGCTAGGTGCAGTAGTGCCTGGGTACAGTAGTGGCTGGGTACAGTAGTGGCTGTGTGCAGTAGTGGCTAGGTACAGTAGTGGCTGGGTACAGTAGTGGCTGTGTGCAGTAGTGGCTGGGTACAGTAGTGGTTGTGTGCAGTAGTGGCTGGGTACAGTAGTGGCTAGATGCAGTAGTGGCTAGGTACAGTAGTGGCTAGGTGCAGTAGTGACTAGGTACAGTAGTGGCTGTGTACAGTAGTGGCTAGGTACAGTGGTGGCTAGGTACAGTAGTGGCTAGGTACAGTTGTGGCTGTGTGCAGTAGTGGCTGTGTGCAGTAGTGGCTAGGTACAGTAGTGGCTGGGTACAGTAGTGGCTGTGTGCAGTAGTGGCTGGGTACAGTAGTGGCTAGGTACAGTAGTGGCTGGGTACAGTAGTGGCTGTGTGCAGTAGTGGCTATGTACAGTAGTGGCTAGGTACAGTAGTGGCTGGGTACAGTAGCGGCTAGGTACAGTAGTGGCTGGGTACAGTAGCGGCTATATACAGTAGTTCAAGCCCAAACTTGGAATTAGTGCGCCCGGGGGGCTTTGCCTCTTTGTGGGCCCTGTACTTAATATCTAATGCAAAAAAGAAAATTGGGCCCCCCTCAAGCTGGGGGAACTTTCGCATTTGGACCCCTCCTCCCCCACCCTAGGAACGCATCTGCAGTAGTGGCAATGTACAGTAGTGGCTAAGTACAGTAGCGTGGTAAGGCTGCACAGGGCGCTGAACTTGGAAGGGGGTGCAGAAAGAGCGCTGTTAAATGTTACACTTATCAGATTGTGAAGAGGGCGCTAAATAAATGTAGCTCACACGGGGCGCCACACTAGCTAGGTGTGTACGTCATTATTATCATCATCGTTTATTTCTAACACCTTTATCCGCGATAAGGTTATTATTTTGTTAGTTTTTAGACCATAACCGTGCACTAAAGGGGGATTTAAAAAAAAAAATTTGACAAACTGGTACCAAATTTGTCATGATTTGTATCAAATTCATACAATTTGCAGATCTTATTGTATTTTTATAATATTTGTGCTGTAGATAACAATTGTGCTATGATGCCTGTGAACCATTTCCCTTACATTAAGTTGTGTCTGTTTTGTTTTTTTTTAATTTATTAACATTGTTACTTAGTTTTTGAATGAACCGCTCTTAGGTATTTATGGGCACATGGCAGGCAGAACTTTATAAATATCGGGGGAGGGCAAAAGAAGCATTCAGCAGTGGCGTAGTTAGGGGGGCAAAGGGGAGCTTCATGCCCCGGGCGCTACTCACAAAGGGGCGCCAAACTGTCCTCAAAACGTATAATTTTTTTGGAGGGGGCGCTAAAAAGGTATTGCGCCCCCAGGCGCGAGTTAAGCTTGCTACGCCATTGGCAATCAGGATCCCTTTAGTATAGGATTTGATGGAAAATTAAACTTTAAGAGCCCCCCCCCCTTGAAAAGTAGTGGCCCTAGTCCGTGGTTGTTGTTAGTCCAATGATATGGACATTTAAGCCTAAATAAGGCTTCCTTCATTTCCTTGTTTATTTTAATATCCAGAATGAAATTTGAAACTAAGAGTAGGCCTACTTCTGACGAGCGGTATACCAGGCAAACCATACAATCAATATTACAACAACAACAAAAAAAAAATAGCAACTCATTGTTAAAGGGGAAAGTAGGTCAGCAGGCTTGTACCAAACGTCTCTGCCTTTGTTTGTCAACGCCTATGACGTCAACCGCAGAACTTGCATGCCGGCCAACAGCGGCTCATCCATCGAGCACAGAAACGGCGAGAGGGAAGCGTTAGCAAGAGAGAATGAGAGATAGAGAGACAAGTGAGTGAACTCGAGGAGGAGGAAGGGGTGTGTGTGGAAGTGAGACACAGAGAGAATGTCTCCCATAGTTTCAGGTTCATGAGACATTCAAGGATAGCAACAGACCTCCCCGCCCCCCCCCCCCCAACTTCATTTTCTCACAGTTTGAAAAAAAAAAAATAAAAGATGCTAGCTTCGCCCTAGTTAAATCGTGACTCATGCGAGGTATTGATCTACTCACACGAAGCTAACCCCCCCCCCCCCCGTGTAGGTGAACTCTTCGATTATGTGCCTGCGTGTATGTATGATTGGATCGAGTAGTGTGGGGTGTCAGAAAGTGTGGGAGAAGCGTAAGACCATATATAAACTCTACTTTAAAAACAAAAAATTCGGCCAATAAATGTATGGGAGGGCGGCAGCAATAAACAGTGAGTAGCGCCCGTGGCGGACATTTAAAAAATGCCGCCCTATTTATTTCAGAGCTAAATGGTTAAACAAAATGACCCCGTTGTTGTTGGCAAAGAATGTGACTCCCAGGGAAGACCGTCTCCCCTCAAAAAGGGGAAGTAATGAGCCAAGAGTATTAAAATATGTATTTTTTTCACTTGCAAGCTGCGCCCATTCGACCTAGTTCATTGAGGTGAGTCTAGTGAAAAGGAGGGGGTGGTGGGGGGGGGTATTGTCAATGCCAGATAACGTTTTATTTTTCTTAAAAACTGCACAATCGTACATCGCAAACAACTACATGCACGTTGCACTAAAACAGTGGTTCCCAAAGTGGTCCCTACGGACCCCCCATGGGTCCGCGGTATTATTCAGGGGGTCCGTGGGAAATTAAAATTCATTTGGGGGTCCCTGAACAACTCCAGGGGGTTCGTGAAATGTTTAATTATAAAATTATGATCCATTTATGTTGCGAGGTTATTTTCAAACTTGTATTAGTTGTCCCAACACCAGTGCACAACACTAATATACTAAGTCGACGGCAGTTGAAAGTAACAATAGTAATATTTAATTCTTTAGTATAACTACATGAACTGACATATAATGGTGAACTCAGGAGTACAATAACTACTATCTAGCTTTGGGCATCGTAGTATGCGGAAATTGCGTCATCAAACTCTGACTATATTGTTTCCCCACAATCTGTCGGCACGGCATAGAAAACGGTTATTAAGACATTTCTAGACTGACCATATCAGCACGGTGTGTGTACTGCTGATCGGCCAGAATGGCAGTGCAAGAGGTATTTTTTCCTGCCACTCTGACAGAGGGGAGGGTGTAATGTGCTTGACTACCCGCAAGAAATGGCAGGCTGCGACGGTGTGCTTGAGTGGGACAGAGTGGGCGGGTGTGAATACCCTCATTGACCACAGTACCACCACCGTCGCTAAAAGTTTTTCTTCCTGACCAGGAGAACCCCAATGATCTTTTACCCACAGACTATGGTATGCCTTCTAGAACAGGTTAGCCAAATGGCTAAGATCCATTACAGTGCAGATACTACACTTTAGTATTAGCCAAAAGGCCGAGAAGTTTCACTGCAACAATTGACTGGGACAACATCTAAGCAAGATGATGATGACTGCATGCTTCTTATTGATTGCAAAGTCCAGAAAGCTGTATATTATTGATGAAGACCTTATTTTACCAGTTATATGTGAGGTAATACACACAGTTTTACACAAACCACATTTCGACATTATAAAAAGAATTACACTGAGTAATAATACAGTACAAAGTAAGATTGACGAAATAGCTCAGTCCGTTGAAAATCCTTTATGTGATTACTTAAAAACATTTGAATTTTCTATATAGCTTGACGAGCTCACTTCAGAGGCGTAGCGAGGGGTGGGCAAGGGGGGCACCATGCCCCGGGTGCTACTCACAAAGAGGAGCCAAATGGTATATTTTACATATGATATTTAATGGTTTCCGAATGGGGGGGCACTAAAAGTGTATGTGCCCCGGGCGCGAGTTAAGCTCGCTACGGTACTGGTTCACTTTACCAGGAACCGAAGCTTTACTTTTTAGCTAATGTAAGATTTGTAAAGAAGAAAAATTTTGCTAAATGTTTGGGAACCGGTACAAAAGGTAATTCGTTACTTACTAAATCAAAAGATTTTTCAATGTAAAAGCTATACTCTCGACTAATACCATTTCTGTTGCTACTGATGGTGCTCCGGCAATGTTAAGAAAATTCCGAGGCTTTCTGGCATACTTAAAACAAGCTGTAACAAATGTATTTTCAGTGCATTGTGTAATTTATCGACATCATTTGGTCGCAAAAAATCTTAGTGAACGTTTGCATGGATCACTAGATAAAGTCATTCAAACAGTTAATAAAATCAGAAGGAATGCCTAAGTGAGAGATTATTTTCTCAACTTTGTTTGAAAAATGACGAAGGCGCTTGGGGGTCCGTGGGCAAGTTTTGATTATAAAAAGAGGTCCATGGTTCAAAAAAGTTTGGGAACCACTGCACTAAAACACACAAGGCAACACATCAGAGAACTCACTTCACGTACATGATACGCACAGCCAACACATCAGAATTAGCACGTTTCATTATATTTACTATTGACCAATAGTGACAAGTTTAGGACTACGGACAGTGCCTTGTCATGTCGCTTCATTTCCTCAAACTATTGATAATTCACATACAGGCCAACCACTAGAGATGTGTGGACCCTTTGTTCAGTGTCCGCGATGACCTCTGCATACTGACCACGCACTTGAGATGTGGACCCTTAGATAACATTCACACCTTGACAAGAACACCAGGAGTAGAGGGTCCCCAGATAATCTAATTGCACGCCAGGATAGCAATGTACACCCTCACAAACCATTGCACATGGGAGGGTCCGAATGGCAGAAACCTATCTACACGGCTGTCCCGCTACAGACATAGATGTCGTGCCAAAGAAATAAGTCCCAATTCCTCCATTGTAACACTAAAAGGGGTGAAAATATGACCCTCAGTATAAGCGTGTAGATTATCAAACGTAAGATAGTAACACGGTACAAGAAAAGTTTCTTTTGGGGAAATTCTTACAAATGAGAATGCAGATGTTACAAGAAGCTCATATATAACATGTCCAAATGTGCCAAGAAATGCCAGCTATAACATAGTACTTTTAGTATCTCAAAAAAATTGTAGAATACAATTGATATTTGGACACATTTTTCTATGGAAGTACATTTACTGTCAAGTAATGACGTATTAAGCTCTCCTTTAAATATTGGATAACATCTCCCAAACCTGACACAGCACATCAGCCTGACCGACCGTTAATAAACCCAATGGACTGGCATTTTAACAAACTAAAAGACCGTCCTGGAAAATTACCCTCACATTAGCACAACCATGTCTTGGGATAGGGCATAGTATGACAAGGCCGTAGCCAGGGGTACCCCCCCCTAAATAATTCTAAACAAATTATACTTCATTGTGTTCCAACTTTTTTCTTATATAAAACTCTCCGCACAGCCCCTCCCCCCCCCCCCCAACAAAATCCTGGCTACGGCCTTTATATGACAGCTACACCACCACTTGTTACTTTACTGACAGCAGAAAACTTTCAATACTTTAGAACATGATTTAATATCCTCACAAACTAAACAGTGATGGGAACGTGACATACAAAAAATGGCTTCTTAACAAACAAGAACACAGAATGTGACAAAAAATTGATGAGAAAGAAAGTGTTTTTAATGACATTATGGCAATGTAATGTAAAATCAACATTCTATGAAACTTTACACATGAACACATGAATGAACTTCAGATGCCATTAAAATGCTTAAAATTTTTAGATAAAATACACTTTTCAACAGACCATTTCCCCGCCCACAAATTCATATCCCTCCCCAACACACTCATTAACTATAAAAATACAAGACCCCCCCCCTCATACATATATAATTAATCAGAATCATCAAAGGTCATCTTTTTGCCTTCACTTTGTACAATACCGCCCCTAGCTGTTGAAATAAAAAAAAAAAAAAAGATAGTGAATTATTTGGAAAAGATTAACACAATACTGCACTGGGAATAAACAACTAAAAACTTCCATAAATTGTAAAAATGTTTTTTACAAATGTGGATACCTTTGTTGAATCCTCCTCTGCCTCCTCTACCGCCACCTCTTCCTCTTCCACCTCTGTCACCACCTCTCCCTCTACCTCCGCCAAATCCTCTACCACCACCACCTACAAATTAAATTTTTGAAAGTACTTGAAATAAGAGATGATTTCATAAACCTTACTTTAAATTTTAAAAAAAATGCCTTGTGTAAAAATTACCTCTACCTCCTCGACCTCTGCCACCAAAGCCGCCACCAAAGCCACCACCGCTTCCTTTGTCAGCTGCAAAGTCTAGTGTAACTTGTCTGCCATCAATTGACTGTCCATTCATTGAATCATAAGCTTCAGCAGCTGCCTCTGCCGATTCAAAGTCAACAAATGCAAATCTGAAAGAAATTTTGAATACTATTTTTAAAAAAAAAATAAAAAATTCGGGTTGGGGGAAGAGGGGTGTAATGGCATGCATACAACAGAAAGACTATTTTGGTTCTATGAAATTCTGGGTATTTTTATGAATGATGCCAGACTGGACAGATGGCTGTTAACAGCATGCAACTGGTGAATATCAGTTTTTCAGATCTGGGTGGCGAAGTTCATTATGTCCATTAATTGTAGAAAATAAATTGATTAGGACCTAAATGATCAACTTCTTAACCTTACAATTTCCTAAGTAGATTTAAGCTTGATGAAGGACATTGTGATTACAGGAGATCACTCACATTTACTTTAGAAATCATGCCACAATAATCAATGAACTGAAAAAAGTCATGCCCTATCCAAACCAAGAGTTATAAGTACAGGTATTTACCCTTTTTTCTTGCCAGAATCTGGGAAAGTTGGAATTCTAGCAGACACAGCACCATCAAAAGCTGATGTCAGTGAAGATTCATCTGTGTTGTAACTGAGGTTCTTGACAAATAAAACTTTAGATTCTCCCCTTGCACCTAAAATTTTAGTCAAAGTTCATTAGGATCCCCATGTCAAATTAAAAAAAAATGCTTTTTATTGAAATAAGTGGAAAACAAACCTGAATTACTCTGCCTTCTGTCCCCACCACCAAAGCTCCTGTCTCCACCTCCAAAACCACCACGACCCCTTCTGTCATTTCCTCTGCCCCTCTGATCTGAGTTTCTCTTAAAACTACTTTTGGCTCCTGTGTAATCTAGATACAGAGAGCTGCCATTCAGCTCCACTCCTTGTTTCTCTGACATGGCAGCTTCCATTGATTCCACGTCAGGAAACTCAAGAAAAGCAAACCTAATATAAAAACAAAAAAACTTGCAGAATACTTTTTTTTTATATATTATGAAAAAAAAAAATATGTGCAAAAACAATATTATGATACCAAATATATATATATGCTTTACCCTTTGTGGGCACCATCTTTCTGTGGAATTCTAACTGCTGAAGCAGTATCAAATATTTCTTGAAGACCTTCGGTGGTAACATCCTCTGGTAAATTCTTGACAAACAGAGTTCTACTATCTTCTGTTAAAAAATATGTGAGTTTCTTTATAAATAAAATATAAAAACCAAAAAGAAATACCATAAAATATGCAATTAAGCCTAAAGTGAATGTCAAGATAATACATACTGTCAGAAGCATCACCACCACCAAATGACTTGTCTTCCTTCTTTTGACCTTTGGCCTTAGCTTTTTCAATATTTATAGTAAATTTGCCAAGTGTGCTGCCACTCAGAGCTAAAGCATTGTCCACATCTGATGGATCCACATCAACAAAAGCATTTCTGAGGGGAGAAAAATCAAGGTACAGAAATCAGCAATTTAAAAAAGTAGCATCTT
Organism: Bulinus truncatus; assembly: GCA_021962125.1. Lineage (NCBI taxonomy): Eukaryota > Metazoa > Mollusca > Gastropoda > Planorbidae > Bulinus > Bulinus truncatus. The sequence goes on from JAGDYQ010000008.1 coordinate 3,606,436, forward strand.
TCAAACACCAAATTTTAAATTTTCACAAGCTGCATGCAAGTGTGAAGATCAGGAACATGATCTATGACATTCAATAGAGCAAACCCTTCAAATGTTATACATTTAGGACACTGGTACTCAAAAAGTTACGATGGGGAATGCAACAACAAAATTTTCATTAAAACATCCATAAGTTTATAAGTTTGAAGAAGGTAACTAGCTTGCTGCATAATGAGTGGGGTAGCCTAGGCAAGTGGAAAGACATGTCCATGAGCAAAATAATACACCCATGCAAAAAAGGTTTCATTTATGTACCATGGAAAGATGTGTGTGAAGTGTTTCCAGGCATGTTTGTGTTGGAGGTAGTCCTGTCATCCTTAATGAGCAATTTTAGGATTAAAGAAACGTGTTAAAGAATTGGATGTAGGGGAATCGAATTAGATACAACGATGGTTATTTATGCTTTTCTTGAGATATTAATCAACAAATTAGTTAAAATTTAATTTCATGGACAAAAGGAACAACATATTTTCTTCCATTGACAATATGCAACATTGTCATAAAATAGTTTATTGGAAAAACAGACATTACATGTTTTCATGAGCTGTCAGCAGCAGCTTAGCTTGCATCACATTTATTATGATGCAAGACAAAGTATCGCATCAGAAAGGTAATAACATTAAATGATGAAGTATTATCTAATATAATGCAGCATTCTATAACATTAAAAAGAAAAAGGCTTACGGTTTATGCTGTATTTTACGAACTTCATTTACAGTGATGTCGTTCTCAGAGAAAAAATTGGAGATCTCTTCCTCTGTTGCATTTTTGTCTAAGTTACCAACATATAAAGTTACACTTTCACCTGAGGTATTTTCTGAAAATTAAATTTATAAGAGTTTATTTGACACTAACAAAACATGTTTTAAAAGATAGGTGTTAAAATGAGTTAAAACTCAGAAGGTAAACAAGTATACAAGGCCAATGAATTTAACTTCAAATTTACCATCTAATTTTTGTTTTTTGGCTGTCTCTTTTCCTGTTTTCTCTTTTTTCCTCTTGTTAGACTCTGCTACTTTAACAGTTTCTTCTTCCTCTTCTTCATCATCGTCATCATCATCATCATCATCTTCATCATCATCTATAAAGAAAATGAGTTGCATATAAAAAATAACTAAAAATATATGAACAATATTTTCAACAAAATTGCAATTTTATAATTACCATCTGACTCTGCTTTTGCTTTATTTGCTCCCTTGGCTGAAAGAAAAAAACAATACATTAAAAAATTTTAAATTTCAATAAAGAGCACACTTGGACTTCTTAAACAATATTTGATAAATCAAAAACCTTGTGTTTTCTTTGCTGGAGCTTTAGGCTGTTCCTCATCCTCTTCATCATCATCGTCGTCATCATCATCGTCATCATCATCATCGTCATCATCATCTGTTGCGGAATGCAATTTTTTTAAAAGTAAAATACCAAGATCTAGCACAAATTATGTATCTTCCAGTTTAAAAACTTTTAGACAAATATTGATCTAGATTGTTTTTTATACTTTAATATTAAAAAACAAGACTAGCCTTTTTAATTGACAACACTAAAAAAAAAGGGAACCTATCACTTTTCATGTGGGGGGGGGGTAGCAATATAAGTTGTCTAATGGAGCTAAATAATAGTTATTAATAAGACTACTGAGCATTTAAATTAATTATAATAAATGGAAAGGACAAAATTTGACTTACCAGATTCCTTCTTTGCTTTTTGGCCATTGGCAGATTTGCCTAAAAATATTCATAATTTATATATTTTTAATAGATTATTTCTTCTAATCTTAAACATTGATACTGTAAAGATTGGGAAAAAATCACAAACCTTGAGCATTCTTTACTGGTGATTTGACCTGTTTAGGTGCTTCTTCATCATCATCACTGTCATCCTCATCATCGTCACTGTCTTTTTTAACCACTTTAACTGTGAAGATAGTGTTAGTAAGTCAATCAACATCACAGGAAATAAAAATAATATGGTAACCAAAAAAACAAGCTTTCAAATATATATTTACCTGGTACCGCTTTGGCTTTTGCTCCATTTGCAGCTTTTCCTACAGAAAAAAATAATTTCAAAATTGTTTTTACTAAGTAAATAACAGGAAACTAATTTCAGTTTTTTTTCTTTTAAAATTACATAATATGTAATTCTTACCAGCTTTTGCCTTTTTAGATGGCTTGGTCTGTTGAACTGCAGAAAAGATAATATAATTGTTATAAGCATTTAATTATGTACAAAAAAATCTAAATGTTAAATGATACAGGTATTTTCATGTGTGTAATGTAATTTAGAGGTGACCACAACAAATGTATCACTCAAGTTACACATCCAATACACAGAGTACCATTTTTAGAATCTTTTCTAATTAGATTTGCTTTTTTAGCTGGAGGATTGTCATCTTCTGAAGAATCTTCACTACTCTGATCAATATCCATTATAACAGTAGATCTCTTAACTGCTTTAACAAGCTTTTTTGGAGCTGAAAAAATTTATTATAACAATTGTCTCCATTTAGACATTAAAGTACTTGTTTGCTTGTGCTTTCCTAGTACAAAAAAAATGCAAACCTTCCATTTCCTCTTCACTGCTTTCATCACTATCTGAAGCTTTTGCAGGCTTAGCAGGTACAAATTTCTTTTGTGGCTTAGCAGGAGCTTCCTGAAAATAAATTTTAATAAGATTACTGAGTATTTAAATGTTCAAATATGAAAAATTGCTCAGTCACCTAAATTATGAAAAAATAATTATGTTAAGTAATCAAGCAATATACATGTCATGCCTAAGTATTTTCAATGCACTAACTTTCGTTGTGTAAATTGGCATAATCTAAAATAATTGACTATTTGTAAACTTTAACTTTGCAGTAGGGTTTTTTTTAATAGCTTAAATTTCTGAAATATGAGCTCTAATACCAAGAAGGTTTAGATCTAAAAATTAAAAAACAAAACAAACCTCCTCCTCTGATGATTCTTCACTGTCTTCTGGTTCTACAACCTTTACAGGCTGTGCTTTTTTGCCTTTAGGTGCCTCAACTGCTGCCTAAAAGAAGCAAATTCACTTTTTAGTAAATTTTATAAAAAAAAAACCTTGCTGGAAGAATGCAATGGCTATCAAGCCATCCTAAAAATGATACTCATAAATTGAAATACATCATAACATATAAGAAGATAATTTTTTAAAATACTTAAACTCCGATATGGAGGTTAAGTGATTAACACAAGATGCAATGTGTCAATTCAACAGGGAGATATATTTAGGAAAAAAACTTCTAAGAAACCCGCCATTTGAAATGATATTCCAAAAAAAATTTGCTACAGTAATTTTAAATACTTTACATTTAACATAACATTGAAAAAAAAATAATGAGGTAATATAACATTTGGTCATGTTCAATTGAGTTCTTCAAAGAGGTTCCATGCGATGAAAACATTTCTACCACGTGGGTATTATATTGATTATAACGGGTTTGCTTATCTTAAACACGTGGGTATTTAATAAATAATTTATTAAATCTGTTATATTATTTCTTTGATAATCTTGTGGTTTCGCTTTTATAACACGTGTTAATTTTAAAAAATGTTACCTTTTGTTTATTTGCTCCTTTTTTTCCCATTTTGCTGCACGTTCACAAAAACACTGAATTTCAACTGCGAACAAAATGACAGACCTCGATGGGAAATGGCAGCAAGGTGTTGGCCAGACTTTTTTGTTTGTTTGAATGTTGCCAGCAACCTTATAAAAGAATAAATAATAATAATAATAACGAAGCTTCATAAAGCTTAAATCCGAAATTAGAAAGAATAAAATAACTTTGTAATACATCCAAAAATAAATTAAATATTTCGAAAGATAATTTTGATAACAAAATATTTTAATTCATACCGTCAAATGGCAATAAAATGGAATATTTATGATAGAGTTAAAATATACTGCTCATATATTTTTAAGTACATTTTTTAAAACCTAAATCAATTAGCTATAATAGATTAATAGTAAATGGTGAAAGTTATCATGACAGAATCAATTTTTCAGATATTTATTAAAACCAATGTAGTATCATACTTAGTATCATACAAATATTTTTAACAGCTTCTTTTAGTAAAAATAAAAAATACACCTAAAATAAAACTACAACCTGGCAAAATGTTTAATCTTTTTTTTTTTTAAATCCATTGGCTCGTTCAGAATATAATTATAAATATCTATGATTATAAACTACATGTAGCCTGCTTGCAAGGAAATGTAGAAGTCAAAGCAAACAAATCTACCATCATCTGATTATTTTATTAATAATAATTAAATTGCATAGCTCTTTCAGTGTATAGACTAAATGTGGTTAAATGTAGCAAGTCTAAGAAGTCAATGCAAATAAAAAGAAAATCCACAAACATCTGATTCTTTTATTAATACATTAATAATTACGACACAATGGCGAATTTTAGTATGCCTGTCTCCATCGTAGTCATCTTATAGACTCATTCAATGGGCACTTAGCTTAGGGCCTTTAGAAATTGCAAGTACTCTGAGAGAAACTAACGATCGATATTCTAAGAATCAAATTTAAAAAAAAAAAAGAAAAAATATACATTTTCCATCTCATTAAATTTTAAAATAATAATGCAGCCCTCGGGCCCCAGCTTAATGGGGGCTTCAAACATTTGTTTACATTAAATATTAAGTACATTATATCTCATGTCACGGTATCGAATGTCAAAATACATGAGCCCCCGAGAAGCCAAGCCCCCCCCCCCCCCAGGGCCTCAAATTCCTAGGTTCAGCACTGCCTAAATGTCGTTGATGAAAACAATGCAAAAAGGAGCGGGGCGGGGCCAGATCAAACAACTGAATGAACCGTAATTGACCCGCGGACCGTAGTATTGCCATGTCTATTCTAAATGCCATTTTTGTTTGCATCTTACTATTTTACGTATATATATATATATATATATATATATATATATATATATATATATATATATATATCAGAGGTGGTCAAGGCAATGGACTGGCAAACTAGGCTTATGCGGCTATCTGAGCCCCCCCACAGGCCCGTAGCGTTTTGTCTGGCCCCCTGCTTATGTGTTCTACTTAGTAAAATGTATTACCTGCCCCCTTGCTATTGCCTGGCCCCTGCAGTAGAATGCCTGGCCCCTGCTGTAGAATGCCTGGCCCCTGCTGTAGAATTTTCACGCTACGGGACTGCTCCCCCCACCTCCCAGTTAAGACAATACACATTTAAAGCGTAACCCAGCGCCGTAGCCAAGGCGGGGCACTGGGGGGCCGTGCCACCCCCCCCCGCTAGGTGTGGAGTGCCCCCCCCCGCTTAAAAAGAAGAAAAAGAGGAAAAAATAAAGAAAAAGTAACTAAAATGAGAAAGTACCCCCTTGCTGGGTATTGGTGCCCCCCCCCTGCTTACTTTGACCTGGCTACGGGCCTGGCGTAACCTGTGATTGGTTGTTGTCGTTCTTGTTTGTTTTGTTTTAAAACTGTACAGACTACAGAATGTCTGAACCATTTTTTTTATAATCAAGATGTGTTAACTTGGCTTTATAAACTTTCCATACCAAATATATTAGCGTAGTTTAAAAGATTTATAAGTTATGTGCGATTTCGCAATAAAATGACCTGGAACAGGCCCGTAGCGTGCGGAGGGGGCAGGGGGGCGGGCCCCCTGCGTTTTGTCTGGCCCCCTCTGCTTATTTTCTCTACTTAGTAAAATGTATAACCTGCCCCCCTGCTATTGCCCGGCCCCTGCTGTAGAATGCCTGGCCCCTGCTGTAGAATTTTCACGCTACGGGGCTGACCTGGAAGTTCATGCGGGGGGGGGGGGCGCTCCATAATATTAGCATCGATTGTATGGAATATAAAAGTATAGTATATACTTTTTACCAGGTACGAGGCGTAAGTGTTGTCAGTCAAACTCTTAGAGAAAAATTAATTGATGTTTTTGTGTTATATACAAAGCACAAAGGAACAAAGATTTATATATTATTCGACTAATAGCATATACGATTTATATATATATATATATATATATATATATATATATATAAATATATAAACTTGTAGTCATTTTATTATGAATGATTATGCTAAATATATTCAATAAACACATTACCATTATAAAGCATTTTCTATAAATAGGACCATGACCGGCAACACTCACGCCTCGTCCCTGCTTTTTTACGCTTCTTTGAATAGGTCACATTCATTAATGTCATGGACATCCAGCTCCCTCTGTCACTTGGGGTGAACGCTTATATACTTTAAATATCGTGAGATGGGGTACTTGGCAGGCCCGTAGCCAGGTCAAAGTAAGCAGGGGGAGGCACCAATACCCAGCAAGGGGGCGCCTTCTCATTTTAGTTACTTTTTCTTTATTTTTTCTTCTTTTTTAAGCGGGGGGGGGGAGCACGCCCCCTAGTGCCCCCCTTGGCTACGGGGCTGGTACTTGGTACATGTACTTATTTTATCAAGTACTTGTACTCAAGTACATTTTAGCACCTTGATTGTTGGTTTGTTTTTTTTACTCATAGTCTTGCATACAATTTTAAAAACCTGTGCACTTGTATTCGTACTTGGAACATATGTGCTAATACCGTCAAATTAATCAGCCTCAGTTCACAGAAACCTTGGAAATTAGATAAAGCCAGAGGAGTTTGCTGAGGATTGCTTCTTCGTGGTGCCTACAATTTCGATGCAGATTTTTTTTTTAATTTTTAGCCTAAGTTGCCGTAAGATAGTTTATGCCATAAGTAGCAAGCACTGGCGCTAATCAGGGCCAGCGATGTGTGAAGTCCCTGGATACAAGAACTGAAGATTTACATATCGACAGAGGCATACCTAAGGGGGAGGAAGATGGGGGGGGGTCCAACCATCCAAATTCGAAAGTCCTCCCGGGTCCCAGCTTGAGGGGAGCCCCAAATTTTTTTTACATTAATTATTAAGCACATTATCTCATGTAATGGTGTCGAATGTCAAAATGCAGGGGTCCTCAAAGAGGCCAAGCCCCCGGGCCCCAAATCTCTGGTTTAGCACTGCAGATCGAACTGACAACCATTTTAGGGTTGTGGTAAAAATTGTTGTGTATATCTCGGTACGTGACAATATAATTAATTATACCTTTATACAAGCAATGTGCTTGACAGTTAAAAAAAATGTAAACATATGATGATATTAAAGGCAGAGGCGTTCATATGGGTAGGCAAACAATGCCAGCTGCTTAAGGCCTTTCACTGGTGAATGGACCCCTGCCGTGACTTTAATTTTGATACATCTCGTTCACAATTTTTGTAACAGTTAAGCCCTCTACAATGATGGTAATATTACTAATTAATAATTACTCTTTAGACTTGTCATAGGCCCCCAGGATAAAATAAAAGATCGGGGGGGGGGGGCAGAGGGGTCTATGGGTCAAGGATTACTAGGTGCCCAAAATAAGCGAATGGCAGCCTAGACATTTCGTTTAACTAGGGCATCAAATGTACCATTGAATAAGGCACCTAAAACGTAAGAATATAGCCAGGAAGATGTGTCACGGTTCAAATATGAGTATAGGTACACAGTAATCAAAAAATACACAATAGTTGCGCATTTGAAAATTTTGTACTTTTTCCTGTGGATAGAAAATGCAATTAAAAAAATATCAGTGAATCCCCTAAACTATTTTTAATTATCGTATTACATATTTCGATTTTTTATGGTAATATATTATAACCCCCTTTAAATTTAACCCCATCTAAGCATGTTCCGAAAAAAGTACTTTCGGTACATAGTAATCGATATTTTCGAATTTATTAATAGTGACAGGAAAAAGACAGCGTGCTTGTTTTTAAATATTGTTGATTCTTGTCTAGCAGCGTGTCATCGGTTACAGATATACGTTACTTTTTATTGCTTAGATTCAACAATACAAGAAAATGACAGTAAAAGGTGAATATAATAATTTTGTAAATAAGATTTGACTGCCTGTTCTATATTTATTATTTATATTATATATGACATAAGCTATAAAAGCCAAGCACGTGTCATGCAAAGAAGTTAGAAAATTGATTTAATAATTTGCTAGGCCTAAATAATTATAATAGTATAGTGTATGTTGTCAAATATTTATCGTAATTTATCACTGTCTAAGACAAAACTCATTATAAGCTTTCAATTTAAAAACTAAAATTACAGGTCTATTTTCAGTTAGAATTCCTTGGACTTGGTTAATTTTTCTGACTTGTTGACCAGTGTTACACGTGTTTTTTTTAACGCACTTGTTACGGGACCAAACGTGACCATTATATTAGGGTATAAGGAACATGACATATATAATTTTATTTTTTTTTTTTTTCAGGATTAGGGATAGGGTTAGGATTAGGGTGTGGAGCAATATTATCTACGGCTGGTACCCGGGTAAAAAAAAAATATGAAGACCACACGTTTGGTCCCGTAACAAGTGCCTTTTTTTAAAATCATTTCTTTGTAGTTTATTTTGCTTGTTTCCTATTTTAGCTTATAATAGTCCCTTTTCCGCGTTTCTTCTTTTTAAAGCTAAAATATCAAACAGGCATGCAGTTCAATCTTCAAACTCTTGATTCTAAGACTCTTAGACTTAGTCCAGTAATATCACATTAGTCTTAGTCTTTCTTGACATACCATTTTTTATAAGTATACTCCAACCAAAATTTAAATGTACTAAGTTATTTTTATCAATCCCATTTGTATCATATATTTTTAAGATAAGCAAATATAAATTAAAGGTGTGGTGGGTCAGATTTAGGAATCAAGTTTAAAAAATGCTGTGGCTAGAGTTCCATTTAGGCTTGCACTAAACAACTATTGTATCCGCCACAAACCCTTTAAAATAAAAAAAAATCAATGTCTGGACTACGTCTAGATTGAGCCGGTATCCCCAAACAGTACCTCTACCACTGGATAGACACCATAACCACTGTTTTATTCATATTCTACTGCAAATGTGCAATAGATAGAACCAGAAAGAAATATGAGATCTGCTTAGGCTGACCCATGGGCCTTAGTGACTGTTTATAAAAGCAGCTTTTACTAAGTGCTGACCAGATAGGTTTCTAGAGAAGCATGCATCTCATTAATGAATTTAGGGCTGCTCCCAATGAGCCAGTTTTTATTATTTTTTAATAGCTTTGACAAATAGATTAGGTGCAGCACTTCAAATTATTTTCTACTAGTCTAGTGGATAGTCTGTAATAAACCTTAGTGAAGTGCGGCTTTCTTTGAACTCAAGATTGAGTATATTTTAGCCAGCTTTTTACTGATACCAAACACAAGAAGTGCAGTCTTTTATGGCTGTATACCCAATGTCAATGAAAAACTTAATGTCTTGTGATATGTGAATTAAAGCCAAAAAAGGTCAACAGTATAGATTACATAATTTTTTGACTTTTGTTTTTTTTATTTCTGCATAACTACCAATAAGCCATTTTAGCAAAATCAAATGTGTCAGTGTTATATCTGAGCACAAAATGTTGGTCACTATCACCGTCTCAAACTATGACTATTATAGACCATGTTGAAACCAATGAAAATTTAGTAAAATATTATAGGGGATACAAAAATTGTCTTAGCCAGAACTATACTTCTGTGTAGAAAAATGGACAATAGTTATACAAAATTCTTTATTATAGACTGACTGTGCCCTTTATTGATAATTGAATATTTAAAAATATTTTAAAATGTGATTGCACCAAAATTTGAATAGCCTTTACCATAAAATTGATTGTTAAACTTCAAGCCGCTGATATATTTTCACTACATAGATGTTTTTCATATTGCAGGTCAACAGAACAGAAAAAGAAAGTTGTCAGATACTGCAGTACAGTCAGTAACCCCTCAGAAGACGACACCACAGAAGTCTAAAGCAGCAAATACGCCTCAGACTAAAACTCCACAGCAGCAGAAAAACACACCGAAATCTGCTCCGAATTCTGGTAATAAAAAACAGCCTATGGTTAAAGCCAAACAGACACCAAAAAAAGATGAGGAAAATATTGAAGTAGCAGAGGAAGGATTAGATAGTGAGGTTCAACAGTCTAACAAAAAGAGGAAACTAGCAACACCAGTCAAAGAAGAGAAACCATTGACTTCTCCAACTAAAGTAACCCAGCAGATAGAAAAAAATGCCAATACAAGCCAGACGCCATCAAATAAATGTAATTCCCACTCTCATTCTTTTAAAGATAGGCATTGTTGTTTTAGTTAACTGGTAAAAGAATAAAACGATAATTTTTTTGTTTCTTAGAGCCTGCTTACTGTTGATAGTGATGATTAATAAACTGTTAATGTTTTTTTCTTCAGCACCTAAAAGCCAGGGTGATAAGGACAGAAAAGGTAAGAATTTTTTTTTTTTTTTGAGTCTTTACCACTTGTTGACTGGTTAAAATGATCCACATTTTGTAAAATTTCACCATAATGAAATTGTGTCGACCTCAGCTATTTCTTATCATGTTGAATTTTCATTCTCTGAACAAATCTTTGGGTGTTAACTTGGTACATATTGTAGTCTGTCTGTTGCGTTTATTTAAATAATCTATGCTAAGATCTTGTTGTTGTCTAACAAATTTGTTAAAAACTGATTCTATTTCTGTTCCTTATTTATAAACAAGGGGCATGATAAGGTTTGTTAATTTAATTTACACGTCACCATATTGTCTTCATCAAATGATATTAAAAGAAAATAGATATATTACAGTATAGTTTAAATGTTTTTATTAAAAAAAACATACAAGTATTTTTTCGCTTTTCTGGTATATTAAAAAAATGTTTTAGTTATGTCTTAAACACAGAAATAGGTTAATGAGAGAGGAGCCAATTTTCTCACCATATATGTCATAAAGTTTTCTGTTGTTGATGTTCGTTACATTTTACTATATTGGTAGATGTAATTTTTTCACATTATACATGTATACACATTTCCAATTTCGATATTAAACGGAGAAAAATTTGATTTCAGCTGAACTTGATGCCAGAACTTTGTTTGTTAAAAACCTGCCAATAAATTGCAGCATAAAAGAAATAAAAGCTCTATCAACTGACATAAAACTGGTAAGAATGAGGATCAACCATCATGCCAAGAAACAGAAATCAAGGTAATTGATTTTAGTACTTTGTGTGTATAAACAGTCTACAAGACTTAGACATATACATATATCAATATAGTTTACTTATAGTTTATAAAAAAAACGTTTAAGTTTTTAGAATTTTTAGCTCTGGTCATCTATTTAATATGTCCTTTTAATAATTTTTTTAAAGCTACGCCTATGTTGAGTTTGCTAATGAAATAACAGCTGAGAAAAATAAACCTATTTTGGAAGCAGCTTCTTTAAAAGGAAACAACCTTATTGTGGATTTTGTGGGAGGAAAAAGTCAATTTAAGAAAGACAGCATGAAAAAAGAACATGAAGGTACATATATCTAGTTTGTGTTACCAGATTTTCTCAGTAAGCTAAGAATTGATTTTCTGTATTAAATTCTGTGATTTAAATTCATTTTGTAATGTGTTTCTCTAGAGATAAATCCACTACGGCTGTATATAGCAGGGCTTTCTGCAGATGTTACTGAAGCAGATTTGCGAAAACTTTTCCCTAAAGCTCAAGAAATAAACATACCCTCAAGAAAGAAGAACAAGAAACATTACGGGTAAGCATACAAAAACTTCATTTTGTGTTGTATGTTCTAGGCATCAGTGCTAATACATGTTACACGCTAGTGATTTAAGACGATACATGTAACAATTTTCGATATTTAATGATTGATTTATTGACCTTTTTTTTTGTTGTACAGATATGCCTTTGCCACCTTTGCTTCTGCAGAACTTGCCAAAGAATATCATGATAAAACCCAGGAGGCAAACTTGAAAGGGATTAATCTGGTGGTCCTGTATGCTAAGAAACAAAACCAAGTGAAACAGGAAACAAGTAAAAAGACAAAAGAAATTAAAATTCAAAACAAAAATAAAAAAGGTGATTTTTTTTTCATTAATTGGTTTTGGGTTATTTTACTTCTTTAGTACTTGGAAATTTTTCATTTCAGTTGTATAAAATCCCTGTTTTCATTAGCAGAAATCAAGAAAAAAGAACCTGAAAAAATGGAAGCTGAAGATGATGATGACGAAGAAGAAGATGATGATGAAGATGATGATGAAGATGAGGTAATATAATCTACCTATAAATATTTGCTAGAGTTTTGTCACACATCACTATTATTTTTTTATTGTTATTTATGTATAAGCAAATAATGTTTCAATAGCTACATTATATAAACCATTTGCACCTTTATTAATACCATTGCCTTTTTTACTTCCCTATCCTTAAGAAAAGGGAGGTTAATATGCATAATAAGAAGGGGTCAAAAATTGATTACAAAATAAAATGTTCTATTTATGCTTGTCTTTTTTGGAGAGAAATAATGATAGTGATAATGACCAATTTAAAACCTGATGTTTTCGTAATGTTTAGTGCCACATTTTTCATTAAATATCTCACATTACATGGGTGCACTTAGTACTCCATCCCTCTTCAATAATAAGTAGGACATGATATCAAGACTTATCAAGCATTTCAACATGTCAAAATCAGCATCAATCTCCATTAAAATATGTACTGTGCCACCTTTTTCACTACTATGCTCCTTAGAATTAACTGTTTATTTATAAATATACCAATCATAATCCTATCCTGCAATGCTAAGTGTAGGTAAAGTGTCCATCCCTTAGTGTAATTTTACAGAAGGATCTTCATTTTCTCCTTTACCATAATCCATGTTTATATTTGCTTATAATTGTAAGTTAAAAACTAGAATTGTACAAGCATTGCAAGCATCCAAAACAGGGTTGATGAGTGACACCAAGGGATTACTGGTAAATGTGTTTGGCAACACCAAGGAGCGAATGTCTTAGGAATTATGTGGCCTAGATACCTTTACTTCCCAAACTTGTGCCTTAAGTTGTGGTTAGAACTCTGATTTACACTGGATACTTGAAGAAAGATTGTTAGCACTTAAGTTGGTACACTTCAACACTTGGTTGATAGTTGGTGCACTTCAACAATTGGTTGATTTTTACAGGCTTTTCTGCAATTTAGTTATCTGTCAAGAATCTGAATTAGATTCAAAATTAACTCTTGAGCACTTTTAGTCAAAGAAAATGGTCACTTAGAAGAAACTCCGTAATTCTAACTAGAATTTTTTTCCACCTCATATAGCCTAAGCCATCTACATGTATAGCCTATACAAGGTATGCCTCTGTTAAATAATTTATTTGAGATTTCTTTCAGATATACTTTTTTTATCCAATAGGATGCAGATAATGATGAAGGTGAGGAGGATGATGATGATGACGATGAAGATGATGATGATGACGATGAAGATGATGATGATGACGATGAAGATGATGATGATGAATAATATGTTAACCACTTATTGGCTTGTTTTTTTTTAAAGAAAAAGGCTCTTGTTTTATTTACAATAAATGATTTTATTTCCATTTTACACAAATTGGCTATGTTGTTTTCTATTTTATATTGTGATATGTTTGAGCAGTTGATAAATCAGACCTTGTATTTCATGCATTGTGCAAATAGTGAGATGAAATGTTTACTCATTTCATTTGTTCTAAGATATACAAGTTCCATGATGGATGTTTTCGTGTAATGGGTAAGCATCAACAGAAGTAATTTTAATGTCGTTAGTAATCCTATTTTCTTATTAATAAAATGGAGACGGCTTAATAGAAAAGTTTGTCTATCTTTTGCATTTATTAAAAATTGGTCTCCAAACTGACATGTTAAAATAATTTTTTTTCCCCACTTTTTAGGATATAAATTATACAATTTAGATAGCATAAGAAAAATGACTTAAAGAAGGGAATTATACATGCATATGAAGATGGAGCATATTATTACATAACTTAGTTGGATTAAGGGATTTAAATTGTGTGTCTGCAATGTCAGATATGGCATGGATGACCAGAGCGAAGAGAGCTTGGTATTATAGGAGTTGTGTTTGTAAATTGAATATATGTTTGCATTTAAACTCTGGTGGATGCATGATCAATGCCTTTGTTCACCCAGCTTAAAAATTGGATTCCAGATAAATGTCAAAGAATTGTGGCTGGGCATTGTCCAAAACCATTGGCTACTGAATCAGATGAACTCAATTTCATCTGACCTCAATGGTTATATAGGATAAAAGATTGCCTATGTGGCGTTTTGTGAGATGCTTGACTAATTATGGCGTTAGTGGGTGTGTACTGATGAACAGTGACTGGAATGTATATCAGCAGAGCTGTCTTAAAACCATCTTATTCCAACCTGAAATGTTACTAGGTTTTTGGGGGCCCTATTTGGAGAAAGATTATTTAAGGGGCCATAGGAAAGAGTACCTGTTCCGCCATACCATCATATTTGATTGGAATTTACACAGTAAGCCCTTTTGACAAAAGGTAACCTAGAAAAGTTCTTATTGGGCCCTGTACATTCGTGTCCGGAAGCCCGTGCAGTGGGACTGCCCTACGTAAAATTATTTTAAGCTCTGGGAATGGCTTAGTCCAATTAAGCTTATCTATTCTATAAGGTAAATATTTTCAAGTTTACACAATCATACAAATTAAGACTTATCAAGAGTCACTGGTTGTGTTATTTTTTACCTTTACTTTTCCTCATCTCCTTTAAAGTCTGACAACCCAACTATCGTGTTCTTAGTCATCTCTGCCTATATCGGTTAATTAAGTTCGAATAATCATATTGAAAAGTAGCATACATTATTTCTAACTTTTTCTTATTGATTATCAAATGAGAAGTTCCTATTCCAAGGGAAGTTATCAAATCCTTCTTTGTGGATCTTTCATTTTCCAAACAATGGTGTCCCTTGTTCTAATTTTTCTTAAAAAGGCCAACTTCCCAGGCCCGTAGCCAGGAATATTGGATTGGGGGGGGGGGGGGGCGAAGAAGAAATGATCCTGGGGCACAGGGGCGGATCTAGACAACTTTGACGGTGGGGGGGGGAGGGGGGGCAAAACTGTTTTCATTGTTGAAAATTGGTCTCAGAACAAAAAAAATTTCGATAATTTAATGATGTCTTGCCTAAACTTGCATGCCCCTCACCCCGGCCCCTCCCCCTAAATCCGCCCCTGGTGGGGTAGAAGAAATGTTCGGGGGGGGGGGGCGAAAATGGCGGCGCGAAGCGTCGAAAGCTTGCAACGGAGAGGAGGGGATCTCAGTGAGTCTCCTCCCCAAGAAATTTTTTGCAGTTCCATATCTGGAATGGTGCATTTTAGTACCGATTGTATAGCTATTAATTAAAAATATATAATTTTAACTACGTTTCAATAATGCATGGCATGTTGCAGTTTTGTTAAAATAATTTAAATAGTAAAGAGTTTTAATGAAAAAAAATTTATTGAGGCTGAGCAATTTCTGATTCCTGTTATAAATATATTGACCATTTGTTTTGTTACATAATAGTTACCTGATTTATATTATACTGTTGGTTTAACGTACAACCCGGGAAGAACGACAAAGATGCACGAATATAGCTTAGCTATTTGTGTGATATTTCTTATAAAATATTGAAGACAAACAGATCTATCAATAACAACAGTCGCAATTATTCAATTTAAAATAAAATTAATTCTGCTAAAAAGTACATTTGCAAATTAAATAACATCACACAGAAATCACGGAGTTTGTACTTTATTATTTTATTATACATATGTATAAAAATGAAGTCAGAAGTCAGTGTTATTTTATTAACTTATTTAAGTTGCTAGTTGTCCTCAGAAGATATCAATATATAAAACTATTACAAGAAATTTCGGGCCCCTGGGTAGGGGTGTCACGGGCCCCCGTGCTGATATTAATATTTTAGAAAGTTGATTGGCCAGCTCAGTCCGGGTCCCTAAAACTCGAACTTATATTATAATACGTTTCAAATTCGCAAACGTCGTGGTTTAGCACTGAATTTACCTAAAAATGCTTCAGCATTCAGATTGTCTGTTAAATCTTTTTCAAATGCAACCAGGAAAAGATTGCGTAGAGGCTTTTGTAACATTGATCTGCGATATGGGGTGAGCATTCGTGTGAGGGTTGAGAAACTGTTCTCACACACGGCTGTTGAAGCCCCAAATGCCAATGCTAGCCAAAATACCCAGAAGTGAACTGCAATAAGATTCAATCTTTTATGCGCAAAAATTAGATAAGCTATATATGTAAGTAAAATAGCGTGAATGATTGCCAAAATATTAACTTTTACGTTTTTATTATTATTGATTTATTGAACAAAATGGTTGATGTTTTATAGCCGTTATTATTAATTTTTTTTCAAAAAGCTCAAATCATGAACGGGGGGGGGTCTCAGCCCCCTAGCCCCCTCTCTGGCTACGGGCCTGCAACTTCCATTTAATTAATTTTACATGATTTAAACGTGTTAGATATTTTCCAAACCCAGTTAAATGACGAGGAGATAATTGGTCTGGTAATAAAGATTCCCACACGAATTCCAAAATCTTATGTTTTTTTTCAGCGTTGCTTGATATTTTTACGTTTTTTTTGGGGCCGTAGGTAAAGATACACGTTAAGGCCCAAGGAAAATATGCATTAGAGGGGTGTCCTAGGAAAACATTTATTTTGAGCCCTTTAGCTAGCTACGTTTGGATGACCTAGGCAATGTTTAATTTGGGGGGGGGGGGCTTGGTTAAAAACGCTGTTATAACTTCCGCTTGCGAACAATGGGCAACTTTGAGTCTTCAAAGCCGCCAAGTCTGACAAGGGCCCCCTTAGTAGTGGAGGAGGGGGGGGCTAAGACGGCCTATCCATAAGAACGGTTCTTGTTTAAGGCACCAGGTAAATCAGTGGTTTTCACCCAATTGGGCGGGTTTCAACATTGGACCAAGAAGGGTTTTCTTTCCAAAAAAATTTGGGAGCCACTGACAAAGGCGGTTTAAACATTATGTGCCAGTATAAGAGGCCAAGGGTAGTGTTATATTATGCCTGGTTTAGTATAATCTTCCCAACGTATCGCATACTATCCAGTTACGGGGCCAGGAGCAGCTTCCATAGTCGCCGCTTACAATGGGCCGCATCTGCCACCGAGCTTCATGGACTTTGACGCACGTAATGTTTTGTAGTTGAGAAGGAATCGCAACAATAGATTTGAATACAGATGTTTTTTTTTTTTGACTTAGTGAGAGAGAAGAATTGATAGATTGATGGATAGATGTGGAGAGTTTAGGTTCCCGTTTTTATCATGTATTATCTTTACACCGGCTTCTGAGAAAATAATTTCTTTGCAGATTTGGACCCGCGCACTTCGCTGTGACCCCACAGCACTGAGCTCAATTTAGCTAAGTACTCCACAATGGAACCTCTAAGGCCAGAGAAAGGTCGTCCGCCCAAAGACCACTTGGAGAAGGTCTTGCGAGCAGGAAATGAAAAATCTGCAAACAGACATAGGGAGAATTGAAAAAGGCCTCCCAAAATAGAGTTCGCTGGAGAGTGTTTGCAGAGGCGGCCCTTTGTGAGAAAAAGGTTCTGGACCACATGTTTAAAAAGTGTATAGCTTTGCTAGTTATTTTCGAGATATGCAGTTCAGTTAAAACTTAACGTCACTTTTATACCTTTATTAAAAATTTAAAAAAAATGTATTGTTATGCTGTTCAGTATTGACTTGACAATAACCTACATTTTCAATAACTGTATCTTTGGCTTTTGATTCGCTTATCTAAAATGTTGATAATTACTGATAATCACAAGAGAAGAGCAAATAACAAGTCAATGTGTGCATTTGATAACAATATCGATAAGTAATGTTAATGAGTCTTTTTTTTCTGCTTTTATTTTTCTTTCTTCGAACTCTTGTGCTTATTGGCTGAATTAATTCTTCGAACTCTTGTACTTACTGGCTGAATTAATTCTTCGAACTCTTGTGCTTACTGGCTGAATTAATTATTCGAACTCTTGTGCTTACTGGCTGAATTAATTCTTTGAACTCATTGTATATCAAAGTGACCTCAGCGATGGCTCTCCATCGCACTCATTTCAGGGAGGCCTTTATCAACTACCTTTATCAACTACCTCCGTGTCATCGTTTCGACTTGTTCGCAAATCCGTAAACCTCTCTCTTTCCTTGTGGGCAGGGCCGGCGAGAGTATTTATGCCCCCCCCCCGGCCAATGAATACGTATGGGCCTCGTTATACGAAATCATACATATGTGTGTCTGCATATTATATATTATAGTAGCATCTCGTCTCATCGGTTCGCAATCAGTGCTCGATTTAAGAAAAAAGCAGTGCCGGGGATAAATGTCTATGGTTTCATCCCTGGCGGGGATATATTAGCTAAAGCAGAGTCGGGGATGACAGTTCTCACTGCCGGAGATATCCCCGGCGGTAAATCGAGCCCTGCTCGCAATGATTCAGTGTCCACAATATTCGGCCTAGTTAACAACATCTATCAGTACTAAAATGAATGATTACAGATAGTTTTTGTAGTTATAAAAAAAACAAACTCAAACAACTATTACATTGAGTTTCAGTAATAAAAGGGTATTTCAGTATATGTAAGGCAGTTAAATACTATTTTTTACAGCTACCGCCCATATGACTTCAATAATAACGGTCATACAAAATCGGTGCACTAGGCCGGATGGTCGAAAGTCTACTGTATCTTTCCAATAAACTAACGTTGTATTGTTAGATTAAAAAAATGCAATAATACACATGGATTAAAAAAAAAATAACGTGTTTTGCTAGACTTTAGTGCACCCCCCTTTGTTATTTTCGTAATAGGCCAACTGAGTACCGGACAATGTATTCCCAGACAATGTTTCCCACACACAATGTATCCCCAGACAATGTATTCCCAGACAATGTATTCCCAGACAATGTATTCCCAGACAATGTATTCCCACACAATGTATCCCCAGACAATGTATACCCAGATAATGTATACCCAGACAATGTATCCCCAGACAATATATACCCAGACAATGTTTTCCCACACAATGTATCCCCAGACAATATATACCCAGACAATGTATTCCCACACAATGTATCCCCAGACAATATATACCCAGACAATGTATTCCCACACAATGTATCCACAGACAATGTATTCCCACACAATGTTTACCCAGACAATGTATACCCAGACACTGTATTCACGCACAATGTATACCCAGACAATGTATACCCAGACAATGTATACCCAGACACTGTATTCACGCACAATGTATACCCAGACAATGTATACCCAGACAATGTATACCCAGACAATATATACCCAGACAATATATTCCCAGACAATGTATTCCCACACAATGTATCCCCAGACAATATATTCCCAGACAATGTATACCCAGACAATGTATACCCAGACAATGTATTCCCAGACAATGTATACCCACACAATGTATCCCCAGACAATATATACCCAGACAATGTATTCCCACACAATGTATCCCCAGACAATGTATTCCCACACAATGTATACCCAGACAATGTATACCCAGACACTGTATTCACGCACAATGTATACCCAGACAATGTATACCCAGACAATGTATACCCAGACACTGTATTCATGCACAATGTATACCCAGACAATGTATACCCAGACAATGTATACCCAGACAATATATACCCAGACAATATATTCCCAGACAATGTATTCCCACACAATGTATCCCCAGACAATATATTCCCAGACAATGTATACCCAGACAATGTATACCCAGACAATATATTCCCAGACAATGTATACCCAGACAATGTATTCCCACACAATGTATCCCCAGACAATATATACCCAGACAATGTATTCCCAGACAATGTATTCCCAGACAATGTATTCCCACACAATGTATCCCCAGACAATATATACCCAGACAATGTATTCCCAGACAATGTATACCCAGACAATGTATTCCCACACAATGTATACCCAGACAATGTATACCCAGACAATTTATTCCCAGACAATGTATACCAGACAATGTATTCCCACACAATGTATCCCCAGACAATATATACCCAGACAATGTAATTCACAGACAATGTATTCCCAGACAATGTATACCCAGATAATGTATACCCAGAGAATGTATACCCAGACAATGTATTCCAAGACAATGTATCCCCAGACAATATATACCCAGACAATGTATACCCAGACAATATATACCCAGATAATGTATACCCAGACAATGTATCCCCAGACAATATATACCCAGACAATATATACCCAGACAATGTATACCCAGACAATATATACCCAGACAATATATACCCACACAATGTATTCCCAGACAATATATACCCAGACAATGTATTCCGCTAGTAAACAAAACAAAAAATTTCACGTACTTTTTTATGGACATGGTTTTCCATCATTTTATTGTTTTCTCTTTAGCCGTGAATGTTTACCCAATGTTGACACCCCGGTGCAGGGTGTACCCCCCCCCCCCCGCCAAACTCTTGTGGTTACCCCCTGGGGTACGCGTGCCCCACTTTGGGAAGAACCGTGCTAGATCATATCTAGACATGGCATCTAGTAGACTTGCCCGGTCAACTATAAGGGGTTGTGACATATTTAAATTGTGATAGGTTGGCTCACTCCTAAATGTGATGGGTTAGCTCACTACTAAATGTGATAAGTTGGCTCACTACTAAATGTGATAGGTTCGCTCACTACTAAATGTGATGGGTTAGCTCACTACTAAATGTGATGGGTTGGCTCACTCCTAGATGTGATAGGTTGGCTCACTCCTAAATGTGATTAGTTGGCTCACTCCTAAATGTGAAAACTTGGCTCACTCCTAAATGTGATAGATTGGCTCACTCCTAAATGTGATAAGTTGTCTCACTCCTAAATGTGATAGGTTGGCTCACTCCTAAATGTGATAAGTTGGCTCACTCCTAAATGTGATTAGTTGGCTCACTCCTAAATGTGATAGGTTGGCTCAATCCTAAATGTGATAAGATGACTCAATCCTAAATGTGATAGGTAAACAGATGCCCTCTATATTACACGATCGTCACTGATGTCAGCGTGATATTCTATGACAGCTAATCTACAGAAATCGTTATACACTTCCATGGACACTTCTAAAGAAGCGATTCTTCTCGAAAATGCTCACAGGAAATTGAAACAAACTGTAAGCCTATATATAGTATCACCTAACAAGACATAGTGCGCAGAAGTAAAAAAAAAATGAAATCACCTACTCCAGTGTTTCCCAAACTTTCGACAATGGTGAACGCCTTCATTATTTTCTTGAAAATAAGTTTCCCATGCAAAAAAAAATTCATACCATTACAGAGGCGCAACTAGACCAAACTTTCAAGGGGGGGGGGGCAAAAAATCACTTGTAATAAAAAAAAAGGAAAGGGGTCATGTGACATGTATCATGTGACTAATTTTGGTCTAATCTTTTATTTCTATTTCGGGGGGGGGGGGCAAATACCCCCCAATGCCCCTCACCCCCTTGTTGTACCCTTATTACGGTTCTGGTTTTCCCTCTTTTCATAATTTCACTTTAACTGTGTAAGTTTACCAGATGGTCTCAGACCGATGTGGCGTGTACGCCAACATAACTCTTATGAAAACAATGACCTACTCAATTATGCCACATTTTGTTTTCCTTACGGTTGAAACTTCTATGAGTTAAAAAACAACTGTCGTATCTCCTCAGAAGGCTAAACTACTCCTTCAAGAATAGTGAACTTATTATCCTCCAGTGTCCTCATTACTTAAAATATAATTAGATTGACATCACTAGTCCAACACAAGTGTCCAGTAAGGAAAATGACATTATTCACCGTTTCACGAGTTATTTCTTTATTAAACACAACATGTCGAGGATGGCGACGGTGGTTTCTTTTATTTATTCAGTTTACAAATAAGACATAGTTTTATAGAAAAACATCTACCTTCAATAACCGTCAGTGTCTCCTCTTCTTATTTATTTGCTTCCGTTTTTATAACCCATTCATTTGGTGCGTTACCGTAATACAGGGAATTCCCTCTAACATGTCTCTTTTCATGTTGACTAAAAACTCACAACATGCACTGACTACAAGTAAATATAACAGAGTTATGACAACAACTCATCAGTTAGCACGCGATTAAAATATCACTTCCTTTTAATTTTAATCGGAGTGTTGGCACTTTGCTATAAATAGGCCTAAGTGTTTTTTTTTTGGTTGAATTTTGGGCACGCGGCACCCAAATAGGTTCGCCACCCACTGTCGTATACTGCGGCCCCCAAATAGGTTCGCCACCCACCGTCATACACTGCGGCCCCCAAATAGGTTCGCCACCCACTGTCATACACAGCGGCCCCCAAATAGGTTCGGCACCCACCGTCATATACTATTAAAATGGATTTCAAAGGATGTTATAAATAAATAAACATTTGAAGTCTAAAACGAAATATTTAATTTACAGCACTAAAAAAAAAACAACACACGCGCGACCAAATAAAAGAATTAAGCATTCTTAAGTTAGGTGACACACACTGTTTCAAAAGAAACAGGACATCCTTAAGTTAGGCGACACACACTGTTTCAAAAGAAACAGGACATTCTTAAGTTAGGTGACACACGCTGTTTCAAAAGAAACAGGCCATTCTTAAGTTAGGTGACACACACTGTTTCAAAAGAAACAGGCCATTCTTAAGTTAGGTGACACACACTGTTTCAAAAGAAACAGGCCATTCTTAAGTTAGGTGACACACACTGTTTCAAAAGAAACAGGCCATTCTTAAGTTAGGTGACACACACTGTTTCAAAAGAAACAGGCCATTCTTAAGTTAGGCGACACACACTGTTTCAAAAGAAACAGGACATTCTTAAGTTAGGTGACACACGCTGTTTCAAAAGAAACAGGCCATTCTTAAGTTAGGTGACACACACTGTTTCAAAAGAAACAGGCCATTCTTAAGTTAGGTGACACACACTGTTTCAAAAGAAACAGGCCATTCTTAAGTTAGGTGACACACACTGTTTCAAAAGAAACAGGCCATTCTTAAGTTAGGTGACACACACACTGTTTCAAAAGAAACAGGCCATTCTTAAGTTAGGTGACACACACTGTTTCAAAAGAAACAGGCCATTCTTAAGTTAGGTGACACACACACTGTTTCAAAAGAAACAGGCCATTCTTAAGTTAGGTGACACACACACTGTTTCAAAAGAAACAGGCAGTGGCGTAGCTAAGGGGGGGGGGGGGCGGGGGGGGGGGCGGACCGCCCCGGGTGACAGCCTATGAAGGGTGACACTGTCACCTCCAACAAATAAAAAAAGTGGCATTTATAGCAATTTAAGTTGCATGACCATATTTATATTGAATATATTTATATACTAATAAGAACAATGTTTTTGCATCTTCTCATAGAGTCAAATGATAATTAGACCTATAAGTGAAAAATGTTGCCGATCTGAATTCGGGGTTTCACTTGTATAAATACGTTTGCCATTCATTGGCTGAACCAAGGGGAAAAAACCACACATGAATATGTGTTATACTGATGTCGATGGTGAGACCGGTAACTTGGTGGTAACTATTTTTAACTGCCAACTTTCTCAGCAAAGAATTATTTACTTACATATTTTAAATATCCAGAATTATATAACAATTAAGAACATAATTTTATTATATTTCTGACTGAACAAAAAATAAAATTATTGATCTATTGTCTAAATAGCATTTTAGATTGATCAAAATAATTTAGAACTGTCAATAAAATATGACAGTTTGGCAGCACTGCAGTAGACAAGCACGTCCAGCTTACGTCAGATTGTTTGTTTAGTCTCGTCACCTGTCGTCCAACATCCCCCTTCCTGCCCCCCCCCCCCGTACCTTTCCTTTTCCCGCGAGTCGTCGTGTTATTTTAGCGATAACACAATGGGAGTTAACTCTTTTTAATTGCTGGTGCCTCTGCAACTTAAAAGATTTTTAGCGCATTTTCGAGAAAAAATGCGCTATTGTCCCCATTTTGTCTGTCTGTCATCACCCTAGATCTCAGCAATCATAAGTCCTAGACCTAGACCCATGGTGTATATACTTTTTTTTGTAGGTCTTGTTTTAATTGTTAGAGCGCTCAGCATAGCGATAAAACGCTTTACTTTATTATTGTACATTTATGTGTTCTTTTAATACATTGGATGTATTCGAATGTTGTAAAAAAACATAAGTAAGTACGTTTAATTAAAATATTCTAGATGTAGCGAGAGTGATTTTTTTTTCTCTTTTTGTTTTAAATCTTCATGTATAATTACCCAAATCTGCTTTTTCTCACGCTTTTTCATTTAATTTCTGTAATAAAAGTAAGAAAAAATCACTATAGTAATTTAGTTTAATTAACTCTTGTAGCTTTTACGGGGTGATTTTTTGAATGATACAATTAGTGAACATCTGCAAGGAATCTTGATTAACAGGTGCCATGGTTTAGAAACGATGGAACTTGTGTAACGTCATCTAAAATGTAACTGGGTTGGGAAAGGGGGAAAATTAAAAAAAAACGCGTTAATAATAAGTGAGCATCTACTTTCTGGAGTACGATAATGCAGCAAGCATGGCTGAAATCCACGGTGGTGTGCAACAAAAAATCAAAGACATTAATCCGAAGGCAATTTTTGTACCTTATTCCAATCATTCTTTGAACCTTTGTGGCAAACATTCGTTTGCTAACAATCCGTCGTGTGTAACGTTTTTTGGAAGTCTAGAGGCGCTGTACATGCTGATGTAGTGAAACCAGTGATACAGAAGTTTAACAAGTTTGTGGAAGCCATTGAAGCTCTTTGTGATTTCGAAGAAAGCGTCGAGACAAGAGGCGCTGCGCACAATCTGTTGCCAGCTTTTATGCGACTTTTCTTTTATTTCGTTCTTGTTTTTCTGGGGTGACGTTTTACAAGAAGTTGACTCAGCACAGAAGTACATGCAAACACCAGATATTACTGTGGACATGGTTGCAACCAAACTCTCAAGGTCTTTTTGGAAGTGCAGCGTACGAAGGTTGTTGACAATGCCGTCCAGCAGGCATTTGTGAAATTGTAGAACTTGATATCCTTACAGAGAAGAGAATCATAAGAAAGACAAGATTACCAGGAGAGGAAGCAAGAGATGCTGGATTGTCATTGCAGCAGGAGACCAAGAGAGCAATGTTAGAGTGTCTGGACCGTTTTCATATGGAGTTATATACGAGAGGAAAGGCAGTGAATGACATTTTGCTGACTTTTTCTTCCGTTCAGCCATTATTATTTGTGCCAACGACCAAGAAATACAGTCTTCTGTTACCAAGCTCACAGCCATGTATGATGAGCTGTCTGAAAAAGACCTTTGTCTAGAAATTCCACGTTTAAGGCGACACCTACAAGCATCCGAAATAAACTTGGAGGAAGCCAAGCACTGGACTGTACTGCAATTTCTACGGTTTGTCATCAAGTGGGAATTTGTTGAATCATTGCCATATCTTACGCTGACTCTAAGATTCTTTCTGGCAATATGTGTTTATGTGGCATCGTGTGAAAGAAGTTTCTCGAAAATGAAACTTATAAAAAATTACCTCCGGTCAACCATAAGCCAGTAGAGATTGTCGGATATGGCTGTTCTGTCCATTGAACGCGCGCTTACAAGACAAATAGATTTTGACGATGTCATTGACCTGTTTGCCACAACAAGAAGACATTCCTGCTAGGACTATAATGTCGAAGGACATTCAGACATTCTTTTGGGCTGTGCATTCCGAGTTCTGCAGTTTGTATTTAGATGTTCTGAAAGTGATATGTTGCGTTTTAAAAAATGTTTGGATTTGAACTATTTGTTTTGTGATATTGGATTTGGATTTTGTCTTGGATTATACATGTAAGCAGTAACGTACCGGTCAGTTGAGTAAAGTAGAGCCTAGAGGTAGAGTATATATGAAAGTTTAGCCACACCTAACCATTCAGCATAGGGTCGTGTGGGGTCACTGGGGTGACATTCGAACGGACCGCCCCGGGTGACGTTTACTCTAGCTACGCCACTGGAAACAGGCCAATCACACCAGGACTGCTGCCTAGAGCTCCCCTCCTCCACCTAACCTGTTGTTAAATCTGCCAATGGCACGACCCCCCCCCCTCTCCCCCCATATGTCCCATGGGACGGACCTGATCATCCTGATGGCTATAAATATATCAGTCGAAAACATATTTCATAGTACACCGTTACACATAATAATAAAATGTATTCGCCGTATCTAAATTGAAGACTGGTATGCATTAATTACACTTGAAGCAAGTTTAATACTGCAGATTGTTTTTATTCTTTTCAATATTAATGAGATCACTTTCTATACCAATGATAACTAACGACTTAAGCCGCCGAGTGTGTCCAATTAGTAACGACTTTCTCCTGGTACATTTTTTCTTTATCACAATAGCTGACTGATATGATAACTGGGCAAGATCATGTGAACATTGATACCGTCAAGGGATGCAATATCAAAGACCTATTATCAAATGTAAATTCATCAAATCTTCCATCCACCTTTCTATTTATTTTTTTTAATATGTCATACCCTATTCTTTTTTTTTCTTCTATACTATTTACTTCATTCCTATTTCCCACAAAACTCTTTATCCAAAAGAAATCAATTATTTACAGAGTTTCTTAATTTTTTTCATTATACTTTAAAATTAGATAACAAAACAAACGAAACAAACTAACGTGCAATAGTTGTTTGAAAAAGTGGGCGTGGCCATATACACAGTGGTTAGGTTTCTTTTGTCTTCACTTATCTTAAACGCACAAAAAAAGAAATGAATAAATTACATATGATAACAGAGATATACCGTAGACAGTGGCACACTCGATGTAGGGTAAGACATAGATAACAGATAACCAGACACTGGTTATTTCACTTGTGTTTGTGTGTGAGTAGACTCTGTGTGTGTGTAAGTGTGTGTGTGTGTGTGTGAAAGTGTATGCATGTGTGTTCACACAGAATCATTATGTGCTTTACGTGGTAATAAATACTCCTGGGTTAGGTATTATAAAAACGAAGCTAAGGGAGGAGAACGCAATAGGAATTGATTTCAGTCTTGGGAAGTTACTTCGGAAATATCGACTGACCAAATCCTAAATCTATTTTTTGGATCTGAATCTTTGAATTTCTATCCATCTCAAGACAATTATCCCTCTACTTGTAGATCTGAGTATGGAATCGTATCATAATCCAAAGTTTGGAGTAATTTCGGTAACTGTATCTGAATGTGTACACAAAATGGTGTGGTCCACTGTAGTATAGCCAATTCCCTGTGAGGTAGCCATCCAAATCCCTGTGAGGTAGCCATCCAAATCCCTGTGAGGTAGCCAACCAAATCCCTGTGAGGGTAGCCAACCAAATCCCCGTGAGGTAGCCATCCAAATCCCCGTGAGGTAGCCATCCAAATCCCTGTGATGTAGCCATCTAAATCCCCGTGAGGTAGCCATCCAAATCCCTATGAGGTAGCCATCCAAATCCATGTGAGGTAGCCATCCAAATCCCTGTGATGTTGCCATCCAAATCCCTGTGAGGTAGCCATCCAAATCCCTGTGAGGTAGCCATCCAAATCCCTGTGAGGGTAGCCATCCAAATCCCTGTGAGGTAGCCATCCAAATCCATGTGAGGTAGCCATCCAAATCCCTGTGATGTAGCCATCCAAATCCCTGTGAGGTAGCCATCCAAATCCCTATGAGGTAGCCATCCAAATCCATGTGATGTAGCCATCCAAATCCCTGTGATGTAGCCATCCAAATCCCTGTGAGGTAGCCATCCAAATCCCTGTGAGGTAGCCATCCAAATCCCTGTGTGGGTAGCCATCCAAATCCATGTGAGGTAGCCATCCAAATCCCTGTGATGTAGCCATCCAAATCCCTGTGAGGTAGCCATCCAAATCCCTATGAGGTAGCCATCCAAATCCATGTGAGGTAGCCATCCAAATCCCTGTGATGTAGCCATCCAAATCCCTGTGAGGTAGCCATCCAAATCCCTGTGAGGTAGCCATCCAAATCCCTGTGAGGGTAGCCATCCAAATCCCTGTGAGGTAGCCATCCAAATCCCTGTGATGTAGCCATCCAAATCCCCGTGAGGTAGCCATCCAAATCCCTGTGAGGTAGCCATCCAAATCCCTATGAGGTAGCCATCCAAATCCCTGTGAGGTAGCCATCCAAATCCCTATGAGGTAGCCATCCAAATCCCTATGAGGTAGCCATCCAAATCCATGTGAGGTAGCCATCCAAACCCCTGTGAGGTAGCCATCCAAATCCATGTGAAGTAGCCATCCAAATCCCTGTGAGGTAGCCATCCAAATCCATGTGAGGTAGCCATCCAAATCCCCGTGAGGCAGCCATCCAAATCAATTATAGTTGAATGATTGTATGCTTATTCTGGATGTAAATGGAGACGTATTATCCAAATGACAGAATGGACAGTTAAGTATGTCAAAGAATATACATATATATTCTGTTCATATTGCTAAGGAAAGTCACTCGTACGTTGGAAAACTATGTGCATTTAAGGGGGGCCTAGCTAAAGTTAATCTAGGGGCTTTAGACAAAAGCTTTTTAAAGCCCCGCTTGTATTATAGTTGGGGGCCCTAATAATCTTTTAAACTTTAAATAATGGAACCCCCTCTGCTAACTCCTAACTGTTTGAACTGTTAAAACATTTTAGCATGGGTCACTTGACACACACACACGTGCTTTCTTGTGGATGGCAAACTGAAATCTTGACAGGGTGCCCAATCAGGGGATTGGGGGAGGGGGGCTAAGCATACAAATTGTTGTCTACCCATACGATCGTCTCTGTTTTCAAATTGGCGATCAACAGTGTCGGATTTAGGTCGCCAAAGCCCCCGGGCGTAGAAGAAAAATTTTGGTTTCAAAGAGAAACTGTGAAAATAAACAAGTGTAAACAAAATTGTTGCTTTGCGAGGCATTTCTTAAGTAAGGGCATTGTTCCCGCCTTTCTTAAGTAGGGACATTGTTCCCGCCTTTCTTAATTAGGGGCATTGTTCCCGCCTTTAGATCCGCTCCTGCTGAACACAAGTACCGAGACCGGCGCATCAAACGCTCATAAAATACGAACATATAGGGGGCCGTGGAAGTATCATCCAGTGCAAAGATTTGGAGCTGTGGCCTAAATAAGTGATAGATATTTTTTTACATCGCATTACAATCAAACATATGATTAGAGAAAAAAAAAAGAGAGAAAGGCCTACTTCATCTGCTGAACACCATGTGATCCACTCAGTGACCTGATTAGGCGATATATGATCAAGGGCCCAGGGTCCCGTCGATTCACTTCTCTGGTTACTTGTCCACGCGAGCGGTCTCTGTCCATACTCACACCATGTACAACGTTCTGGCACTCACACTTCTCGGGGCTGCCCTTGTGTACGGCCAGGTCCCCCACCACTGCTTCTCCCCACCACAGCTGACGGTGAGTACTGATTTTTATTATTTTTATGTGAAAAAAAAAAAAAACAAAAAAAACCCAGCAACACCTGCTTATATCAGTTCCAACATTTTTATATACACAGATACCTATAAACACTTTCTTTTTTTTTTTTTTTTGTTTAATAATAAATCTATTTTCCGGCAAAAATAACGAGTGCATGTTCTATGTTAATATGCTTTTTAGGCATTGTCGGTAGGTAACATTGACAAAAACCTGGCCAATCTAATGTATGATTCTAAAATGATAAACAATGCATTTTTAATTTTAATGATGCATTAATGGCGAATGAAATTCATATAAATAAATAAAATGCATTTCGTGTTTTTTTTTTCAAATAGAAACATCAGTGCCCTAACATTCACAATCAGTCTCACATCCGGTCATGTACTCATGACTTGCATTGTAGGAAAAGATAAGTCTCACTTTTGCATTTTTTTTAAAACATCCCATGAAATTCACAGTATTAACAGACATCTTTGACAATGCTTTAGAAATTAGCCAAAAAAAATATAATTGATTGATAACCAGTACAAACAATCAGTCATACACACCCTCACTCAATTAGTAGTGAGGTGTCACGAAATAATTAAATATTTTGTGATCTATTGGTTGTTGGAGATGTACCAGGGGCAGCAACCGTTGACACACCTAAATCTTTATGATCGTTTCTTTTCGTTAAGCCCCGCCCCTCATGCTGAACATGTATTTATAAATTAAATTGTTTAATGGTATAACATCACAACATCTTGCATAAAAATGGTATTACATAGATGCTTTAAAAATGTTCACGACATGTAAATTTAACAATGATTATTTTTCATTCTATTCCAACAGTTCCGTGCTCAACAATACAACCATGAATTCACCACATTCAGACAGTTTGATGCTGAGTATGATGCCATGGGTGAAAAAATCGCTTTCGATGAGATAGAGCAGTCTGGACCCCAGCCAGGCAGACAGTAAGTTCCACTGTCTGAACTACACACGTTTTCATACAATTCCAGATTATTTACTTTTTGAGCTAACTAGGCCAACTTTTTTCAAAATATGTGATATATGTTAAGGTATTTCTACGCTGTATAGTCATTAATTATCATCATGCAATTCTTGTAAAACAGTTATTAAAAAACATTTTTTAATTTTATCAATCTAAGTTTGAGACATACAAAAAAAAAGAGCAAAGAAACAACTTTTACATTTTCAGTTTTGTAAACTTAAAATTCATAGTTTCATCTACACACATATTTGTACCATTTTGCTCTTTCCACAGCCACATTCATAGATGAAACTCTAATCATTTTTCTCTTTACTTGTGTTTTATCAACATTTTGTATTAAGCATCCTTATTCTGTCTGCAGGTACTACAAAATCATCATCCTGCACAGAGAAAATATTGCCTATGAGTACAACCGTCAGACCAAAGTCTGCAAGAAAGGTGATGCTGGTCCATTCTACCCATTTGCTGTCCCAGAAAATGCCACATTTGAGGCTGAATACTACGTTGGTGGACCTGGTGAAGAACTTGAGGCTGTTGAATGGTCAGATCGCAGTACAACTGCAAGTAGGTCACATATTATTTAGTTTCATTGTTTCCAATATATATATTTTTAAGAAGACAAACCAATATATATATATAAGCATAACTTATAATTGTTTGAATTGTTATTCTTTGATTAAAACCAACAACATTTTATTTCAGGGGAAGCCTGGATTGGTGTTTTCAGCAGATTCAACTGCTACCCTGTTCGTACTTTCCTCATTAACGGCCGCAACAATGAAACTCTGACCACTCGTATTTTTGACTTGGTCCAGGGCATTGTTGACCCTAACTTCTTCATTCCCCCTCAAGAATGTCTGCAGGCTCAGAAATCTGAAGAAGTGAGCAGCTTAGTTCAGAACTTGAGATCCATGTACACTCGTAAATTTGATTAAATAAAAAAAAAAAATTTCACAAACTTTCTGTAATGAATATTAAATCTCATGACTAAATGGGGGCTGAATTTAATTTCATGTCTCTTTATAAGTCATAGATACTAATTTCATATGTAGTCTATTATTATCAATTGACTGTAGCTTTAATGTATTCAACTTGTGGAGGCTAACATTTTGTTCTGTTTAGCAAACGCTCTGAACTTGGGGCTTACATTTCAGTCTAACGAATTGAACTTGTTAAAGCTTACAGTTTGTATGTTTTTGTTTAGTTTACAATGTAATCTGTGATGTTTTAACAGAATAAAGACAATAATATCCATAAAAAAATGAAGATAAAAAAATTGAATTTTTTTTTAATTTAAACAAAATAGCTTTGAAAAAATATCTGAGCAAAAATATCACAATGTTTGTTCACAAAAATAATTTTGAACACAGTTAACATCGATGTATAAAAAATTGAATTAAATAGATGAAATGGAACGAAAAAAAGTAAAAAATTAAAACAAAAATTCCATTATTTGAAAATATAAAAGTTTGACACATATACAACTGCAGTATGAAGAATAGTAGTTGATAGAAAATGTGTTTCAAAGTGAATACATGTATAATAAGTATTTTATTTAAATCTCAGAATATCATTAATTTGGCTAATCAGAATTTGCATAGTAATTTTCAAGAAGTCCTCTATAAAATATAAGAACTGCAATTGGAATACAGTGTACTTTTTGTGGCAGCTTAAAATCATTATAAAAGGATTTTTTTAATAGTGATGCACTTTCTGTATGATATATTCTGTGAACGAGCCCAAGGCAGACTTTCAAAAAGTAAATCACTGCTCATATACCATAAGATCTGATAAGTAATGTAATGGCAGTGGTCGCCAAAGTGAACTTTCCATAAGATTGACTCGGATTACTATAACACATCATATAGACATGTAGTGGCACATTTGGAGTGAAAAAACTAGAACCCGATTTAATTTAAATAAAATTAAGACATGCAGAGGAAAGATTTCCCTAAATTTTTCTTTTTTATACATGTGTTGATTTCACAAAAGGAATTTTATGATAAATAACTAAAACTTAACATTAACATTTAAAAAAAAAAGGTATTAATAATAGGGAATATTTTATATTTAATTACTTTTCTTTAATAAAATTGAATCACTTGGGCCTATTGAATTAAAAAAAACAACAACAAATATTTAGTTATAATAATGAATCAATCACATTGATATGACAAATGCAAATAAAATGATTTTTGATTTTAACATTTTGCAAGGTATTTGCTCATCAGCAAATCTTAAACAAAAATGTACATGTGTTATTTCAATAATTGGAAATTAAGACTAGAATATTAATAAATAAATAAAAATCAACTGATTTTCAAAAATGAAATGTGAACAAATGAACAACATTGATAATAATCATAAAAATATTGCTTCAATACATAAATATAGATTAATAAAAATGTTTAAAATATGTGCATTTTTATAATTAAAAAATATTTTCTTCCAATGTACTAATGCATAATAATTGTTATGCTAAATAATATCAAAGTTCAGTATGTCTTCTGTTTTTGCAGTAGCTACTGCATAAATCTGCTTCAAATGAGACATCAGGATCATCCCACATGGCATAAATACCATCCTCTTCAAATTCACCAACAAGTTCTTGACACAGCTTTTGCATTCTATTAAAAATAGATCATGAGCAATCCATTAAATCAATGGATGATAACAAATGTACACAATTAAACTTTAAAGACAGAAAAAGTTTCCTTAGCATTTTAGGAGATCCTTGATATCTTCTCCTTGAACAATGCTTTGTAAAAATTTTATGTTTATACATTTTTTTTTGGTTTATAGTCTGTATTGTTAGGTGGGGTGCAGGTAAAAAATTGATGTATTTTTACTAGGTTGAGGGATGGGGGTCACGGAACGTTTGACACTTGCTGACCCTGTAGCCTAAATAATGAAA
The DNA here is from genome assembly GCA_021962125.1 of Bulinus truncatus. Lineage (NCBI taxonomy): Eukaryota > Metazoa > Mollusca > Gastropoda > Planorbidae > Bulinus > Bulinus truncatus. The sequence continues at coordinate 3,639,871 of JAGDYQ010000008.1, forward strand.
CAAATTTGTTAACGTAAATAATGGACGAGCCCTTTGATAAATTAGCATGGCTTAGATGCTGCAGGTCAGTGGAGTTTCCAAGAGGATAAAATTCATTGAAAACTTTTTCTATAGCAATGTTTACTCAAAATTACCTAAATGATAACAATTTTAATGATTATTACTGGTTTTTTTTTTTAAGAGACAATTGGACCACAGAAGAAATCATGAAATGTTAGATGAAAAGAAAATTAGCTCAATGTTGAGAAAAAATTGTATTAGAAGAATTGGATGTCAGAACTTTAAGCCAAATAATAGAATTAAGTGCATAGTTCTTATAAATTTTTAGTCCAACAACATCCCAAAAGAATTATCAATATTACTGATATCCTGCAAAGAAGAATTTACTATTTGAATTTATTTGCCATGGTAAATTTATATACCTTTTTGTCCAAACACCACCGGCATCAACCATACCAGACATTCTAGCAGAAGCAAGTCCAGGTCCTGAGAAGTAGTTTTTGCCTAAAACATTCTTAACTCCACATCTGTAAGAAATAAAAAAAAAAAATTCTTCTAAAATTTAAATAATAAAAAAATTAAGAAACCCAACATACAAAAGTTTAACAAATGAATTATAAATTTTAATTTGTAATGAACAAAGTAAACTAAATAAGATAAAGTTTTTACAAAAAGTGATGGGATGACAGTGTGGTGGATGACTGGACTGCCAGCCCGAGGACATTTCTCCGCTGTGATGGATTTCCCCAAATGACATTTATTGGGGAATGAAAAGAAGCTGGGCATTTTAATAGCCAAACAACTCCACAGATTGCCACAATGGCTATTTGAGGGAATAATTAAAATAATTAAACAATCATGAGATCCCATCTTATAGCTGAAGGTTTTAATGTTGTTGAAAACTAGGAGGCTCTGTGCAGATGTAAGCCAGATCCAAATGATGCAAACGATGGATTAAAAAATATTACATATTCTTGGGCCACAGAAGCCAAAGCTAGAAAGGGTGTTATAAAAACTGTTCCTGTAGTGATAAAACACTTGATATATGAATATGTGTTATAGATAATAAACTAAACAGCACACACAATCCTTAAAAAAATTATAATTCAGTTGTTCAAGGCATATTTTAGATGTTTAATATTTGTAAATTAAATACTTACTCTTTAAATTCATCTTGACATAGTTCCTCAACATTTTCTAATATTTCAACATACGAAAGCTTTGATCCCTTTTTCTTACTTTCTGCTTTAGAAAATTTCTGAACAAACTGTAAAGAAAAACAAAATGAGTAAAAAAAATCATCATACTTTGTTTACAGAATTTTAAATTATTAATCTATTTATTTATTTAAAAACAAAAGCTATATGTCCGTACATATCTGAAAGATCGTATTTAGTCTCAATCAAATTAAATTCAGGAATAATAGAAAATTCTTGTTTTATTACATTAATCCATTGACAAAAGTTATCAGTTTTTGTTTTTATACATTTTTTTTTATGCTTTGTGTCTAGATAAACATTAAAAATATCCTCAAAGTATTCAATAATTATTATGCTCAAATTTAAAAATAAAAAAGAAGTACAGTAATTTCAAGTGTGTCCCATAATACGACACAAGGTTTAAAAGCTCTGTTATTACTTTTTAAATAAAAATGCCAAACTATGAAAGTTGAAAAAATATTATTTGACAAGCTGATAATTTTTTATTTCAAATGAAGACAAATGGAAATATATTAAAATAATACATATAGATGTTTAAATCTGATGTATATTATATTAAATATTTTCTTATTACATGTTGGCTTTTTAAAGAAAATCCAACTAGGTATATAATCTTTAAAGATTGTACATGTAGCTACAAACTATGCCAGCTACATAGAGATGCAATAATTCCATTTTTGCAAGTAATAAACTTATATAATGATACAATATTTAAGTGGCAGATAGTTGTGTTGTGTACCAAATTCAGAAAACATTTTTATCTTGTACTGGGCCCTGTTTTAGTTCTTCAGTCAATTCAGCTTAAATTAGATATTCAATGGGGAACCCAAAGGCAGTGGGGCATTGTGCTAACCACACTAGCCCTCAATAGTTGTGGCAACAAAAACAGATGAATTCTACAATTAAATGGCCCTGATGGGTTGTAAAAAGGTAATCTTTGCTTTTTCTAAGCCAAAAATAATATTTATACTCAGTGTAATTTGGACTGATAAACTAATTTTCTTTAAGGTAAATAATTTTACATTTTTACAATGAAGAGATAAAACCCATTTGGATGATATTTTTTCTTATTTAACACATGCATATATCATTTAAGAGAATTAGCTAATATCCAGGAAAATTAGCCTAGGGCCCTAAAGTTACTTTGCTGAAGAACCCCCCCCCCCAAATGTAAGAATTACCCTGTCCCTGGTGATAGGGCTGTAAGTGTAAGGTAGATTTCACACACAGCCAGTAAGAGAATTAGCTTGTAGTAGTGTAGCCCTGTTTTAGTGTATGGCATTCTATTATAATAGAGGAAGAGCTTGGTCACTTAACAATTATGGTTTAATTAGTCTAAGACCAAGTCCAATAGGCATGGTCTAAAACAGCTTGAAAAATATTTAAAATTATCAAACTTGTTTGTTAATTAATGTGTTGAAAATATAAAAACAAAAAAAAAACACATTTCTTCTTACATGATAAGCCATTGAACGACAAGCATCACATCGATATGCGTCGGGAATAAATTTAGAACCTTCATCTTCTTCGGTGAGCTTAGGTGGACTAAGTATTATTGCATCGTCAGATACTTCTTTTGGATCTATTCCTGTTTGTTCTTTCAGCTTGCTCAACTCTTCTTCCGTAAGGTCTTTTTTGCGTTGGGCTATTATGAGACCTAAAAACATGGCCACTAGTAAAACTTCTTTGTAAATCATGTTGTTGTCAAATCTTAAAGTTACTCACTATTATTAATGGTAAGCACGTATGATTTGTAACGACTCGTAACGGCTGGTTGTTTACACAAAAGTGTAACGGGAACTGATAATTTAAAAGATAGAACAGGGCTGTTTAGTAAATCTCATCTTAAAATAATAATAATTATAGAAACAATCTAAAGCTTAAAAATTTAACGTAGTTTAAGTTTTAAGGTAAAAATAATAAAACTTAGTAATATAATTCTAATTTACTTTAATATAAAATGTGTTTGTTAACTGGATAGATTTTTATCGGTTGCTGAGCAACAACAAGGTGGATTAGGATCACTGAGCTATATAGTTAGCTAATTGTGTCAGTTGGAAAGAAATTTTTTCGCCCTCCCCCGCGTGGGGGTGGGTTTTTTTTTTAATTTTTTTTTGCTGCAATATTGGGGAGGGGGGTGTGGATTATTTCGTAACGATATACTTAAGAGGTGCTCTTGAAATATCTATGAGCGAGGCCAAGGAGCCCCGTAGCGTGAAAATTCTACAGGAGGGGCCAGGCATTCTACAGCAGGGGCCAGGCAATAGCGGGGGGGGGGGCAGGTAATACATTTTACTAAGTACAACAAATAAGCAGGGGGGGGGCAGACAAAACGCAGGGGGACACGGCCCCCTGCCCCCCCCCGCACGCTACGGGCCTGAGGCCAAGTGTCATCTCCGCAACAAGCAGTGCTCGATTTACTGTCATCCCCGGCTCTGCTTTAGCCAGTGGCGCAACCAACAAAAAGTGCTGGGGGGGGGGGCTCACATAGTGAAAAAATACAGTTTGACAGTCATTTTTGTAACTTTATAACGTACATTATGTATTGATCATTTGACCTGGGGGGGGGCTCAATCCCCCCCGCCCCCCCCCCCCGGTTGCGCCACTGGCTTTGCTGATATATCCCTGCCGGAGATGAAACCATAGACATTTATCCCCTGCTCTGCAGAATTTTTTTTTCATGCCCGGCACTGGTTTTTTCATGCCCGGCACTGGTTTTTAGAGCATTTTCGAAAAAAAATGCTCTATTGTCCCCGTTTTGTCTGTCTGTCTGTCATCACCATAGATCTCAACAACCATAAGTCCTAGACCCATGATGTATATATCATTTTGTAGGTCTTGGCCTGCCAAGAAATGACTTTTGTCCGTTTCGCGATCTGACCTCTGAGGGCCGTAAAAGGGGGCTTGTAAAGTACCGTTTTTTACTATATAAGCTATATTAACATAGGAGCGCCCTAGATCTCAGCAACCATAAGTCCTAGACCCATGATGTATATATCATTTTTTAGGTCTTGGCCTGCCAAGTGTACATCAAAAGTCCATTTCGCGATCTGACATCTCAGGGCCGAAAAAAAAGACTTTCCTAGGTACCGTTTTTGCTTATATTTTAAATATAAATAATAAAAGCTACTCAAAGGGGCGTAATCATTATTTATTTTTGTAACAGTTATTCAACATGATTACTTTCCTCTCTATTTATCAAAACACGGAAAAAAATACGGATTTTGTTCGGCGAAAATGCTCTAAAATGTCCTTTGTCCGAAACGGAAAAGACTTAAATTGCTTGTTTCTTAAATTGAGCACTGTCAACAAGTAAAGGCAATTTGAGCATTTGGCATGGTCCCTGGTCTAAAACTACTTACGATTGGGAGGTCGGAATAGCCCCATTTGAAATTGTTTTTTTTTTGGGGTAGGGGTGGGGTGTGTGTGTGGGGTCGCAAGATATCCTCCCTAATGTAAAATCAGCTGTGGATAGAATGCTTTAGGTCACTAATACAGAAACAATATCAGGGGTTCCCGTATGGTGCAATATAATCGGCAATATGCATAGTCCTTCAGAGATATTTTTTTTTATATCATCATACAGCTAAAAATAAAACTAGCTTTTATATTAAATGTTTCAAAGTAGTGTACACCTGTTTATGTTTAACAAAGCTCCCATTCCAAGAGTGTTATTGCAAATTTAAAAGATTTAGGTCACTTCTAGAATGGGAAGACTAATAAATAAAAAAATAAAAGTACATGTATATTTAAGGTTAGTTTACAATATGCTTTAAATTTTTTCAAACTTTACACAGACAGGCTTGATTTCACCTTTTAACTTTGGGCTTTACACGGACAGGCTTGATTTCACCTTTTAACTTTTGCCACTTTTGGTAATTGACAAATAAAAAATTTCTTGAAAATATTTTTTTCTTGTAAAAACATTTTATTGTAGTATATTTTTATGGATTAAGCTTGTTAGTTTCTAAGTTACACTGCTTTGTTGATATAATACAGATGACATTTTAGTGACATGATACTGGAGGTACACTATGATGCATTTATGACATACAGCTATTTAAAAATGTTACTCATATAATGTGATGATTTATTGGAAAGAATGAGATGAAACTATCTCTAGACCAGTGGTTCTCAAACTTTTACGCCTTTACACTCAATTCGACAACAGTTTTTGGCTTTGAGACCCACCGTTCAATACTGTTTTATTTTGGTGACCCACAAACACAGAAAGACTAGAACCAAAGAAAGAGAATAAAATCTTCATTAATGCATATTTTTCAAACTTTTAGTTTGTAACAAATAGAGAAACAAAGTTGTAATAATGCATTTATAGATTAAAAATCCTTTTATTATTAATTTAAAATTTGGACACGACCCAACTGCAGTTCACCTGTGACCCACCAACGGGCCACAACTAACACTTGGAGAAACACTGATCTAGGCCCATACAGAACAGAAACTTCAAATTCATTTACTTTGTCCAACACAGAGCTGTAACATGTAGGAAAAAATTTAAGGAGAATTAAAAAAAAACATCAACAGTATCTGTCTATACTTTTTTTTTTGTACCAATGAAAGTCTATAATAAACAAAACTCTTATTGTGTAACATGTCAAAAAAAATGTATCCTCTTTAACTTATAATCAGATATTTACAAATTACATGCGTTTCATGTTAACATTGGAGATAAATGGTGATCTACAGTAAAAATGTCATTCTTGTCATAACTTGTTTCATTCCCTTTCAGCAAAAATGTGAAAGCGTTAGGAAGGGCCCTGCACTTGCAGTTTTTTTGTTGTTGTTAGCTTACTGTGGGATCTTTCTTATCTCTGCTCATCATGGGCCCTTATAAGCCAGCATATCCGTTAATTCATAACTCATACTATATCAGTGAAAATTGTGAACTTATATGACATAAGATAATACTGTAATTAGAATATAAATATTGCCTATTCCTAGTTTTCTATTAAAAGCCAAATACAATTATCTAGCATGAGTAAATAAAAACGAATGCGGTTGATGACAATAGCAATGATGTTTCATATCAAAATGTTTGATAGAATGTTTTTAGTTTTAAAAGACACAAATATCAAAAAAACAAAAACAAAACAAAACAAACAATATTAGCAGATTACATTAACTGTGACATGTAGTTATTATTTTATAAATATAATGTTAAAAATACAATATTCAAAATATTTGTTTATGAATGCCCATTATACCATATATGGCACTGTCTATGCAAAATTTGTATTATCATTGCATGATTGGTACTTAGCAAAACGACCTTCAGTACTATAGTGCCTCATCACAGAAAGTACATTAATCATAGTAATTCATAAGTTTCACTAAAACTTGTAATATTTTTAACAGTGCTGCTTATAAAAGTACAATCTATGTCATTCCAATTTTTAATACTATTACAGCAGACACAAGGAACGGTAATAAAAGATATTGAAGAATACTTTCTTGGTTGTGTCCCTTCAATTACCGGACAATATATTTGTGAGAAAACACGAATTTCGTAGCAAAAAAAGTTCACAAATGCCAGGAATACTTGCTGGGCCCATTAGCGAACAGCCAATAATAATAATGAAGGCGTGGGACATTTTTATTTCTCTCGTATCTCTCATTTTGACAAATTCCAGACACATAAACTGTGCAGCAGAATAATTTTTGTTTTTTTTAAGGTAAATATTTCTTCCTTAGTAGTCGAGAGCCTTTTCATCTTAACCATGAATATTTGAAATGTCCCAATTTTCTCCAAAAATCGCATTTATTGAAATAGTTGTCCGGCGCTGGAGCCACAGATATGTCCGTGCTTATAATTCCGGTTGTGACATTTGCTGTCTTCCATCGCAAGGCGCCAGGGCTGCCGGACGTTATGAAATTCATCACCTCCTCCCTCAGCACGTTCCCAAAGTTGACATCGCCTTGACCCTCGAGGAAGTCAAAGTCGTGGAAATTTCCGAAGAACGCCGAGGCGTCCCAGCCTACGAACATGTTGGCCTCGTCACGTGACAGCAGCATGGTGTGAGTGGGGAAGATCTCGCCCACGTAGAGGTATAAAGGGGCGGAGTTGGAGTACAGCCTGTAGAAGGAGTCCGCCAACAGCTTGATGGGGCAGACGGTTTTGATGTCGCTTAACAGGTGGGCCAGCTGGGCGCTCGGGAGTGGCGGGAAGTGCGAAGGGCCAGAGTAGGACACTGTGATGTTGTGAGAGTAGAGGGCCCTCACGTCTTGCAAGGAACGCTCGTCCAGTATGTCCCGGTACGTGTTCAGGGTGCTGTCATACTCCTCCCAAGTTAAGTTTAGCAGCGACTGCTCTGACCTGAGGCTGCTCAGATCAAAGTAGGTTGTTCCTGCAAAATGCAGATGAAATCAAATATAGATTGTTCTAAATATAGAGTGCGCTTAAAATATAAGCATTGAATACATGTATTCTTGAGTTATGGACAGTGAATATGAAACGCGTGTAATTTGTAAATGTAAGGAAAATGTATGTGCACAGGGAAGCACAAATATTTCTTCTGAGTATCATAAAACTATCAAGACCAGTGCTTTTTTTTGTAAAGAAATGGGCAATCCATAACAGAGTACCGGCACCTAACTTTTAACTACCAGTTCGCACCTATTTTAATTCTTATTGCGTGCAATTTTAAAATAATTCAATTTTAACAAATTAATAATATGATAAATTAATAATAAACGTTAAAATACAAGAAAAGCAATCATTTTTCCCCACATTGAAAAAAGTGCCGGTAAGCTGTACCGGTGCGTACAGGCACAAAAAAAAGCACTGATCAAGACATATATTTCTTTAAACAAAACAATTTGGTAAAGGACAAAATATATTTTATAAAGTAATAAGACTTAAATAATGAAATGACTCATACGTCTACTTTTATATTTTTGAAATGGTCATGGCTTACTTACCAAATATGATCGGTACGACTGGACCTTGCGGACCGTTGGTCATTGAAGTCTGGTGCACGAAGTGACCTGAAAAACAGAGTTGATATTTTGGATTAAACACACGCAGGTTTGGCACCGTGTATAGTGCATCTTCTAAGGAGGAATATATGCTTAGTAAGATTTTCTTTTTTTGCATGACACTGAAGCGGGCTAAGGTCAATTGAGGCTAAGGTCAATTGAGGCTCAGGGAACAGAAGACAATATTGGACCCCCCCCCCCCCGGACAAGACTGATATCAAAATGAGTTATAATTTCCGTATACATTTGGGGCTTTCTGAGAATAAGTTTTCAAAAGCTGGGGCCCCAGCCGTGCACCCAGTGCACCTGTCGTCCGATCCGCCTCTGCTAAGACAAGCTGTAGGCTTCCTCAACACTCCAGTATTTTTTTTTTACCAAATAGTAAAGCAAACAATAGGGAAATCACAATACTGCCATCTTGGGTTTAGAAGGAAGGAATATAGACAAAGAGAGAGAACAAACACAGTTAAAAATAGAATTCAAGAGGTAATTTAGTTTGGACCATTCGCAATTATAAGAGATGATTGTATATTTCAAATATTTGTTACTTTTAATTTACAACGAACCAAAATTAACACCCCATTTAACCAATGTACTAGATATATTTTTTTATAAAAAATAAAGAAAAAAAAAACCCAATCATACGTTAGATGTAGATAAGAAATCCAGTTAAGGGGGTACCCGGGTCTGGCAAAAAACTTTTTTATTTTTAAAGTTTAAGACATTTAAATATCATAGTTATGATATAGTAGGTTTAAAAATAATTTTGTGCAAAAAAAAAAATAATTAAAATATTGATATTTGTGGGCGTGGCATACCGCCATCTTGAAATTTATGACCTTTTTGTGTCAAATATTTCTGAGATATTTATAGACTGATTCATATAAAATGTACATTTTTACAATCAGGAAAGCTTAATTTAGAGGATGTCAGAGTACTTTTTTGATATTTTAATAAATACATTTTTTATGAATTTTTTAAATTTTGTATGGTGAAAATTGGCCATAAATGCCAATTTTGAAAATTAAAAAAATTGCCAAAAAAAAAGTACTCAAAATTTCTTTAAAAGCCTCTGACATTCTATAAACACACCTCTTCTTAATATAACTTAGAAGTTTCATCAAAATCTGACTGGTGATTTTGAGATTTTCTTGCATTAGTGAAGCAAAATGTCAAAAATATTTTTTCAGAGAATAATGACGTTAAAGTTTTTAAATTATTGAAGATTTTGAATGAGTAACATTCTGAAAATACATTTTAAGTGATCTAAATATTTTTTTTTCTGAAATTCAGTTCATTCATAGTGATTATTGGTATGTTTTAGTATCTAAAAATGTAAAAAAAAATTTTTTTTAGACATAGTGCATTTTTCTAGGTACCGTACCCCCTTTAAAGTAAAAAGTTTATTCCAATGGCTCACACTTAACTTACCATCGAAAATGGCCAGGTCATTTCTCAGCTGACCTTTCTGTGGAATCTGAAATATCTGATCCACTGTCCACTGGGGCTCTAATGGCCAAGGCGATGACCGGGACACCTTTTCAGGGGACAGACTCCGCAGACATTCGGCGCTATCACAACCTGAGTTGGTCAGGAACTGACGGTTGTCTTTACAAGCTTCAGCTGGTGGCGAGCAAAACAGATTTGCAGTAGAGTGTCTACTTTGACTTCAGAACCCACAAGGGGGGGGGGAACCAGTGTCTTTGTCAATGAGCAGCAGTGATATGCTATAAAATGGTAGCAATTGGTGGGAGTATTTGATTGGAGGATTACAGTGGGTGGAGATTATCGTGGGAAAGAGGGGGGGCAAGATCGACAGCCTTGTTGTGAGTATACCTATGCATGTGCAAATGGTAGTTCCCTCTCTAATAGTGCAGTCATATAGTGCCCTTTCTACTGGTGCAGTCATAAATTGCCTTTTCTAACCAGGGCAGTCATGAAGTCCCATCTCTACTGGGGCAGTTATATATTCTCCTCTCTAATTGTGCAGCCATATAGGGTCCGGTCTACTGGTGCAGTCATATAGAGCCCTGTCTACTGATGCAGCCATACAGAGCCCTTTCACATGGGGTAATCATATAGTGCCCTCTATACAACCCCACCATAACCCGAGGGCTACATTGACATAGGTAAGACATGGCTAACTGTTGACAATGAGATGGGGCATACAGCCTAACTTCCATTGTCACACAGAAGACCCCCCTCCTACCCATGTTCTACACAGGTCAACAACAACAACAAAACTATGTATATGCCATATTAAAGTTAAGCAGAGAATGACGTATGAGATATGTCAGGACATTTGTTGACTAAGTTAACTCTTTTTCTCTATAGTTGTGCAGATAGTAACATTTACCGAAATTTGTCTTTAGTTTTATTAATGCTGTTAAATTCTATTGACTGCTCCCCCCCCCCCCTCAATTTTCCTTTTTTCCAATATACCACTGTACATGTCAGAGTACTTACATTTCAATTACAGTTTATTACACAAATACTTAACTTTGTTTAAACACTCAGCCTCACTCACCGATAGTTTTGTTCAGTATGGCCACTGGACTGGTCATCCAGGCCTTGTGAAACAGACCGATACTCCCTGGAGACAGCAATAGTGCCTCTACAGACGTGGCGCCTGACCCATGTCCAAATATGGTCACCTGGATTTAAAGCAAGAACTAACAAACAAGCTTTTTCAGAGACATATAGGGTAAAATAGAAATAGTTCAGATTTATTTTTCTCGTCCTTCACCCCCCCCCCCCCCAGAAATATTGTATCCAATCCATTAAATATTGTATCCAAACCATTAAATATTGTATCCAATCCATGACTTTTTATTTCATCACATCTCTATGATTTACTATCTTGATGACCCAGAAAGGTTGATAGAAAGGTTTACAGAAATGTTTACACAAATGTTTACATAAATGTTTGTTTACAGAAATGTCTGTTTACAGAAATGTTTGTTTTCAGAAATGTTTGTTTATAGAAATGTTTGTTTACAGAAATGTTTGTTTACAGAAATGTGTGTTTACAGAAATGTTTGTTTACAGAAATGTTTGTTTACAGAAATGTTTGCAGAAATGTTTAAGGAAATGTTAACAGAAACATATGCCCGTACACGGTACTATTAGTTTTCATCCTGCAGCTCTCAGTTAGTAAAACATATCCATATATTTCACTATTGAAATCCTCAAGTAAATATTCAATTAGATAGGATGACAGTTTGAAAAGAACAAAGGAAAAAAAAAGGAAAAAACAAGTTTTTCATCACATCTTGCTATATGATTAAAAAAATGGTTTAACTTGAAAGAAATTTGCTCAATTTGAAAGAAATCTAGGTTTAACACAATCTAATCTGTACGCAAGTAAACTTGCACAGCTATCTAAGTTTTGCCATTCAATCTTAAAAGGCTATTAGCTAATAAGGTCACATGTAGAGCTTATATCTTCAAAACTTCGCTGCAAAATTGCAAAAAGAGCACTTACCAGATTTTTGTTCCCGCCAAAACTCCCAATGTTATCTCTGACCCACTTGAGCGCCATCTGCTGGTCCATGAAGCCGTAATTTCCAGCGGACTTGTCCGCTCCTGTCTTGAGCTGATCCAGTGACAGGAAGCCGAAAGCCCCAAGGCGGTAGTTGAAGCTGACGTAAACGGCTTTCGTGGACACAGCTACTGCCGGGGTCGGTGACATGCCCGCCATGTTGCCCGAGCCGTACACGAGGTCACCGGAGTGGATCCACACCAAAACCGGAAGGAGCTCTTTAGGCGTTAGAGATGGCGTCCACACGTTGAGGTAGAGACAATCTTCGCTGCCGACGATGCTGTTGACGTCGTCAAATTTGGGCTGAACGCACATGGGGCCGTAATGAGAGGCGTTGAAGACGACATGCCAGCACGAGCCAGATTCCTTGCTTCTCGCCTCGGGCGGTCGCCACCTTCGGTCGCCTTTGGGAGGAATGGAGTACGGGATTCCACGAAACACTACTGCGCCGTCTTCCGGAAATCCCCGAACTAATCCACAGGAAGTAAAAACTACATTCTCCCCAAGAAGCTGAAACAGGCAAAAAACTTTTTATAAAAAAGTTCATTAATACATCATAAACATCTTTATGTTAATGGGGGGCCCATAAATCAACCGTTGCCTAGCGCCCCCCCCCCAAGCTAAATAAGAACGGCTATTCATGTATTCATTTATTCGTTAAACTTGTCTTATATAATTTACATACCTGGACATTTCGATAGTTTTGGTTATTTGGTTTACACCGTAATTCATGTGTATCTCTTCAGTTTATATTTCCGAGTTCATATTCCTTAGCCTTTGTTTCTGGTTGTTTGAAAAGGTGCAGTGTATTTAGCCCTGCAGCGGCCATAACGGTAGGCGACTGCCCAGCGCCTAAGTGGGTCCACACGCTTGAAGTTTTTAATTTGTTACCTAACTGTAACTAAACTAAACGTTTGTTGTAGGCTTGAGAATGACACTCGCCCCTTAGCCCGGCATACTGCTAAGGCCGCATTAACCTATTCGATCCACTTAGGTCTAGGGAGACATTCTTATGACGCCATCAAATCTCCCCATCATATATCCCTCCCACCCCCACCCCTGTTTTGTTTGTCAGATAAAACATTGATCTATCCCAATCTCTAGCCTTGTGAGGGTCGGTGACTTTTTGGTAAACAAACGGAGCGCGCGACTTAGGATATTTTGATTAGTTGGTTGACTTAAAAATGAAACCGTCGGTAGGTATGAATGATCACGATGACCTACTTTTTTTTAAAGCTCGTTTCACTTGACCTACTTTCGATGGAATGGGGGAAGGAAACCGTATCAGGTGACTGGCTTAGACAGCGTGACGCTGTCCGTCAATCAACCACAACATTCGTCTTAACCGTTTCACCAAAACTCATCGCCTCAACTGTGCGCGTACGTTAGTGTGTTTGTGTGATCAGTGGCGTAATTAGAGAGGTGCTGTCCGCTCCCCGGGGCGGGGGGGGGCGGGCGCACTTACTTTTTTGCAATAAAATTGTATGTATTTTACGGCACAGCAATGAAGTCGCGCTTATGAGTGCGCCCGCCCCGGGGGGTAGCTGGTAACGTTCGCTACACCTCTGGATGTGAAGGTGTGACTTGGGCTAAACCAAGTTACCCTCAAACGACTCACTATCTACCAATTACCCTCCGACGACTCACTATCTACCAATTACCCTCCGACGACTCACTATCTACCAATTACCCTCCGACGACTCACTATCTACCAATTACCCTCCGACGACTCACTATCTACCATTTACCCTCCGACGACTCACTATCTACCGTTAATAAAAAAATTGGTGGCAGAACTGAAAAAAAAAAACAACTGAATTGACGAGATATTTTTCAAAAATATGTATGACCCATATATTTATAAGACTTACATATCTATGGTACAGCCGCAGACTTATGATATTATGGTTCAAAAATGGACAATGTCATTGAAATATATAAAAGTTCATTACTGAACAAAAACAAACAACAACAGTCAGTATGACATAACTAACGAAATAAATAAATAAATATAAATAAATAAATACCCCGGGAGCTACTCACAAAGGGACGGCAAAAGATATATTTTACATTATATATATATATATATATATATATATATATATATATATATATATATATACATATATATATATATATTAGAGCTGATGTTCGATTAAAAAAATTGATCGCAATTAACGCATGATTAAAATTTTTAATAGCAAATTAACGCACTTTTTAATCAACACAATATAACACATTTTGTTTCTATTCAAACAAGTAAGTTAGAATATCATAGCGTAATATTGGTATAATAAGCAATTCAGATTAATTTACAAAAGAGGTATAATTAATTGTAACAGATTTATTAAGCATCAGCACTAATGTCTGTTGAATTAGTTATTGAGACTAGTTTATTGACATGTATCAATAACGTCAAGTGATGCGAGTTATTTTTTTTTAATCAACAACATTGCCAAACATGTGTTTTTCTCGTACCATAGGTTCCGAGCTAATGACGTATTTCAAACCCTCTCCCCTCTATCCCTGTCATATTTTGGTACACTTTGCCCCCACGTATGTCTTGTTTACCCAACCCTCCACTACCGTACTTACCCCCTTCACTTCCCATTCCAAAACAAAATATACACGTCATTTATATCTCATATGTGCCTTTTCCTTCATAAAATAATAGTATAGCCAGAAAGTACTTACTTGCTCACTTATTATTAACGCGTTTTTAGAGCATTTTCGAAAAAAAATGCCCTATTGTCCCCGTTTTGTCTGTCTGTCCGTCTGTCCGTCATCACCATAGATCTCAACAACCATAAGTCCTAGACCCATGATGTATATATCATTGTGTAGGTCTTGGCCTGCCAAGTGTACATCAAAAGTCCATTTCGCGATCTGATTTCTGAGGGCCGTAAAAGGGGGCTTATAAAGTACCGTTTTTTACTATATAAGCTATATTAACAATGGAGCGCCCTATATCTAAGCAACCATAAGTCCTAGACCCATGATGTATATATCATTAACGTACAGTCGCTTCACAAACATGCAGCCAGTATAAGAGCAGACGAAGTGTACACAGTCAGCAGCATTTTGTGCTTCCAAGAAATTTGGATGAATAACACCGATGATGCGGAGATTCCAAATATGATTGAAGTCGTGAGAAATCCAAGCACCAGTAGAAAAGCAGAAGGTACGATTATCTATGCAAACACAAATTCTGGATTGATGACATCACAACCAAAATCGATTAAACAAGAATCTGGTCAACATCAACACATCGAAGCAACATCGTGTATGGTAGATAACATTGTTATTATCAACGTATACAAAAACCCAGCAATAAACAATCGGTTTGTAAAAGATTTCTTCAATGACAACTTTGCAGCACAACTCAATCAACCAAACGTCATCATTTGTGGGGACTTCAATCAAGATTTCAAAGAGCCCGGGGCAGAAATTGAAAACTTCTTCGAAACAAACTTCAACATGGAACTACTTTCACCAAGATTGGCAACAACAATTTATCAAACAACAATTGACGGAGTTTTCGGACGATTAAATGACTACAATTTAGAATGTTTCAATTATGAGTCCTATTTCAGTGACCACAAACCACTTGTAGTTAGACTTAAGAGAAAATAATTTTGTTTTCAATTATAAAGAAACGTCTTTTTAATATCTTTTTTCAAATATATGCATTACACAATTGAATTTGTAAACATTTCCAAAATTTACAAATATTTACTGAAAGATAGCATACGTACTGATACATAATACGAAAATGTGCTAACACGTCCTGTGTCCAGAATGGAACAGGCTTAATTGCTTGTTTTATTCCCCCCTTTCCCACCCTGTTAGATTTTTGACACTCTTAGCAGCTTCTCTCCCCACAAAGATGACGTTACTACCAACCGTACCGTACCCCTCTGTCCCATTTTTCCAAATCATGGCACATGTCAATCAACCAGATGTTAGCTAATGGTATCATTGAGTGTCATAATTATTATTAAGAAAAGACAATCCTATTGTTTCAAGGTCATGTGGCTGCTATGATTTTATGTAGGTGACAGTTTCTGTATTCGGTGGATTTTTTTTTTATTTTTTTTTAAAATCTTGTCTGATCTAGTTATGGTTATAGAATTGGATTATTTACTGATTACTGAAATGACAAAATTTGGCTAAAATTTAACGCATTTAGGTGTTTGCGTTAAAATTCTAATCGCATATGTTTAACGCATTAATTACGCTTTAATTGCAGTTAAAAAAAACAGCCCGATATAAAATATTAAATTTAGCTCAGTGTCACAATAATTCTGAAAAATACAACCACTGTCTCGTGTACAGTCTAGACCTTGATTGACTGGTGTCATGTATATGAAACTATTAGTGCAGCTGTTGCAGACGTAAACGGCCTAATTCTGTATTATCAAAATGCGATAAAAAATTTGCGCAAAAAATGATGATACAAAATGTCTAGCATCTCGTTATTTTGATCTAGTTTTAACCTGGCTCATTATACGCTTATTTATTTTTTTACCTTCAAGTTGACTTCAGTAATACACTACAGCATATAACGTAAACTAGTGAATGAAACTTTTCTCTTTTTACATCGACCGGGAATGGAGCAGGAGGTTTACTTGTCGAAGGGCTATATAACAAAAACATCTTCTCTATACTTATAAGACGCATTTGTTGTCTGTCTGTTCCCTTATAACTCAAGATCCAGAAAACCAAATAACGTGAAATTTGTTACACATACACATAATTACATGGGAAAGGTTATAGAACAGGTTTCGTTTCATCTCGATGGGTAGTTTAATTGTAATTAATTATTTTAGTATTTTACTATATTAAAGTAATCTCGACGGCGCCATAGATAAAATTCCTATGTGACGTCATTTCCCTATGATACATTTTTAAAAGAGGGGTTACTCCCGGAAACTCCAATTGTAAACATGATGAAATCAATAGTCATATCTATTTACCTATCGTTTTATGTATTCGGAAGATTAAAATTAAAGGTGCACTTTAAAAAACCGAAATACGTTAATTAAAATGTTTCTGTGACATTATTAACATTATTAATACAATCTCAATGGGTAGTTTAATTGTAATTAATTATTTTAGTATTTTACTATATTAAAGTATTCACGGTATGGGATCGCCTTCACTATAAATAAAAATCATCTGTGACGTCATTTCCCGTTTATTTAAGAAGCGTAATTTGACGTTTAATTGTACAGAGAGAGGGAGGGGAGAGAGATAAAGAGAGAGGGGGCAGGGAGAGGGAATGAGGGGCAGCAGGGAGAGGGAAGGAGGGAGGAAGGGAGGGGGAGAGAAGGAGGGAGGGAAAGGGAGGGAGGGGAGAGAAATGGAGGGGAGGAAAGAGAAAGGAAGGGAGGGAGTAGGGAGGGAGGTAGAGGGAGGGGAGGGAGAGAGAGGGAGGGAGAGAGAGAGATAAAGAGAGAGGGGGCGGGGGAGGGAGAGAGAGGAAATGAGGGGAGGGAGGGGGAGGGAGAGAGAGAGAGAGGGAGAGAGGGAGACGGGGGGAGGGAGGAGAGAAAGGAAAGAGGGAGAGAGTGGGTAGGGGGGGGAGAGAAAGGGGGAGGAAGAAGAGAGGGAGAGAGAGGATGGGAGAAATAGGGAGGGAGTGAGAGATAAAGAGAGAGAGAGGGGAAGGGAGGGGAGAGAGGGGGAGGAGGAAGGGAGGAAGGTGGAGAGAGGGGGATGGGGGTGAGAGAAGGAGGGAGGGAGATAGGGAGAGAGAGAGTGAGATGGGAGAGTTAGGGAGGGAAGGAGAGGGAGGGAGGGAGAAAGGGAGGGAGGGAAAGAGAAAGGGAGAGAGGGGGGTAGGGAGAAAACAAAAGGTAAACAGAAAACCTCATTTTAAACCCGGGCAAAGCCGGGTACTTGCAACTAGTCATTTATATTACAAGTGGGATTTTTGTCGACATTTCTGGGGTACAGGGTGTATGCGGATTGCAACAGGGTGGAGTGATAGATCTACTTAATAAGTGAACAAACCTTAACTTCAAATTTGTTGAGTGAAATACTTGAACTTGCAATATTTTGGTCAAATTAACGCATTTAGGTGTTGCGTTAAAAATTTTAATCGTAAATTTTTTTTGACGCGTTAATCGCAAATTAACGCAGTTTAATCAGCAGCCCTAATATATATATATATATATATATATATATATATATATATATATATATATATATATATATAGATATATGTTGCCTTTGATGTTAACATATGCATATTAAATATAGACACACAACCTCACACAAGGCACGGTATTGATACTTTTCAGTCATTGTTTGCTAAACTTACGATTCGTCAGTAGCAGCAAAGTCGCCGCGGGCCAAACAAGTGACCTGGATTGACCTTTAAGAGACTAGATGACCCACCGAGTCAGATCGTCGAAATGATGGATCTAATCCAGGGGAGGGCACAATTTTTTACTCGCGGGCCACATTGGGCTCGTAAGTTTTGTCGGCGGACCGGACCGAGACCAGACGAATGGAGCGTTGGAAATAAAATAAAATGTAAACGTCATAAATTAACTCACAGCATAAAAGTCTGGTGCTATGGTTCACCGCGGCGTGCCGCGGGCTGAATTAAACAACCCACCATGGTTGATCGAAACTTTGAAGTTACTCATGTTTATGTGCAGTAGTAATAAATCTGTCACACAGAGAGTGAAAAAGGAAACAGGGCAGGCAGACGACTAGAGCTAACGGTTCAACGCGGTAGCGGATGTTACAAAAATAATCTGCTTTAATTTACTGCGCCTTGGACATGTAGTGGTAATACACCAGCACCGTCATCACGACCCCACCGAGTCCAAGTTGATACACACCCAGAGGCGTAGCGAGGGGTGGGCAAGAGTGGGACCATACCCCGTGCGCTACTCACAAAGGGACGCCAAAAGGTATATTTTACGTATAATATTATATGATTTTCGAATGGGGGGGGGCGCTAAAAAGGTATTGTGCCCCGGGTGCGAGTTAAGCTCTCTACGGCACTGGTGGGGACCCCTTAGCAAAAATACCTGTTGGGGGGGGGTAGGGGTTACACCAATGGAGAATAGTACTTTGGCTCTTTGGCAGTCTGGGCGAAGACATCGACTCATTTTTTTTGTCTATCCATACGGCTCTACTACCTACTGTAACTTTGTGTAGAGATATTTGTAAATAGTGGAGTCCTTGTGCAGAGTGGAGTCCTTGTGTGTACACGTACTTACCTTCATACGCTGCAGATCGTCCTGGTGATCCTTTCCGTCCGAGAAAACGATGTTGCCCTTATGGGCCGGCAGGATGACGAAAACGTAGATAAGGGTGAAGGCCACCAGGATCACGCTGGCCATGAGCAGGCCGCAGATGATGACGTGGAGCTTCGGACACGGCTTCCGCTTGTTGGTGACCAGCCCCATTCGCACGTAGGACTCGTAGACCTCGTACTCCACGCGACCTTCCTCAGGGTCGTTGTCCGCGTGCTCGCGGACCCCCGTGTGGGCCAGAGCCGTGTACTTGACGTTGTCCCTGGAGGCCCGGTGACCGGCGTCCGAGCTCAGGTGGTCATCTATCGGGATCTCTGCAGGGGAGGCGTCGTTAAATCCATCGACTCCGATGGGGTCGTTGAGAATCGGAGCCCTTTCAGAGTCGCCGGCCAGCTGCGTGTATTTATAGCTGGACATGTTGCTCGACATGTTACTGGACATGTTGCCGTACAGTCTGAGGACAGAAATATATTAATTCGCCGTATGAGATAATACAATTTAACATTTTAAAATTCTTCTTATGTTAAAAAAAAGGCTAGCCCAAAGAGTCAACCATACAAAGAAAAATAAATGCTGGGCTGTTAATGCTTGGGTTTGGCCCCAAGATCTTGGGTTTTTTGAGGGTCTTAATAATAAAAAAAAATAAATAAATCTTGGACTTGACCACTTTACAGCAGTTTTTTTTTTTATTTATTTCTATTAAAATCATGTAAATGTAACATTTCCACAATATTATCATTGAATTTCGTTAAGTTAACAATAGGTTGTTTTTTTCAAACAGTCTTAGTAGCGGACTAGTGCATGTGAGCTACAATGCCACACAGCGACCCATTGCTGACAAAGGCCGTTGCTTGGGGGATGGGGTGCTGACTGCTGAGGGTAAGATCTCCCTGGTGTTGCCGGAGCGTGTTTGTATTTCATCCCCAGCCAGGCCCGTAGCCAGGTCAAAGTAAGCAGGGGGGGCACCAGTGCCCAGCAAGGTGGCACCTTTACTTTTTCTTTATTTTTTCCTCTTTTCTTCTTTTTTAAGCGGGGGGGCACTCCATACCTAGCGGGGGGGGGGCGCTCGGCCCCCCAGTGCCCCTCCCCCCCTTGGCTACGGGGCTGTCCCCAGCACGGGGCTGAAATGCCGCTGAGCACTACACATGAGGAAGAGAAAACTATGATAATTTGTTGAATGACAAGAAATAGCGTTTATTTGCATATAAACGTATAAAGCTAACATTCCCTCCCCCATCCCCCTCTATATTCGCCCCCCGCCCGCCCCCCCCCCCCGTCTCTTTTATTCGCCAAAATCCGCCGATTGCAAACAGCAGCGCCGATATTCTCCCGAATGCCCATCTGAAAATATTAATTCACGTTTTCTCTCAACATCTTACCCTCAGCATTTATCTCCCCCTCCCCCCCCACACACACTTCCCCTCCAAACCTATCCCTCCCGTTTCAACCCCTACACCTCACTGGGCAGGTTGAGTGGGGAAAGCTGAGGGGTGGTGGTGAGTTATAATCGAACTTTAAAAAAAAAATGTCCCATACAGTCAGGGGGGAATACTACGGATGAATCCAAGGGAACATTCATTATTTCCCCTGAAATGGCAGTTTCAAAATATAAAAAAAAAAATAAATAAAGGGACGCCTCCCCCTCCATCTCCCACCCCAGAGTCTTGGGCCCCTGACAAGTTTTTGGGTGTTGCCTTCCCCTGGCGGTGGCCTTGAACACATCGGCGGTTTATTTATCTGGAGTTGGTGGCATACAGCTAGTTGATACCAGGGACAGAAATACCAAAAACAACAAAACAAAAACATGGATCAGAATTCGTCCCGGAACTTTAAGGATAGGTCCAATGAGTAAACATTATTATAGACGGGTTAATACTTTCTTCTTTGTCTTTGATTTACATTGGCGATTAGTTTTAAGTATAAAAAGACTAAACTTTTTAGTATCCCCCCCTCCTCAACCTCCCTACTTTTAAGCAGGCCCACCGACAGATATTTCGGGCCCCCTTGGCAGGCCTGTTACGGGCCCCCCGTGCTGATAATAATATTTTCAAAAGTTGATTGGCCAGCTCAGTCCGGGCCCCTAAAACTCGCCGGGCCCCTGGGCATCAGCCCCCCCTGCCGGCGGCACTGCTTGTAAGACCCTGCACTGTATCGACTAACTCCTCTGCCCTACAACATAGGTCTATCCACAGAATATAAATCATACGGAAAGCGCATCGCTATTCAAAAAGCCCCCTAAAAATGACTAAAAAAAATGCCACCCTTTATGTTATTTTCCTGTTCAATAGCGTTGCACCTAAATATAGACACACATAGCATAATAACAACAAATATGGCGGCTGTCGAAATGATCACTATTAAATTGAAGATGAGCATTCCTTATAATTTATATTCAGTAGGCCTATCACGTTTTTCATTTTATTATTTTTTCGCAAAATTTGTCCCTTATTATTTTTTTATAACTAGTCTTATATCGACAGTCACCTTTAATTAAGCAGGCTCTGTTAATACGGACATAATTGTAGCCTTGTTATCACAAGGAGTCTGTGGAACTCCTAAGGATATGATGCCTTGAGAAGAAACAAAAAGACTGAAGGAATAAAAATGTTGTGCGTGGAACACACACGGAACAAACTAACCACAAAATTCTATTTGCTATACTTGCTATATCTCGTGTTCCTCACTTCTAAAAAGTTTTTGGCTCTGATTAGAAAAAAATCAAATTATGGGCCACAACCTATATAATTTTACAAATTCAAAACAAGTTATCAGCTATTTTTAATGTTTGGTTTCACTTAAATTAATTTAATTAATCAAGTTTGCCCATAGCGCAGTCACGGAAGTGCAATGATGGATTATTATTTTAGATAAAAAAAAAAACTTTCAGTCAATTCAATTAAAAAAAAAAATATATCTATCGTTTTACCTTGGGTGCACTTGCATTTTTAGGACTATATCACTGACTGTAGGAGTCGGACTCGCTCGGGTAATGCGATTATTTATTTGTGTCGCCTCAATACCGGTGTAAGCCAACAGTTGAAATGAGACAGTGCTGTACTGGCAAACATCATATGGTACACATTAACGCACGCGCGCGCACACACACACACACACACAATGGACTGCTTGCTGGGGCAAACCAGTTCAGATCCGTCTAGTCTTGACCATGACGCGAGGCAAGGGGAATTCCCCGTTTTATAGTCGACCAATGGTTGGCCCTACCCAGATTTACGAGTCAATGAATGAAAAAGAACGCTATTTTGGTGTCAGTGATTCGGTGTGTGTGAGCGTGTGTGTGCAAGGTAGAAAAATAGATCGGGGGGGGGGAGGGGTAAGGGGCGTGGAGATAGGGGGGAGGTCAACCTGCATATGGCGCACCTAGTTTAACGCTCCACGGGGTCATAAATATTGTCAGAGTAAACAATAAAACTATACCTTTTGATTTTTTTTTTAACCGAAACTAAGATGAGTCATTCAAACGACTTGATTGTTTTAAGAAAGAAGTGAAGACCTGACAGAGAGTACACACTGGTACAGGCAAATACTATAATGAGCGAAGTTCCCTCCAATGTTCCCTCCAATGTTCCTAAGGTTGTGTGGGCCAACTTATACTGTCTGTGTGTGCACTGCGCAACCTAATAGTGTATAGACCTACTGAACGAAATACTTGGTGTGTGTTTCGTCGTTTAGAGTGTGGGGCCCCTAGGCAAAGTGGCTTTTGTGGCTCTAAACAAATATACATCTGGGGCCCTGGGAAAAAAATAGTAAAGGCCCATAAAACCTGACAAACATAGCCCCCCTACGACCCCCCCCCCCGGCTTTTAATTCCTATTACGTTACGCCCAAATCAAAGTTTCAACAGTGTGGTGCCCTTATAATAGCTGGCTTTGAGAGGCCAGAGAGATAGGAGCGTTTAGGTACGTTTTAAAGACAACAGCTACGATTCTGGGTCTCGCGCAAGGCCCTACGCGGCCTCTGCCCCTGGTCAGAGAAGGCCCTTGGTAGCCGCCTAGTGTCCCCACCCATATGAGCGGAATGGACCCTCCCCTCCCCCCCCCCACACTAATCTGAGAGAGAGAGAGAGAGAGAGAGAAAGAGAGAAAGAGAGAGAGAGAGAGAGAGAGAAAGAGAGAGAGAGAGAGAGAGAGAGAGAGAGAGAGAGAGAGAGAGAGCAACAGTAAGAACTTAGTTGTTGTCTGTACAGGTGATAACAAATAAGTGTGTCAAGGTGACCTATTTTTCGTCCTGTTTCGTGACGATCCTCGAAAAGGGTAAACCCCTATGCTTTCCAGAGTGTTAGTGTGTATTTTATACACACACACGCACACACACACACACACACACAGAGAGAGAGAGAGAGAGAGAGAGAGAGAGAGAGAGAGAGAGAGAGAGATTGTAGGGTGGGTCACGGTTTAAAAAGAGAACCGCACCCTGTACACACAGGGGACAATAAATATTGTTGAAGTTGAGCACGTGACAGGATTCCCATGATTCATGATACATTGACTAAACCGAGTCACTTGTATCAGGTGACGCAGCCAACAAGACAGAAGTGAAACATCTTGTATAACACATGTAATCTTTAAACCAGATACATTTAGAAAAAAAGAATGTCAACCATGAGATACAGTGTTAAGAAATTTGAAAGAATTCTCAAAGACTAAAAACAACAAACATTCTTAATTAATATGTTCCAGTACCTAAACAATAATTTTGATGGAAACAAAGGGGTGAATATTGAGGATGTAATAATATTGATGGTGGCCTTTGGTGTGTGTGTCTGGGGGGGGGGGTAAAACGGTAAAGTGGGAAGAGCGGTAGAGGTGTGGTGATACTCCCTGACGATATAACATATAACTGCGGCGCGTGGCGCAACTGCCATCGTAGAGATCCCAGAACACCTTAGTGACGTAGTTAAAATGGAGCAGATAACAGTTCGAAGCAGGGCTTGATTTACCGCCGGGGATGCCGGGAATATCCCCGGCACTGAGAACTGAATCCCCGGCTCTGATTTAGCTAATATATCCCTGCCGGGGATGAAACCATAGACATTTATCCCCGGCTCTGCGGAAATATTTGTTTATCCCGGGCACTGGGTTTTTTTTTTTAAATCGAGCACTGGTTCTAGGTACATAACTCACTGAGAATTGACGCAATTCACTAATCGGTATTCCAATACAGAAAACGGTTTCCCCTCACTGCAGTTTTATAACGGTGTAGAGAAAAATGTGTCTTGTGTAATTCATTTACGATATGAGAACATTCGGCACAGTTTAAATGCAGAATCCGTAGATCTGGGAGATCTATAACATAATGCATTGGCCCAGTCAAGCCCTTGGTAGATAGAGAGCGAAGATTATGCAACAAAATGACATCCTGCCTGTCCACTAAGATCAGAGTCAATAAGACAGTCGTCTCACAACAGTCTGACTATAAGACGTGGATTCTGTGCATGGAGCAGTGGTCCTTACATTACTCCCTTATGGCTGTGTGACATGGTCACTTTACAGGGAGCAGTGGTCTTCACACCACTCACTTTAGGCTGTGTGACATGGTCACTTTACAGGGAGCTTTAGTCCTCACATCACTCCCCTTATGGCTCAGAGTTCAATAACTTTAACAAATTTTACCAACGTTTTTCCGGTTTATTATGAAGATCCACAAGCAGGACAAATTTACAAAACCGAGCGGTTCAAGAAATATAATGATGAGGCAGTTATGATGGTCCGGGCGAATAATTCACATGAACGTTCGAAGGCAAGTGTTTTACGGAGTGCCTGCCTCTGGCTCCAGACGAAGAGGTCGCCGAAAGAAAAGACAAACCTAACACATGTCTAACCATTAACAAGACTTTGAACCGTGTTGACAGATATTTTTAACGAAAACCAACAAAACTTAATAAGGAACCCGGCAAAAACAAACAACAACAACTAACCCCGGTAGATTAGTAAAATTATATGAATTGTCAAAATTAAATCTTATTAAATATTTTAAGCGTCATTTTTTTTAATCAGCGCCATGTGTAAAGCTTTAAAGCCGCCAAAAAAAAAAAAAAACGCCAACCACCAGTGAGCTAAAACTCCCGCCGATGCCAAAAAAACAAACAAAATAAAACACCACCCATATCGCCGAGAAACCCGCCAATCTGGCAAGTCTGACAACACGGATTGTAAAGGAGAGGGACGAAAAAAAAAAAGATCTCTATCGGAACATAACATTAACTTCGATAAATAGTTGGTTCATTCAAACATTTGGCGCAAGTCCTCTGGTACTTAAATTTTTCTTTTTTAGTTTAGTAAAGTGTTGTGTTTGCATTCTTGTAACTATCGGCAGCATTACTTGCTGGAGTTACAGAAAAAAAATGTGTCAAGGCAGTTCAGAACAACCCCCCACCCCTGACACACATATGATAATAAAGGAAAAAGCTTCCAAGATGTGTTGAAATTTAAATACAAGGCGTATAGTTGGGTTATAAGGGGGGGGGCATGAGGTACGATTTAGACTTTTAAAAAAATAATAACAAACAACTGTAGCACCGTCAACAAACAACTGTAGCACCGTCAACAAACAACTGTAGCACCGTCAACAAACAACTGTAGCGAAAGTAAATCATTATGCAAGGGTTTATATTTGGGGGACGGGGAGTACCCAAAAAAAAAACTGTTATGGCCCCACTTGCAAGTAGTGGTCCCTTAATTGTTTTTGATTATTTGGTGTCCCCCTGACCCATCCGTAACTGTTAAATCATTTTAGCCCCGGTAGGAGGGGCGGGGTCCTTTACAAATGAGCCGGTTGGGGCCCTTCTTTATGGCGAGTCTGGCTGTTCGCCACGCAGGGATGTCTATACTTGACATAATTCACCAATGTCATTTCCTTTAATTAAACCAGTGAAAACTCTCTGGAGTTACATGACATTTTGAAAATACATGCAACAATGGATTAAAATTTAAATATGTATTTGGTGTTAGGTCAAAGTACAAGTCCAGACAGGGGCCCCCTTTATTAGATTGGGCCCCAGGCTGCCGTCTACTTTGTCCATCCATTATAACAACTCTAAAGTCTGTACTGAAAAAAAAGGCATTTGATTGACATAATAACCTAAGGCTGATTGCAAAATAAAATCTATCAAAGTCAAGAAAACACAGTCGCCAATTTACAGCATTACATGGGGAAAAAAAATTAATGATCTTAGATCACAACTTATAGAAGACAAGAATCAGTTCGTTGACTTCAACATTTGCTGAACAAAAAAAACATCGAGGTTTCGGTCCCTCCCCCCCCCCCGCCTCGGTTTATTAGTTCAGATAAGTGGGGCCATAGTACTTCAATTGTATAATTATTTTTTTTTTATGTGGAAGGGGGGAAAAAGTATGTATTCTAATACGTATACGGCCCGGGTACACAAACGTATGTTTTGACGAAAGAGGTAAATGCAGACCGTGATAAAGCAACGTATGTTTGTTGATTCTTCATAATTAACAAAGCATGAATCTAGTGGCCGAAGGTTCAATGCAACCGTCTCGGGTAATAAAGTTTGTGAACCCCTTCTGGTACCTCCTCCTCAGCTAGTGATGGAGTAAAGGTGTAGCTGTTACGTGAAAAGTCTTACATGACTGGGTGGGATGGGGAGAGGGATGGGATAAGAAAGGTCGACGTTGTTAAAGATAAGGGGGGGGGGAGGGAAGGGATCATGGGTTAGCAGTTGTCGATCTTTACAGCGTTTTTGTCTACTGCACACAAAGGTTACTTTTTCCTAGCAGTGCTCGATTTAAGAATAAAAAACAGTGCCGGGGGATGAAAAACAATTTCTGCACAGCCGGGTATAAATGTCTATGGATTCATCCCCGGCGGGGAATGAAATTAGCTAAAGCAGAGCCGGGGATGACAGTTCTTAGTGCCGGGGATATCCCCGGCGGTAAATCGAACCCTGTTTCCTAGGGCCACCTAAATGTACCGTTTTCAATTGTCTCCAAAAAACGTGGAAGAAGAGAAACAACTACTCCTATTAAGAGATTATTATCTGAAATCAATAAGAAAAGTGTGTTCATGTCTTTAAAAACAATTTCAGTGAAAATAGGTTTGACAATCTTATGACCCACACGTTACCGTACTGATAGTGACGGGCTGAAAGAACGTTACTGTACGTGTAATGAAGGGTTCACAGACACGTAAAACAACGTAAAGATAGCTTCATTTTAATTTGTTCCGTATAATTCGATTACTGTTTTCAATGTCTCATGCATGATGAGCGCATTAATTTATTAAGTATTGTAGTAAATAACTTGTTTTTAAGTGGAAAAAGTAAACTAAGGTAATACATTAAATATCTGCAAACATAAGAATAACAATCCAGACAAATCTTAACGAGGGAAAAAAATAATAAAAGTCAAATGCATCAAACGAATGCACACGACAGCTATGCCAAAGAAAGTGAAATTAGTTTTTCTTCTTAAAGGTAAAACAAAAATATATTCCTTAGATCATACATATTTTTAAAAAGTTTTAAAAACTTATTTTAAAAAGAAAAGTTTTTAAAGAATTAAACTTTCTAATGCTTTTTACACACCTTAGCTCTATTAGGCTAGTCTATATTACACTAAAGATTGGTCCGAAATTGAGTTACAAGATTTACAGAAACACATAAACACTACCGTCCGACAAAACGCAAAGAAAGTGAAGTTAATTAAAAGCTTATAGAAATGTTCGTGTAGGCCTAACTACATAATTTTAATAGATTCTAAACAAAAACTAAGTAAATGAACGTAAATAGATTTGATGATTTAATTTGAGTTGGGCAAAAAAAAAAACCGCTTCATTTCTACTTGAGTTATTTCTTGCAAGATTCCTCCAGTGGTGTAACATGCGTTCGTGGAGCACGGGGGCGGAATCAGTGTCGCCGAGAGGGGGGGCGGCAAATGCCCAGGGGCCCGGCGAGTTTTAGGGGACCGGATTGAGCTGGCCAATCAACTTTTGAAAATATTATTATCAGCACGGGGGGGGGCGTGACAGCCCTGCCCAGGGGCCCGAAATTTCTGTCGGTGGGCCTGGTCGGAATGTAAATATAATATCCCGTTCCTGTACAAAATAGTACTAAAATGGTGAAAACGCCACCCCAGGCTAGCGACAAAGTAACTGCTGCCTCTGGGCGGGACGCCCCTTTACTTGCTACGCTGTTGTTGCGCATACTAACAAAAAATTACGAATTAAGAAAAGACATTTTGGCATGATGTGTTTTGTCACTGATTTTGTTTGTACTAGAAATGTAAATAAATAAATTCTTTCTTTTAAGTACGATCAATTCAAAGTTGGCAAAGTAAACTAACACACAACACAGTTGAACACACATATAGCACACAGTGCACAACACACAGCACACATATATCACACAGTACATAAAAACACATACAACAAACAAAACACACAGCACACAGCACACATATAGTACACAGTACATAAAAACACATACAACAAACACAACACACAACACATAGCACACAACACATAGTACATAACAACACATACAACAAACACAACACATACACAAACGCCTGCTATGACTTTTTTTTTGAGCAATTAGTAGAGGGCTTGGGTTTGTCACATGTCAGATGTCACATGTCAGATGGCAGGTTCACTTAGTGATGACGTAACACTGTCAAGTTAAACGAAAATAAATGAGTAACGTGATCACATGTCCATCTAGCATCCTACATCATATCCGGTTTATGCATAGCCATTAATACTTCATGACTGCAGTGCCATGTAGAGAGGGGCATAACGGGGGGAGGGGGCGGGCTCACTGTCATATAAGTTACTTCTCAGTGACCTTTGCAATCAGTGACGTGCTAGCTCATTAAAGGCCCGTAACGAGCTCGTAAGACATGCGCCAAAAGTGTAGCCAGCTAGGCTGTTTTCCCCTCCATTTTGCCCCATAGAAATTAGACGGGACTTCGGCTGGTTTCAAAGTTTATGAAATCAACAAGTCTAAAGTTTAATAATTATATAATACATGAGTTGAATATAGTTTACATGTCAATATAATCGCTGTTTATGATATTTTTTATTGATTATTTTTTTTTTGGTTCAATGTTATTTTATTATTTTGATTAATGTAATTTTTCCCGAACACAAAAATGGCGAATGGCCAGCTCCTCTTGGACAGTTAGGCTCATTTGCAATTTATGACGTCATAATTTTTTAATTATGAACACTCAGCATTTTTAGAAATCAAGTTCCATAACTCATTTTTGAAAAAAAAAAATCTTCGGTGTTGAGGAGAAGAAATGGACGAAAAGTGTGGGAGTGGCTGATACATACTTTTTTAGAGCATTTTCGAAAAAAAATGCTCTATTGTCCCCGTTTTGTCTGTCTGTCTGTCTGTCTGTCATCACCCTAGATCTCAACAACCATAAGTCCTAGACCCATGATGTATATATCATTTTGTAGGTCTTGGCCTTCCAAGAAATGGCTTTTTTTCCATTTCGCGATCTGACCTCTCAGGGCCGTAAAAGGGGCCTTATAAAGTACCGTTTTTTACTATATAAGCTATATTAATAATGGAGCGCCCTATATCTCAGCAACCATAAGTCCTAGACCCATGATGTATATATCATTTTGTAGGTCTTGGCCTGCCATGTGTACATCAAAAGTTCATTTCGCGATAGGACCTCTGAGGGCCGGGCTTCAGGGCTCCTAAGGGGCTTATATATTATATATATAGCCCCATTCTACACCTTGTACGTTCAATAACCCATTCATTTGGTGCGAAATACTGCAGCACGTAATTTCACCAAGATTTATTAAGAAACTCATCAAATGAAATAGTAAGCTTCACTTAATTGAAAGTAGCAGAGCTGTGCAAAAATTGACGGAGTTTTCAGACGATTAAATGACTACAATTTCGAATGTTTTCAATTATGACTCCTATTTCAGTAACACAAACCACTTGTAGTTAGATTTAAGAGAAAATATTTTTTTTTCAAATATAAAGAAACGTCTTTATAATATTTTTTTTACAGATATATGCATTACACAATTGAATTTATAAACATTTCCAAAATTTACAAATATTTACTGAAAGCTAACAAACGTACTGATACATAACATGAAAATACGCTAACACGTCCTGTGTCCAGAATGGAACAGGCTTAATTGCTTGTTTTTTATATACTTTCGAGTTATTAAGAAAATGTTTTAGCAATTTTAGAACACTAAGTCTATGGCAAATAAAAAAATATGCTATACATGTAAACATGCAATGGCCTCTACGCTTGTCACCGTGTGTAAGTGTAATAAATAAATTAAACGATTCCCACAATCGACACAATCAACACAACCGACACAATCGATGTAAATAGTAAACTGCTGTATTCCGATGAAGCAAAGGTAAAAGTTCGGCAATTTAAGTCACAGAGCGAAGCAGGCATATAGGCTCCTCGATCATGTCTCCACAACTATACACAACAAACATAACTGACATGGGGCCCCTTGTGTCTGTAGAGACATAACAGACAAGGGGCCCCATTGTGTCTTCAGAGACTTAACTGTCAAGGGGCCCCATTGTGTCCGGAGACACCTTCGTAATGTGTTTGCTATCAGTAAGAAGTAAACAAGGGCTCAACAAACTGTTCTCAACATGTAGAGTATTAAAAGCTGGTTGGGGGGGGGGCACAGGAAACACTCATGGCCAATAGTGGAAAGGCAAAATCTGACTAGGCTCGGCCCTGTTTCACGCCATGGGGCCCTTTTATCAAACTATATTACAAGGTGTCCTGGGAGGAGCACTAGGGTTGGCCATCTTATTAAGAACCGTGTTGCCAACATTAAGTAATGGACCGGTGTAAGTGTTATGGCTACCACACCACAAAGAGAATAATGGAGAGTACTGTCCACTGCAGTATCTGGAGAGTGTATGCTGTGGGCCTTAATTGGCGTGGGACAGGTCTGGACCATAGATGGTCAGTTGGTCACATTCGTTGCCTGAATTACAGAAAAATACATGAGTAGTGCCCGTCTGTATTTGGGGTTAAGGGGCATATAGAGTGAGTATTATAAAAATCCCAACAATTGGAAACACTGTCTCGATATAGGCTCAGAGAATAAACATCTCAACAGTAGCGGAAAGGGGAGGGGCGGGGGGGGCATAAGTTTAAAGCAACCATGCTGGGACCCCATAAACAGTTATCAGGAACATCATATGGCAGAATTCAATGAGCTGGGGCTGTGTCTCCAGAATATAAGCAGTGCCGCCCCTCCCCCCCAGGTCATAGTCATACGTCACCGACACAGCCGCACACAGACATAAAGCAACACACACACACATACACATACACATACAGAGCAACACAACTTTAACTCACAGTTTAACCAATAATAACTCACCTGGCTACAACTCAAATAGGGAAATCCACCGTTACACGAGTTTGGCCAATGAATCCAATGATTATAATTACTCCATAGAACCTGCATGTATGAACACGATAACTGAAATCTGGAAAATGTTTTTTGTCATACCAATACCCGTCTTCTTGACATTCAAGTTGTGACATTCACCAGAATCTTTCCAACAAAACAAAAAAAAAAAGGGTCACAACTCGACATTTCTTTTGCCAATAAAGTTCTCTCCCCGTCGTTTGTCAAATACAGTTTAGCCCCGCCTGTTGTCAAAAATCTGGCCAACTAAAATAGACAACCTGTACAAAGTAATGGATACAGCAGGAAGTACAGACGCTGTTCCCGTTACAGTCCCCCCTCCTCTACCACCAACAAAGAAACATCTCTCTCCCCCCCCCCTCCATTTCTCACAAAGTATTTAATTACAGGTGAAGAAACTGTGGAGACTGACCTGACCGTTTAGGTTCAGCAACAGTCACGTGATGTGATTAAAATCGGCAATAAAGCTAGGGGGGTAGAAGTGGATTGTTAATAGTTTGTTACGCAACACAAGTCATTACTTGTAATCATACAACCTTTGAGTAGGCTATCTTTAGAGAAAATGTGTATAACGATTATGATTATACTAAATTTAAAAAAAAAAAGAAATATCGAATTGAGACCGGGCAAGAAGCGCCATGTTTAATATTTTAAACTGGAATACTGTTGTATGTATTAATTCTTGACTTTCGATTTAACGCAGAACCCACACCGCTATTATTTATATATTAAGGCATTTTTTTTCTGTATAACATGCATACTTTGTTGATCTACCTTGAGCCAGAAACCATTGACAGCTATTGTTGTATCCTTGGACCCTATACTTGTACCATATACAAGTATCCTATACGTGTATCCTATACATGTACCCTATGCGTATACCCTATACTTGTACCCTATACTTGTACCGTATATTTGTACCCTATACGTGTACCCTATACTTGAACTCTATACTTGTACCCTATACGTGTATTCTATACATGTACCATATGCGTGTACCCTATACTTGCCGTACCATAGTAGACCCAATTATTAAAACAAACCTGGCTGAATTCAGAGAGGACGCGTGACTTATTAGCCATTGGTATCACACGCAATAAAAATGTTCATTTGGCGGAACCCCTGATAACGTAGTTCCATGTTGCTTGAAGTCGTAACAAAACCGAATTCTTCCTAACACAGCAACTGTCCCTGTTCAAGTTGCCAGCAGCAGTAATGAACTTGAGTTCATGTTACCAGACCCGGAACCCAACCTTTGTCTAGAATGGCAAGATTAATAACAGAAAGAAATAAAACCTCCAGCAAACCATGGATTTGGTTGTACTACACTTTACTTGAAGCCGATATAAATATATACAAAATATTGGGCCCCCTTAAAAAATAAAGACGTCTGAAAGGATTAAAAAATTTGGTACCGTGTGGCCCCTGAAAAGTAAGGGACCTGAACGTGCCACTGTCCTTAAAATCGCCACAGAATATATCTATATCTATATATATATATATATATATATTATTCATGAATTCTTCTAGACAGTTTTTTTTCCAGAACCATTTTGGATATTCACAACATGAAGGTTTAGGCTACATTCCCCCCCCCCCTCAACCCCCCCAACCCCCCATCTCTATAATTATTTAACACGCGTGGTGTCATGATGAATGTGTCTCATTATTAGCACACAAAGTGTCATTGTGTCACTCTGGACATGTGACGTGTCCCTGATAAGGAACAAACACCGATCTATTTTTTTTTTTAAATCTGTGCATTATTACGTGCTGGTGTAGTGTCTTCAAACTGTGCATATCAAAGAAATTGATCCTTATCTCATGTATTTTTTAAACAAACATACGCCATTTAAATCGTACCTGGCTCAACATATATAACACTGGTAAACAGTGAATTCATTGCCAGTGATATTTGAATCATTTTATACAAAGTCAACTATGCTGATTTAGAATATGTAAGTGCTTTTGCTAGATTGGCTCTATTTTTCGAGATAATTAAAATTAATGAAATGATGTATGCACCGTGTATGAAAATTGTCAAGAATTGCATGAAGTAAAATAGTATGCTAACAAATATTAGTGAAACTGTTAATGGTCATGCAGAAATTTGTTCAAAAATATGTGTAATAGTGTTGTAGAGGAAAACATTTTCATTTGAAAAACTAATTATGTCTAATTAATTAATTAATTAATATTTTATTGTCTATGGTAATGCATTAGCAAAGCGCTGTTTGCTCGACTTCCTTTTGTGTGTGTCGTTGGGTCAATTGCGCTGGAGGCTCCAACAGTTGTCAGCCATCATGTGTATGTCCCATCTTCCTTGATATCTCACCTTCATCACCCTCATATCCTGATGAAACCTCTCACATTGTTCCTCACTAAAGTCCCCAAGGTTACCTGGAAATTTTTCTAAAAGACAGTGCAGGTAATGTACCTTGATGTTCATATTTGTTCCAATGTTTCTGAAGCTAGCGAGCATATGTTGCACCAGTTCTTCGTAATTCTCTGATCTGTTATTACCTAAAAAGTTCCTGACAACTGAAACAAAACTGTTCCATGAAGAAGCTTCAAGGTGATACATGAAATTAGTAAAATTTCGATCGTTGATGAGTTTCCAAATCTGAGGACCGTAAAAAATCGCAGCTTTCAGCTTCTCCAGGCTCAATCCGGGAAATGATCTGCAAATATACTTGAACCAATTGCCATATTTGTCCAAAGCCTTAACAAATTGTTTCATTAAACATAATTTGATATGAAGCGGTCCAAGAATTATCTTATTTTTGTCAACCAGTGCCTTGTTGATGATATTTTCTTTACCTACAGTCATGGTTTCCCTTGCAGGCCATGTGACTCTTGTCCAATGATCTTGCCTTGCCCTGCTATCCCATAGGCACATGCAGCATGGGTATTTAGTGTATCCTGACTGCTGCCCAAGCAAGAAGTTTACCATTTTTAGATCAACACAAATTGACTACTGATGCTCATAATAACGGACTTTCTGCTATATTATTTTGATATTCTCATACTCTTCTTTAAGTTTTGTTGAGTGGGCAATGGGAAGAGATGCATAACGGTTACCATTGTGTAACAGAACACATTTCAAGCTTGTAGACCCATTTGGAGCAGAAGTCCAGGGTTGTCATTACAGTAAACAAGATCTTCCTCTTGAAAGAAAAACTCTTCCCTTTTTGATAAAATGTTATTTTAACTTCTGCTTTCAGAAAATGTCTTTCGTTGAGCCTGGACGCCTAAAAGCTCAGATGCTTGCTTGGACAGATTTCGGTCTCGTATTAGGTCATTGAGTTCTTCTTGGCTGAATGGTTTAGGTGTTCACGAACTTCCTTCTCCTGCCAAAAACTCCAGATCTTGCCCCCCCCCCCCCGTCGAAGTCTGATGGTGAAAACTCTAATAATCCAGTAAACACTGGTATAGGAACTTCACTGCTATGTGGAATTGGTCTCCTTGCAGATTCAAGATCAGGATAATCCCACTTAGATTTCTTGTGGCGATTGAAGCCTTTAACATTCACAATACAAAAATAACAATCACCAAAATGGTCTTTCGGCTCTCGCCATACCATTGGTACACCGAAACTTAGACTTTTCTTCTCACCATTTTTCCACTGCCGTAGGATCTCCACACAGTTTTTGCAGACCTTATGGGGAGCCCAAGACTTGTCTTGGTCTCCCAGCTTCACACCGAAATAAGCCAAATATGCCTGCTGCACAAATTCAATTATATTTCTTTGCTTTTCAATCATGTATTCTCCACAGATGTAACAGAATACATTCGGATTATGTTTGCAGCATCTTCGTGATGAACTCATGATGTCTTTAGAAAGCAGCATAAAAGAGAAAAAAATAAACCAAGTTATAACTTGGTATAGTTAAATTAAACAAAAGACACCAAACTTATTGCATTTGTTTTACACAAAGGGTATAATCATATTTTGAAGGATGTCCAATATCTCAGAAACTAGAGCCAATTTAGCAAAAGCAGTGGCAGTTTTGAAATCAGCACCCATGAATTGTTATAAATTCATTCAAACATTCTTGGCAATTCGCAAAATTTTTTTTTTTGTTGAGCTGTGTAATAGTGCTCGGTCATAAATGGGGTAAAAGTACAATTTAGAGACCAAAAGTGAAAAAAAAAACAATGAAAGGGCGGGGTGGGGGGAGAGAATATTTAATGAAGGTCTTTATCGTTATGGCATCGACTTTATGTCTAGTCTCTAGACAACAAAGGGAAACAACTTTATAGAGTTCTCCTTAGCGTTTAAGAGAGAACTGTTTTCCGACACATATGACCAATCCCTTGAGAACGGCTGAAATTCTCAACGACAAAAAAACAATGATAGGTGTCTCAATGGATTCGAACTCGCAACGCTGAGTTAACAAGTGGAGGTCGTCATCATTCTATAAGTCACATGATGTATATTTTAAAGAATGAGCCTTGTATCAGAGCTCAACCTGTTGCGCATGCGCTGAATTCAGAGCCACAAACTGTATGCTGGCTTAGATTCTGATTTTTTTTTGCAGGTTCAACATTTCTTGTAACATGAGCGTGTTATTACTACATAAAAAAAATATCACGTGACAACAGCCTATAATAACAGTCTGTGATAATAGCCTACAATGACCCTGCAATGGTGAGATATTTTATTGCTTGATCCTATATCAAAAGCAGTAACTACTATAAGGACTATTTTCTCTTGTATTTTGTATCCATTTTTTTATAGGGCCGGACTTAGACTTGATAAGGCCCTAATCTATTTGAGGTATGGGGCCCTTGGTAAGTCCAGATATTATATGTCAGTGCCAAAAATTTAAGCTTATATGACAAACGCTGGGTGTGAGAAGTCCCTGTAAGGATGAGATGAAAATCTCTTAGATCCTGTAGACTGTAGACTGTAGACCACTTATGGGACGGTTTTTTTATGGTGCCTTTCTTTCATCCCAACCACAGATCGAACCAGGGACCCTCAGGTCGGCAGTCGAGCGCTTTACCACACGACCACCCGTCCCTTAAATGAGAATCGCTCACTCGAACTATTTTTTAGGGGCCCCCAAGAAAATGGAGGCTTTAAGCGATAGCTTGTGTAGCTTATACGTAAATCCTGCACTGCACTCTACAATGGAAACTCTGGCTTTGGACTTACATCACTACATTCATTTATATATATGAAGAGGTATATAGACTAATGTATTGCAGGAATATGTATTTTCTTCTCTCTCTCTCTCTCTCTCTCTCTCTCTCTCTCTCTCTCAGATATATATATATATATATATATATATATCTGAATAACCTTGTAGTTCAGAGATGAAATACAATGTTTTATCATTTTAGTTTTTTTTTTTTTTGCAAAATAACATTTGGCTTAAAGTACGACCCACTTGATATTGGCTCCTTGTCAAACCATTTTATAAAGTATGGTATCGTTGGAAATATTTCTAGTTGTTTTTTATGTCTGTATTTGTATCTCTAGTTTGTGTTTGTGTGTGCGGCCGTCTGTGTGTGTGTGTGTGTGATCTGAATAGAAACCTTATTATTACCGACCTGAATAAAAGACTGATATTACATTATACAGGCGAATCCATAAAACATTTTTTTTCCATTCAATTTTAGCGTTACGAAATCATCCAGAGATATTATCTTCGTTCTGTTTTGTGGTGGAGCTACGGTATATTGAAATACTTGGCTTTAGTGTATTTATGCGTATAAGCTCTGCCTGGTGTATCTTACAATAAACATCTGTATTAAGCCTGTGATTTAATCATCACTAAAGGTTCCATGGAAGCCAGGATATATATCTCCAGGAATTATTCTAATTTACACAATGACAGAATGAACAACAAGACTTCATCCATTACCTTGCATCTACATTTTAATTCTATTTAGGTTATTTATTTTTTATTTATTTTTGTCTGAATTCTCATTTTGATTCCCCCCCCCCCCCCCC
Source organism: Bulinus truncatus (assembly GCA_021962125.1). NCBI lineage: Eukaryota > Metazoa > Mollusca > Gastropoda > Planorbidae > Bulinus > Bulinus truncatus. Next base: position 3,677,293 of record JAGDYQ010000008.1, read on the forward strand.
GAGATATGAAAATAAATTTCAACGGGATAAAAAGACAGTGGGTCAAAGTCAAACCCCCACAAAACCAAATAACGACACGAGATGATGGGATTTAACAGAGACGGATCTAAGGACGGGTGCATTGAGCGCGCGTCCAGGGTCCCCAAATATTCAGGGGCTCCACATAGCCCAATTTTGAATCATTTGATAAGTCTTTCTTTTTTCTAAAGGGACTAACATTTTCCCCTCCCCCCCCCCCACCCACCAGAGAGATCTCATATGACATTCCGCTCTGAGGACAATCGATCTGTGTTTGAATACAGTCACATAATACAGTCACATGATACAGTCACATGATATAGTCACATGATACAGTCACATGATAGTCACGTGATACAATTACATAATACAGTCACGTGCATTTTTGCGATGTTGGTAAAATTCAAAATGTTGTGGGGATGGGGTAAAATAAAACTACAACTAAAAAAACAACAATGAGTTTATATGTACTAACCGATATCACAACATATATACGTGTTACACAAGTCGACTGTCACGGGGCAGTCATGGGGCATGTACTTGTATGATTGGTTAGACATAAATGTACATGTAGTACAGAACTAGTTGCACATCGGATCTATCTATCTATCTATCTATCTATCTATCTATCTATCTATCTATCTATCTATCTATCTATCTATCTATCTATCTATCTATCTATCTATCTATCTATCTATCTATCTATCTATCTATCTATCTATCTATCTATCTATCTATCTATCTAGATTGACTGTCTCTTAAGTATTTTTTCATTATAATAAGGAATTTCCAATCAATTAATCTTTAAAAACAAATGAAAAAAAAAAAACGAATTATTTGTTTTACGAAAATCAAACAGAGACGAAAACATTGGCCAACTCCCACAACACACGTTACACCAGTGGTCCCCGGGAGCAGGGCGGTTGTGAGCGTCATCGAAAATGAAAACAATCTAAAAATATAAATAATCAACCTCCCCTTCTCTTTCTCCCTCCCCCCCCCATCCCCCAGCGTGCCGCGGTAAAATTATCAAACGTTGGCCGTCACGCGGCTAGAAAAAGGTTGGGGTCCACAGCGCTGCTTGCTGCACAACAAACCAATCCAAATAAATAACAACCACAAGTCACCAAACAAAAAAAAAATTACTCCTGGCCACAAGAGCGTTTGTCACATTGGCGTTTGTATTCGGCTAAAGCCAAATCTGTCATCTTACGAAACGATGACACATGCTGGCGTGAACACAAAGGGACCAAAACCTTTTGGGAAATCTGTCTTTGTTGTATCCATCTTGCTCAGTGCCAACTCTACGTAGTTCATCCATGTGTCATAGGCGTGTGAATACAGGAGATGATTTAACATGCCGAATGGGAAAACGTGTGTAATTGCATTGCAAAGTTCAAACACTTTCATATGTTTATCAATTAGTGTTTAATTTTTGTCGTCTAATTTTTCATCTCAACTTTTGTTTCTAAATAGAAGTTGGCAAGTAAAGCAAAATAATTATTAACGATAATTATTATTACATTTTTTAGAGCATTTTCGAAAAAAAAATGCTCTATTGTCCCCGTTTTGTCTGTCTGTCTGTCTGTCATCACCCTAGATCTCAACAACCATAAGTCCTAGACCCATGATGTATATATCATTTTGTAGGTCTTGGCCTGCCAAGAAATGACTTTTTTCCACTTCGCGATCTGACCTCTCAGGGCCGTAAAAGGGGCCTTATAAAGTACCGTTTTTTTACTACATAAGCTATATTAATAATGGAACGCCCTATATCTCAGCAACCATAAGTCCTAGACCCATGATGTATATATCATTTTGTAGGTCTTGGCCTGCCATGTGTACATCAGAAGTTCATTTCGCGATAGGACCTCTGAGGGCTTCAGGGCTCCTAAGGGGCTTATATATTATATATACACCTTGTACCTTGTACCCATTCATTTGGTGCGAAATACTGCAGCACGTAGTTTCACCAAGATTTATTAAGAAACTCATCAAATGAAATAGTAAGCTTGTGTTCTGAGTTTAATTGAAAGTATCAGAGCTATGCAACAATTGACGGAGTTTTCGGACGATTAAATGACTACAATTTCGAATGTTTTCAATTATGAGTCCTATTTCAGTAACCACAAACCACATGTAGTTAGATTTAAGAGAAAATAATTTTTTTTTCAAATATAAAGAAACGTCTTTATAATATTTTTTTTACAGATATATGCATTACACAATTGAATTTATAAACATTTCAAAAATTTACAAATATTTACTGAAAGCTAACAAACGTACTGATACATAACATGAAAATGCGCTAACACGTCCTGTGTCCAGAATGGAACAGGCTTAATTGCTTGTTTTCTTGGTGTATTGGTGTATTTATGTCAATTGATGACAGAAGTCATAAACAGAGGAGCGCATGGTATATTTATGTCAATTGATGATAGAAGTCATAAACAGAGGAGCGCATGGTATATTTATGTCGATTGATGACAGAAGTCATAAACAGAGGAGCGCATGGTATATTTATGTCGATTGATGACAGAAGTCATAAACAGAGGAGCGCATGGTATATTTATGTCAATTGATGACAGAAGTCATAAACAGAGGAGCGCATGGTATATTTATGTCAATTGATGACAGAAGTCATAAACAGAGGAGCGCATGGGTTGAGGATGTTCAAATATTCTTTCAAAAGGGGGGGGGGGGGTCCACAGTGGCGTAGCGAGCTTAACTCGCGCCCAGGACACAATACCTTTTTAGCGCCCCCACCATTCGAAAACCATAAAATATTATATGTAAAAAATACCATTTGGCGCCCCTTTGTGAGTAGCGCCCGGAGCATGAAGCCCCCTTGCCCCACCCCCACACTACGCCACTGGGAGTCTAGTCTGTCCCTCGTGTGTGTACATTATACGTCTATCTAATGACATGATGTAGACAATAGCATAAATCATGGCTACATGTCACTCTACACTCTACATAATATAATGTACAGGAGGTCCAGTTGTATCCAGTGGTGTCATTGACACTATTTGACTTGATGGCCTTTTGTTTTTTGGAAACATCCTTGAAAATGTTCATCCCGTTTCGCTGTGGGAGGTAAGGAAGGGAGGGTGTGTGCTTTAAGTTCAGGTCATTAAAAAATGTTTGCCAAGGACCTGTTCAAAAAATGTTCGATACCCTTTAGGCTCGGACTTGTTTAGTTATAATCAGTTTATTTCTAAAGAATAAATCAACAGACAGTAAGGAAAACAGTGAATTCTGGAAGGTCAAACAAAATGAGCGATTCGATCAGCTCAGGTCTTGCAAAATGTTTTTTTTTTTTAATCAGGTAGATTAGAGGAACGTTTTGAGAACAGAAAAACAGAGACAATACAAGCACACACTTATAGTACACACTACACAAACACATACAACACATAGTACACACTACACAAACACATACAACATATAGTGCACACTACACAAACACATACAACACATAGTACACTCTACACAAACACATACAGCACATAGTACACACTACACAAACACATACACATACAGCACATAGTATACACTACACAAACACATACACACATACAGCACATAGTACACACTACACAAACACATACAACACATAGTACACTCTACACAAACACATACAGCACATAGTACACACTACACAAACACATACAACACATAGTAAAGTAGTGCACACTACACAAACACATACAACACATAGTACAGTAGTACACACTACACAAACACATGTAACACACACAACACAAGCACACAAACAGCACACACTACACAAACACATATAACACATAGTACACACGCATACAAACAACACGCACTATATAAACACATATAACAAATAGTGCACACGCATACAAAACAACACACACTATACAAACACATAACACACACAACACAAGCACACAAACAGAGCACACTACACAAAGTGACAAAGACATATATCTCAAAGGACACAAACATATATAGCATACACAAAATAAATAAACACACATATAACACACAAACAGCACAAGCACACATATAATACACACAACACAAACATAAATGCCTGCAATGACATTTTGGCTTAATTAGTCAAGAGCTTTGATTTGTCACGTGTCAGATGGCAGGTTCACTTAGTCAAACGAAAAATAAATGAGTATTATGACCAGGCTTGCGGAGCCGCCATATTTTTTCGGCTCCGGCTCCGGCTCCCATAAATTTGACGGCTCCGGCTCCCTATTATGATAGTATCACACCAGACAAAAATTTTTGTAATTTCTCCACGCTAACATGCCGCTGATAAAAAGTTTCATGCAAATTTTGCCGCGTTCACCCCCATAGTCAGGAACTTGAAAAATATACGCATTGTCCATTGTCGGTTTTACTAAAAACAAACCATTTCAGTGCACCCAGAAACGTATCATTATTTTCGATCGAGGTTTCACTAGTCGCCATTTTCATATGTAATAAAAAGCTATTTCAATGATTAAATTAGCAAATAGTAAATTGATACATTATTTAAAATATTTTAAAGACTTCAGTATGTATATTTATTATTGATAAATTCGAAGTGACTATTCGGACCCGGACAGGCCCGTAGCCAGGATTATTGCATGGGGGGGGAATTTTTTTCGGTGGGGGGGGGGCCGAAGAACTGATTCTGGGGTACAGCGGCGGATCTAGACAACTTTGACCGGGGGGGGGGGGCGAAACTGTTTTCATTGTTGAAAATTGGTCTTTGGACAAAAAATATTTCGATAATTTAATGACGTATTACCTAAACTTGCGATAACCGGGGGGGGGGGACATGCCCCCCCCGGCCCCTCCCCATAATTCCGCCCCTGGTGGGGTAGAAGAAATGTTCGGGGGGAGGGGGGGAGGGCGAAGATGGAGGTGCGAAGCGCCGAAAGCTTGCGAACGGAGAGGAGGGGTTTTGGGAGGGGACCTCAGTGAGTCCCCTCCCCAAGAAATTTTTTGCAGTTCCATATCTGGAATGGTGCATTTTAGTACCGATTGTTTAAAGATTAATTAGAAATATATAATTTTAACTACGTTTCCATAATGCATGGCATGTTGCAATTTTGTTAAAAATAATTTAAATAGTAAAGAGTTTTAATGATAAACATTTATTGAGGCTGAGCAATTTCTGATTCCTGTTATAAATATATTGACCACTTGTTCTGCTACACAATTGTTACATAATAGATACCTGATTTATATCATTATACTGTTGGTTAAACGTACAACCCGGGAAGAACGACAAAGATGCACGAATATAGCTAAGCTATTTGTGTGATATTTCTTATAAAATATTGAAAACAAAGAACAGATCTATCAACAACAAATTGACCAGTCGCAATTATTCAATTCAAAATAAAATTAATTCTGCTAAAAAGTAAATTTGCAAATTAAATAACTTCACTCAGAAATCACGGAGTTTGTACTTTATTATTTTATTATACATATGTATAAAAGTGAAGTCAGAAGTCAATATTATTTTATTAACTTATTTAAGTTGCTAGTTGTCCGCAGAAGATATCAATATATAAAACCATTACAAGGTTGCGAACAGGCCCACCGACAGAAATTTCGGGTCCCTGGGCAGGGGTGACACGGGCCCCCGTGCTGATATTAATATTTTCAAAAGTTGATTGGCAAGCTCAGTCCGGGCCCCTAAAACAAAATTGAACAAAATGATTGATGTTTTATAGCCGTTATTATTAAAATTTTGTCAAAAAGCTCAAATCATGCACGGGGGGGGGGGCTCAGGTCATGAACGGAAGGGGGGGTCAGCCCCTTAGCCCCCTCTGTCTACGGGCCTGGACCCGGGTACCAATAAACTACGATTTTTATTTGGACCCGTGGCAAATATGCACTTAGCTTAGCTATACATAAAATTTATTATTGTTTTTGTTTATTTTTTTTTTATAATTGTTTTAATTGTATGATTTAATCGTTACTCAGTGTCTAGGGTTCCACTAAGCGGACTCTGTATTATTATTTTTTCGGGTTCCATCTAATAAAGTTTAAATATAGCTAAGCTTAGTGCATATTTGCCACGGGTCCGAATAACAATCGAATTTTATTGGGACCCGGGTCCGAATAGCCACAGCCTTATAAATTTATCTGCTCTATTTCAGATATTCTGTTTATAATAAAATTGTTAAATACAGAAAGCGACCATTTTGTTTTTAGTCTATTACAAATTGTAGGAGGCAAACAATCAAACAAATTTGTAATTTTAAAGCTAAAAAAACAATTCTGCTGTAAAAAAACATTTGGGAGCCGTGGAGCCGCCAGATTTTTTCGGCTCCGGCTCCGGCTCCAGCAAAAAGTAGCGGCTCCCGGCTCCTCGGCTCCGGCTCCGGCTCCGCAAGCCTGATTATGACCCCGTTCAAAGACTTCCATACATCACAGGCACAATTCCATCTAGAATCCTACGGATGGAACGGTTTATGTAGAGCCATTAATACTCCACCGAGAATATCATGACTGCAGTGCCATATAGAGAGAGAGGCACAACGGGCTTCATTGCCTACAATTTGACGGAAGTTTAAAAGTTTATGTAATCAACACATCTAAAGGAAACTCATTCTGTACAATACATGAGATGAATATTGTTTACATTTCAATATATTCACAGCTAATAATGTATTTTATAATTTTTTTTGGGTGAAATGTTTTTTTTTAAATTTATTTTTTGATGAATATGATTTTTTTCTTTTACAAAACCAAAAGCAAATTATTCGTAGACACGTATGGTGATTCACATTGAACAAATCAATCTATTTTCTCAGTGATTCACGTTGAACAAATCAATCTACTTCCTCAATGATTCACATTGAACAAATCAATCTATTTCCTCAGTGATTCACAATGAACAAATCAATCTATTTCCTCAGTGATTCACAATGAACAAATCAATCTATTTCCTCAGTGATTCACAATGAACAAATCAATCTATTTCCTCAGTGATTCACAATGAACAAATCAATCTATTTCCTCAGTGATTCACAATGAACAAATCAGTAATGCCTAACCTAATGTAAAGAATGCAAGATCCGAATTTAATAATGAAAAGTGAATTTTTGGAGGGAAGGTGGAGTCTGCAAGAAAAACAAACAAGATGGAGTTGCCAGGCCACACACTACCTGAACTTTGAAAGTATCTATCTATCTATCTATCTATCTATCTATCTATCTATCTATCTATCTATCTATCTATCTATCTATCTATCTATCTATCTATCTATCTATCTATCTATGTAATCTAATCTATCTATCCAATCTATCTATCTATCTATCTATCTATCTATCTGTCTGTCTGTCTGTCTGTCTATCTAATCTAATCTAAAGTAATCTAATGTAATGTAATTTAATGTAATCTATCTATCTATCTATTTATCTATCTATCTAATCTAATATAATCTAATCTAATATAATCTATCTAATCTATCTATCTGTCTAATCTATCTATTTGTCCATCAATTTATTTATGGTTAGTCTATAAAGTATACGCCCCACTCCCCCTTGCTATCAACCAAACGCTATACTCGCGTATCGTTGTGGAACATTTTTTTTTTATGCGTAATGCACAATGAGGAAGTCAGCGTCTGAAAAGTGGGACCCGCTATGGCAGACAGAGCATAAATCAAGACTTACATTGTCTGTACTAAAATATAGCCTCGTCCGACAACCCATCGCAACAAACAAACAAACGACAACATAATTAGGCCTACTTGAGAATCCAAACTTCTGACTCAATTTTCCTTCGCTTGATGATCCTTGTTTTAGTTAACCAATGATTTAATAATTGTATCTCATTTGAATTACGACCTTTACCCCCTCCCTCCCCCACCACACAAACACACACACACCTCAACCCAAAGCCGTCACAAGGTAGGTCCAACCTAAAAAAAAAAAACTTATCACGGGCCCCTTCGCTTACGGCCCTGCAGAGAACAGCAATCTCCTAAATAACGACTAAATGCCACTAAAGGGCTAAAGGCACACTACCAAACCAAGCTACGACCCTGGATAGTTTTATTATGTGTATGAGGTACACTTTTGGTTTAGAGTTTAGACTACATGTACTGCAGTTCATATCAACACACAGTTGTCCATCTGTTCTTGGTTCGGTTCGCAGGGTCAAAATTTACGGACAAGATGTGCCCGGCCCGCGGCTTAAAAAGTTTGCCCACCCCTGGGCTAAGCAAGGAAACTTTTTCGATACTTAATGGCTGGTTAAACAGAGGGGGTTGGGGGAGGGGGGGGGTACAACAATCTTGAGAGTCGCTTCAAGCATCATGTGAACATTTTAAATACTGGGTTAGAAACAACAACAAATTAGAGTTTAAAAATAGCTGCGTTGTATTTTAAGAAGATGAAGAAGTATTAATGTTTTCCTCCACCCTCACCCTTCATTTTCTTTCTCCTGTTGTTGCTCGTCTGTCACTGTCAGGGACAAATGCCACCGTTACAAAGACACTTCCGCTGTCGTTCATAATGTTGTATGTCCCACTTTCTCTTTTTAGCACTGGCCAAACATAGCTATCAAATTTCCTCTTGGTGGGAGGGACCAGGTTCCGTTAAGTATGAGAGTTTTGATCAATATACAAAGTTCTAGACCTATGCTGGAGTGGTTTTTGAATGTTCCCTTTCTACAGGTTGTCTAATGGCAGATGCTGCGCTGTCATGGAATAACGGGTGAGGAATAAGATCCAGTGGCGTCTTTCTAGGGGGGCTGGGTGCTCTAAAACGTGGCGGGCTCCCGGGACCTTAAGGGATTTAATAATTTGGAAGAGCCCCATCAAGCATTTTGTAAGATGGCTACCCAGATGGTACCGACGCCACTGTGTGGGCTATATATTTATTTGTATTTTCAGCCACTGAAGACTTCTACTTACCTATTTTGCTTTTAAAACTGCTGTTTTCTTGCCCCGTCCCCCTTTTTTTTTTAATAGAAAGACAAACAAAATCTGGTATGAAAATAGTTATGGCTTTGAGTTATATGTATATAAATATATAATTATATATACTTTTTTTTCATAGGGTCGATGCTCGATTTGTCAACCGTGAAGGTCTCGCTCCTGTATGTAAACAGTCAGCCATGAAGGTCAGAGGTTGATAACGTTTTTTTGCCAAAGAAGCAATGTGATATAAATAACATGATATCCGTATACTAGAACTGGGTTGGCTCGTACAGAAAGGGGAGGAGCTAACCCCTGTTTCTTTAGGGAGAGGGTTGCAGGTGTGTCGTTATGGTATATGTTTTTTTGAAAAAAAAAATCTGGCAGCTATTAAAGCGACATCATTTGTGTGTGTGTGTGTGTGTGTGTGTGTGTGCGTGTGTGTGTGTCCATAAGAATGTTTCTCATAGTCTATGTATGAGATCCATATTAAGATGGCGTGTTTTCACAATGCCAAACATAGAACCGCCGTTAGAAAAGTATTTTTTTTTAAGCGCTCTGTCTTCATCACCGATACACCAGAAGTCGCAATGGCTGTTTAGATATCATGCAAGTATATAACACACAGCGATAAGCAAGGCGACAACAGCTACTTACTTCTCATTGTTTCGAGCCCGAATTTTCCGCTTCATGTCAAACCTCACCTTCAAAGACATCAGCCCCTTCATGTCTAGAGTTTCCCATGGCAGTGAAGGGGCTAAGCCGCTAAGACAACAATGGAACAATTCTATCTTTGCTATTGCTTTTTTTTTGTTTACCCACATAAACCAACAAGGACAACTGCCTTCTAATTATTGCCTTGCTTTATGGGGTTCAGTTTCTTCAAATGTTTTCTTCTTTTACATTCTAAACAAATGTACTTTGTTTTGTCTATTTCTTTAAATAGTCACGTTTGGTTAAGTCACTTTTGGTTAAATAGTCACTTTTGGTAAAATAGTCACTTTTGGTTAAATAATCACTTTTGGTTAGATAGATAATCACTTTTGGTTAAATAGTCACTTAAAATAGTCACTGTTGGTTAAATAATCACTTTTGGTTAGATAGATAATCACTTTTGGTTAAATAGTCACTTTTTGTTAAATAATCACATTTGGTTAGATAGATAATCACTTTTGGTTAAATAGTCACTGTTGGTTAAAAAATCACTTTTGGTTAGATAGATAATCACTTTTGGTTAAATAGTCACTTTTTGTTAAATAATCACTCTTGGTTAGATAGTCACTTATGATGAAATAGTCACTTCTGGTTGGATAAATAATCACTTTTGGTTAAATAGTTACTTTTGGTTTATATATTTACTTTTGGTTAAATAGTCACTTGTGGTTAACTAGTCACTTTTCGTTAGATAGTCACTTATGATGAACTAGTCACTTCTGGTTAGATAGATAATCACTTTTGGTTATATAGTTACTTTTGGTTGAATAGTTGTTTTTGGTTAGATAGTCACTTTTGGTTAAATAGTCACTTTTTGTTAACTAGTCACTTATTTCACAGGTGACCTAACTCTTTATGAAAACACCACATTCATCCTCGCTGTATTCTGCGATATGACTGTCAGGCTAATATCTCATCCTCATGTAACAGACCATGACCTAGAAATTAGTACAGGTATTTTCTTGCATTGTGATCCTAACCTCTATTTGGGATCGTTATGTTTGTAGCACCTTTTCTAACCCCCCTCCCCAACTAATAGATTGAGAGATAATGGATATTTGTATCATTTACAGTTATAAAATTCCACCTAATTTGAGCCCCTTTTTAAAAAGTGAGACAGAGAAAATTAACATACAAGTGGTGTTTGGGGGGGGGGGCTTCCTACGTTGGCGCCTAAGGAGCGCTTCATGTGCACCCGCTGTGAAATCCTTCCCCCTCGCACCACCCAATACATCTAGAGAAATGATTTTATGTTGCTTCACACAAAACAGGTCTCGGGCCATTTACCCCACCCACCAAACGATGTCCCGCTTACTATCGATGCCCCACTACAGATCTATGTTTACGACGTCACTATCACTAACACTGTTTCTTAGAACTGTAGATCTATGTTTACGACGTCACTATCACTAACACTGTTTCTTAGAACTGTAGATCTATGTTTACGACGTCACTATCACTAACACTGTTTCTTAGAACTGTAGATCTATGTTTACGACGTCACTATCACTAACACTGCTTCTTAGAACTGTAGATCTATGTTTACGACGTCACTATCACTAGCACTGCTTCTTAGAACTGTAGATCTATGTTTACGACGTCACTATAGAAATCTCGGATAAACTTTTTTTGCAGCGAGGATTTAAAGAAAGAAACATTTATTATGTTTTGAAATGAGTCTGTTCTGGTGGCGAAGGGGAAAAGGGGGGAGGGGGCGAAGAGGAATAAACAATACATGTACTCAATTTTTTTTTAAAATGTACCCTGTCTTTCTCCAGAATAACGTAAGTTAACTTTATACAGACAAATATAAAGACACCCCCCCAAGTTATCAACAAAGGCTATCCCCAATGGAAACAACAGAAGATGTGTCATGTGTCATGTGCCATGTGTTATGTGCCATGTGTCATGTGCCATGTGTCATGTACCATGTGTCATGTGCCATGTGTCATGTGCCATGTGTCATGTGCCATGTATATACAAAATGTACTTTAACTTCTAACAGATACGTTCTTATGTTATAGGTGGACTTAAGGCAGACAGTGGACTACATCTGGGCCTTCTTGACAATTAAACCCACAAGCCCATCACAAGTGCCGTAGATAGCTTAACTCGCGCCCGGAGAACAATACCTTTTTTTAAATACCTTTTTAGTGCTCCCCCCCCATTCAAAACCCATGATGTTATATTTAAAATATACCAATTGGTATGTGTGAGTAGCAACAGGTGCATGATGCCCCCTCCCCCCATTACCCACCCCTCGTTACGCCTTTGACCATCACTAAACATTTTCATGTTATGAAGTTTACATTTTTATTTATATTACTTCATGTCAAGACTCCCTTCATCTGCTAGAGGTCCGGCACGTCGGTCAAACTTATGAACCAAATGTGACCTGCGTCTCAAAAAGTTTGCCGAACCCCCCTGACTCAAGATGACAGCAGTCATCGCAGACCTGATGTGAGTAATACAAAAGTTGAAAACGTTATTTGGCATGAATGCAAGGTATTTTCTTTGTCAGCATAATACCCGTTGTAAATTATAGGACACAGCTTATCGTTTTATGAATTAATTTTATAAGATGTGACATGAATGTCATTATCATTTTGTGGTAAAAGTTTCAATGTGGTGTCCACTGGTGGGATGAGATATTAACTGCATTGGGCAGAGCCGTTCTCACGTTTTGTTGAACCTGATTTTAAGTCTATTCGGGGCCCAATTTAAAGTCTATTCGGGGCCCCATTTAAAGTCTATTCGGGGCCCTATTTACGTTATATTCGGGGCCCTATTTAAAGTCTATTTGGGGCCCTATTTAAAGTCTATTTGGGGGCTCAATTCAATGTCTTTTCGGGGCTCTTGGCAAAGGCCTATTTGGGGTTGGGGGCTTTAGACAAAACCTCTATCTGGACTAGAGAGCTGCACGGGAGTCAAAATCACACCCAGTCCCACCCAATCCCGCGTTTTCCAAACCAGTCCCACCCGCTCCCAAAAGAAATTCTCCCCAGTCCCACCCGCTCCCGCGAAAATTTTTCCCAGTCCCACCCGCTCCCGCGAAAATTTTTCCCAACCCCACCCGCTCCCGCAAAAATTTTTCCCAACCCCACCCGCTCCCATCGAAAAAAATATTCTATAACTCATAAATAATGGTTTAAACATTTGTTTGTAGAAATCCTCTCGAAAAACATACATGAAAAACATTTAAGATAATAGGTAAAATAAACAGTTCTACAGTTTAAGTCCTTGTAAAAATAATTGCCATTAACACTCTCTGGAGCCAACTGTGACCGCCTTTCTTCAAGAACGCGACCAGCCGAAGAAAATGTCATTTCAGATGAGGTTGATGATGCCGGTATGCTCAGAATTTGCTGCACAACTTCTGAGAGATGTTTCCATGCAGTTGATTTGTCCCTCCAATACTCTAGTAAACTTTCACACTTTTCTGTACTCATGACTACGAACTTCTCTTAATTAACTAATGTCCGAATCCAGCCCTATTTATACCCCAACGTCCGTGCCCTAATTACCCTAAGTACGTCACAATCCCTTCAGTATTTTCCTAACTACCTAATCTTTCTAAGAGCGTCACCTGGTCTCATTGTTAACCCTACTAGCCTGTCCGACGTCGCCTCTCGGACTTCACACCTTTGCTGTCTACTATTCTATTGTTTCCCCACCTTGTCCTAAGTCGTCTGTCCCCTTGTCACCCTTATCGGTATTATTCCTAACTCTTAGATATCTATTATATTAAAACGTCGAAGGGGATAGTCTATGTCTCTAAATCTACTCTAGCTCGTCACAATAAGTATCATTATTATATTGAAAATAATTAATATTGGGGGTGGGGGTAATTGTTTTTTCGTATCAACTTTACAAAAATGACGATTTTCAACTTTCGGTAGTATGAGAATTAACCTGTCTAACCTAGTCATAAAATGGTATCGCCTGAATCGTCAAAATGTGTAGGTTATATTATTGCTAATGACGTTTTGACCTAAATACCAAAAATGTCAAGGAAAGGTCCTAAACTAGGTGTGTATCATACATCACACATCATCACAAGATCATCCGTGCGATTTGATTGATTCATCAGAAGTCTGCGAGAGTCCCACTCAAACAAAACCCAAACCCACGGGACTCCCGCAAAAACAAAACCAATCCCATGGAACTCCCGATAAATTTATTTCCAATCCGCGAGAGTCCCGCGGATTCCGCGGGACTCTCGCGAATCCCAATCCCGTGCATGCTCTCTAAAATCTGGACCACTGTTTGCACGTTACGCACCTGTAGTAGACTTCTATATCTGGGATTCTCTGACACCCCACAAGCCCCGGCCCTGCATAACTGATTAAACTATCAACGCCTTTGGTTTTCAGGCACTGTATTCTGCAACCAGCACCGAGGCAATGTTTTGATCGTTTTTAATTCCATCACACACAAGGAAAAGCGAAGTAAAAAAACAAGCAATTAAGCCTGTTCCATTCTGGACACAGGACGTGTTAGCGCATTTTCATGTTATGTATCAGTACGTTTGTGGTTACTGAAATAGGACTCATAATTGAAAACATTCGAAATTGTAGTCATTTAATCGTCCGAAAACTCCGTCAATTGTTGCATAGCTCTGATATTTTCAATTAAACTCAGAACACAAGCTTACTATTTCATTTGATGAGTTTCTTAATAAATCTTGGTGAAACTACGTGTTGCAGTATTTCGCACCAAATGAATGGGTTATTGAACGTACAAGGTGTATATATAATATATAAGCCCCTTAGGAGCCCTGAAGCCCGGCCCTCAGAGGTCCTATCGCAAAATGAACTTTTGATGTACACATGGCAGGCCAAGACCTACAAAATGATATATACATCATGGGTCTAGGACTTATAGTTGCTGAGATATAGCGCTCCTTTATTAATATAGCTTATACAGTAAAAAAACGGTACTAAGGCCCCTTTTACGGCCCTGAGAGGTCAGATCGCGAAATGGAAAAAAAGTCATTTCTTGGCAGGCCAAGACCTACAAAATGATATATACATCATGGGTCTAGGACTTATGGTTGTTGAGAACTAGGGTGATGACGGACGGACGGACGGACAGACAAAACGGGGACAAAAGCCGCTCTAAAAAACCAAACACACAGCCTATCAAAACATTACTGTTTCTGTATGGCATAAAATACTTGTGTCAAAAATGTACATGAAGCTTAAAATGTTTACAAAAAATAAATAAAAATAAATAAATAAACTCATTCAAAAACCCGCCATGAAATAATAAACATTTCACCTAGAAAGTCACGAAGTTACCATCTGTCGTTGACCCAGTTCCTGCATTCATTAATTAATTCATGTAACGGTTAAGATCCAACGTAATACGTAAAAGAGAAAAAAAAAAAACAACAGCTGACAACTTCAATGTACTGTTGTCTCATTTTGAGAAAAGTGAAGCGACATCTGCCACTAAACGTCCTGGTGCTTTACTATTAAATTGTTGCAACGTGAGTAATTTTTATTGTTTTTTTTTAATTACTTTTGTAATAATGAATGAATACAGGCAGATATTTATCAAAGTTGATTATTAGTAGATATTTTAATACAAGTTGTTATTATGTTTTATGGACATTCGTGCTCGAAAAGTTTGTGTACGTTATGTGATACTACAAAAGTGTTGAACTTTATATTAAAAAACAACAACAATTACAATAACAACGACATAATAACAAAATTAAACATAAAAGTAATCACGTGCAAAACAGTTTTATTGTTATACATGTATATGTCAAAGTCTATTATTCTGCTTAACTTAAATGCTATAACATCATTGTTATGGCCGGTCGTGCTCTAACACTATTGTTATGACACAATTAAACTTTGTAGAACAGTGGTCCCCAGACTTTTTCTCGACACGGACCTGTCAACGTTTGATGATTACACCGCAGCCCGCGGGGTGAGGGGGGGGTAGGTTATTTAAATTTTAGATTGTTTTGATTTACAATGCTACTGTCATTCACAGCCGCTCACAGCCGCTCAGCTCCAGGTTAGCCTCTCGTCCGTGGAACGTCGCGCAATCCCGAGAGAAATACATTACAGTAAATAAAAAGGAACCAATTGATCTACATTCTGACTCACTCAACAACATATTCTGATTCACTCAACAACATATTCTGATTCACTCAACAACATATTCTGATTCACTCAACAACATATTCTGACTAACTCAACAACATATTCTGACTCACTCAACATCATATTCTGACTCACTCAAGATTCACTCAACAACATATTCTGACTAACTCAACAACATATTCTGACTCACTCAACATCATATTCTGACTCACTCAAGATCATATTCTGACTCACTCAAGATCATATTCTGATTCACTCAAGATCATATTCTGACTCACTCAACATCATATTCTGATTCACTCAACAACATATTCTGACTCACTCAACATCCTATTCTGATTCACTCAAGATCATATTCTGACTCACTCAACAACATATTCTGATTCACTCAACAACATATTCTGATTCACTCAACAACATATTCTGACTCACTCAACATCATATTCTGATTCACTCAAGATCATATTCTGACTCACTCAACAATATATTCTGATTCACTCAACATCATATTCTGACTCACTCAACAACATTTTCTGACTCACTCAACAACATATTCTGACTCACTCAACATCATATTCTGACTCACTCAAGATCATATTCTGACTCACTCAACATCATATTCTGATTCACTCAAGATCATATTCTGACTCACTCAACAACATATTCTGACTCACTCAACAACATATTCCGACTCACTCAACATCATATTCTGATTCACTCAAGATCATATTCTGACTCACTCAAGATCATATTCTGATTCACTCAAGATCATATTCTGACTCACTCAAGATCATATTCTGATTCACTCAAGATCATATTCTGACTCACTCAACATCATATTCTGATTCACTCAACAACATATTCTGACTCACTCAACAACATATTCTGACTCAGACAACAACACATTCTGACTCACTCAACAACAACATATTCTAATTCACTCAAAAACACATTCTGATACAACACAACAACACATTCTGACACAACATAACAACACATTCTGACTCACACAACAACTTATTCCAGCAACGAAACTTTTCAATAATAATTCACTTAACCCCGACCGTAGGACTGTCGTATATTCTAATAAAATGTAACCAGTGGGGGCAGAGGGAGGGAGGGGGGACTGGATTGTTCGTCCCCGGGGTGGCACTTACTTAAGCCTTAGATATCGCACCATCTGTCGTACTTTAGTGGCTTGTTGGCCCGGGAATGGTGTGGTATTTTCAGAGTCCATCAGGGGGTTACTCAAGTAAAGTTACACACGGCCTTTACTATTAACACAAAGTCTTGACATTCAGCAACAGATACTCGAATGATCTAATTTTTCAGCCGGTTTAAAACAAAGTAGGAATAGGAAATGCAAAAATAAAAATAATAAAAAATTAAATAATTAATATCTCACTCCGTGTGTGTACATTTTAATTGAAATATTAGATGGAAATGACAAGTTTATTACTGTTTCTTTGTTTAGGGAGTTGGTGGGGAAAATAAAATAACATGGCGTCTAAACTGTGCCGGCGAAGATCAAAGTTTGTGTTGAACACTTCTGGTATAGGTTAGTGACTAGGTGAATGGAACTATTCAAGTGTGGTAACTTTCTTTGCCCGTCATCTTCAAAAGATGTGTGCCTAATTTTACATTTAATACCCACTACAGGGATTTTCAGGCTGTGCAATATCTCGCCTGCAGACAAACGACAGAAGCAGACAGTTAGCTCCAGTGAGTACGTGAAACCTTGTGTTGTGACACAGGTTCCTGGACCGAAATCGCAAGAGTTGACAAACAGGCTTGGAAAATATCAAGTAAAGCAAATAGCCTTCATACCCGTGTATAGATGGATGGATGGATGTATGGATAGATAGATAGAGATCGAGCGAGCGAGCGAGCGAGCGAGAGAGAGAGAGAGAGAGAGAGAGAGAGAGAGAGAGAGAGAGGAGAGAGAGAGAGAGAGAGAGAGAGAGAGAGAGAGAGAGAGATGGAGAGACAGATAGTTAGAATGTCCCGATTTAAATTCTGAATTTTGAATAGCTAGTTTTAATTCTCCGAATGTAATATCCGAATCACTCAAACTTCTAGATATATTCACCTATCTAACCGTATATTTATAAATAGATTGCAGTCTGTCTTCTATCCCCTTCTCTCTCTCGCCATTTTTTTTTGGACACAAGGTCGATGGTGTCTTTATCTCTTCCCAAAGGTCTGTCTTCCTCTCTGTCTGTCTGTTTTCCAATCCCGTCTTCAACTCAGTCTGTCTATCTTCCAGTATGTCTTCCAGTCAGTCTGTATATCTTTGAGTCCGTCTGTCTTACAGTCTGCCTGTCTGTCTTTCAGTACAAAATATCACCGCCTAACCGTAACAGATGCTATTGAATGTTTACACTGCTAATGTTTACTATTCACCAGAATGTCGATGCTATTCATTTCTTCGTTGACTATGAAAAATCTCAAGGCAACTATGTGGTTGATGTGGATGGGAATGTGCTGCTGGACATGTTCATGCAGATAGCCTCACTACCACTCGGTGGGTTTATCACTGTTACGTTGTTATTTTCAAATATGTAACGTTAACTTTTCTAACTAATAAATATATCAACGCCAAGGCTTGGTATATGAACACAACAGATCTAAACTTTAATTGCTTCTAAACATAGGTGAATATATATGTATATACAATATAAGTCCTTTGTCAAATGATGTCTACTTAAACAAATGTCACTACAAGTTTACAACTAACTCTTAGAATCTTAGAACTGTCTACACCGAACTAACTACGTCTACTCATATGTCTGTCAGCACCTTACTAACTCAGAGCGCCTTACTAACTCAACTACTACTATTCACGTCTTTTATAAGGTTGGGGCGAATACGTTGGTGCAACGTTTATGGGGGTTGACAACGACGATGTCTGTCACCGAAACGTTTGGAGGGGGGGAAGAACGTCAGTGAAACGATTGGGGGGAAGGCGACGTCGACGAAACGATTCAATATGGCGGCTGCAACCTTGACCCGGTGAACTGGGGTTGGTGGGGGAGAAGTGCAATTCTACACGTCACATACCTCCCTCCTTTCCAAGTTTTACGTAGTAAAACAAACAATCATTATAAAAAGTCTAGTGGGGAACAGTATTACATCACATTGAAAATGGTATGGATGTCAAATCAAACATGTCTAGACTACTTGTCAAGCATCTATGCATAAGTCAATATAATGTAACGCAATACATTTTAATAAATTACAAACTTAATAAAGCACGAAACAAAAAAAAACATAATGAATGCAATGTTCTATAATACAAACAAGTTCATTCTGTTACTGGCGTATATTGCTCCTTGATGTCTTGGTTCAAATAGGTGATGGGGCATACAGGTCAGTTTTACACAACGTGTCGAACGGTAAAGACGAAAACGTTCCATTGTCTATAATAGTCACTCGCTGGTGAACTTGAGGTCAAAGTGACATTAACTACACCTTTTGTGGTAAACGTGTCAATGTATGAGGCGTGGTTTTAGTTTTGTCTGTTTCATTGATGTAAACTGTTGATGACGTTCTGCATATCGTTGGTAACAGGAAATTATTGAGTGCGTCTTTGATTGGGTTTACGCTTGAGTGAGGGGCTACACGTAGAACAAATATGATGAAGTGAAAACAGGTGAAATTAGATCGTTGGTAGCAGATAAATGTTTAGGCCCTCACAAAGGTGGCGACTTGAACTTGTATAACGATATGTAGGTACTGGTCTTTGTTAGTCAGCCTGTGAATAACTAGCTATGAAATTTTAAGGGCATATTCTTTAGAGTGGGGGGGGGGGATATTGAACATATTATCTCAGTATCTTAGTGCACGAGTCAAAGAAACAAGACATCTAAACTTACCGTGTAACTTCTGGACTTAGCTGATCATACTTAATTCAGTATATCTATCTAGTGTGACCTATATCACTTACCTTTGACTCCGCATTTGCATATATTACTTAGCCTTAGCAAACATCATATTCCTACTACTGTTATAGTAATGTTGTTTTAATGTGGTATTTAAGTGCACCGCGAGAGGGTGTCTGCTAGGACATTAAATTTACCCGCTATCGTGTTTACACGAAAGTTATAGTCCTGTAATAGGGGTGACCATCTGGCTATTCTTTTGTTTCCTAATTTCTTCGTATTAATGAAGGCTAACGGGGCATGGTCGGTTAGTAAAGTAAATTCGGCGCCCAGCAAGTATCTGGACAATTTGGTAATACACCAGATGATGGCTAGGCCCTCTCTTTCAATTGTGGCATATTTCACTTCGGCAGGGAGCAGTTTTCTGCTCACGTACATGACTGGGTGGTATTTGTTATCATAGATTTGGGTTAACGAACCACCTATTGCGGTTGAGGACGCATCCGTAACAAGGATAAATTCCTTGTTAATGTCAGGAAGTTTCAAGATGGGTTCATTGGAGAATGCTGCTTTTATTTGATCAAGTGACTCCTGACATTTAGTTGACCATTGGACTTTAATTGGGTGTCCCTTTTTGGTTAACTCTGACAAAGGTTCTGTTATTTCAGGAAGCGGGGAATGAATTTTCTATAAAAGTTACACAAACCTAATAAGCTACGAACTTGTTTCTTTGTTTTAGGCTGGGTCAGTTTTAAAATTTTTGAAACCGTTTCCTCCATGGGTTCAATAGAGTTGTTTGATATTTTATGTCCTAGGAAAGAAATTTCAGCTAATCCTATTTGTATTTTGGAAGGCTTAACTGTAAGACTGTTAACTTTCAAGATGTGAAATATATCATGTAAACTTTTTATGTGTTCATCCCATGTCCCACTAAATACGCAGATGTCATCAAGATAGAAGATAGTGTCTTTTCTACTGCTAAAGAGTCTAGCCATCATTCTATTGAATGTAGCTGGAGCGTTTACAAGACCGAAACTCATGACGTTCCACTGAAAGACTCCGAAAGGAGTTGTGAATGCCGTCAGTGGTTTGGCATTTTCTGACAACGGAATCTGCCAGTAACCTCTAGATAGGTCAAGTTTTGTGAAGATCTTAGTTTTTGTCAGGCTGCTTATAATGTCTTCAGGATTGGGCATGGGGAACGGGTCAAACACAGTCACCCTATTCAACTGTCTGTAGTCAACACATAGACGGAGACCTCCATCCTTTTTCTTCACTAGCACAACTGGTGCTGCATAGGGGGAGTTAGATGGCTCTACGAGCCCTAATTTAATCAGATCGTTAATCTCTGATTGTAGGTGGTCCCTATGGTGTAGTGGGATGGTGTAATGTCTAAGTTTGACCGGAGTAGTATCAGTCAGGAGGATGTTATGCTCTATAGCAGATGTTCTGCCTGGGAAATCAGTAAAGATTTCTTGGTATTTCTGTAATACCTTGTGTATTTCTGCGCTCTGTTGTGGGGGTAGAGCATGAATTTTAACGTCATTCCATGTCTGTGTGTTACATGTCTGGAGCGTGGGCATGGTCAATTCATCATCTTCAATTATATCGTCTTCTCTCAACACTGAACAACAGATGGGTCCTGTTCGGACGTTCTGGTCTTTGATTTCAATAGGTCTTTCGTAATACCTTTTTAGCATGTTTATATGAAATACCTTTGTTTTATTATGTATTTCAATTTCATAGTCCACATCACTGATTCTCCGAACTACTCTATGTGGTCCAAGCCATTGGGTAAAGAATTTACCATTTCTATCTGGGAGTAACACTATGACCGAATCCTCAGCCTCTAGCAGTCTGAGTTTTCTATTTTGATTAACCCTACACCTGGTGATTGTACCTTTATCAACAAGGTTTTTGTTGGCTGCCTCACATGCTCGCACGATGTTTTCTCTAGTTCTGGTAACCTATTCGTAACTGTTAATTACACCACCAGCGTCATCCAGGACAACAGATTCCTTAATTGCTGTGATGGGGCCTCTGGGGTTACCTCCGAACAATATTTGAAATGGGGAGAAGCCAGTGCTCTCGTTGGGGCTATCTCGGCAGGAGAACAGTATGGCTGGAATGGCAAGGTCCCAATCTTTAGGGTTATGGTTTGCGACTTTAGATATACGTTCTTTGAGTGTTTTATTGAACCTCTCACATATGCCATTGCTCTGTGGGTGATAGGGCGTGGTAAACTTTTGTCGTATACCTAGCATCTTAAATAATTCCTTAGACAGATTAGATGTGAATTGTGTACCCCTATCCGATAGTATTTCACGTGGGAATCCAAACCTGGAGAAAATCAAGTATAATGATTGTGCAACATCCTGGGCTTCTATTCTCTTCAGTGGGATAGCCTCAGGCCATCGTGAACATATGTCTACCATTGTAAGTATGTAGCGGTGTCCTCTGTTTGACATGACAGGCATGGGTCCTATGATATCCACTGCAACTTTTGAGAACGGTCTTTCAATGATATCCACGGTTTGTATTGGTGCTTGAGTGAAATTACCCCTGGGGCCCTTCATCTGACATGTTTTACATGATTGTACATAATTCTTGATGTCCTTCCCAATAGTAGGCCAGCAGCAATCTGTAAGGAGTCTGTGTTTGGTTCTATTTATACCGGTATGTCCCGCCAGGGGTATGTCGTGGGCCTTCAGTAGACACATAGGTCTGTATTTCTGTGGGATGACGAGCTGTGTGACTTTATCACCTTTATAACTAGTTGTCCTCATCAATACACTAGTTTTCTCGTCGATCCATAGCTTATCCCTAGACATGTTTTTTACACTGGTGTTTTGTAATATTTGGAACAACTGCTGCAGGGTGGGATCAGCATCTTGCTCAGAACGGAATGTACTACCGTCTATCTCCACTGGTTCTGGTTCGTCGTCACTAGCGTTCACCGACTTATCTTCACTATCTGACAACTGAACTGTTATTTGAGGAGAGATATTATCATTTACTACTACTTTGTTTTGATCACTTGATTCTTCTTGATATGAGATAGCGTGAGTAATTGGTTTCTCATTGTCAATTGTACCAATTTCTTTTTTTGCTTTTGTTCTAGTGGTTACCATATAGGTTTGCTCTTTTGTTTTGTGTTGCTGGGTCCATTCTTTTATCTCTGCCTCTGTGCAGTCCACCACTTCAGGCACATTTCCGAGAATTAAATCTATTGGGGCGTTATCAGCAACCAGAGCCAAAATCTCGCCACTATAATGAGGGGTTCGTATGTGGATCTTCGCCTGTGGGTGTACAGTGACTGTGCCATCAAATGTCATTACTTCATTGTATCTTCCGGTAAATTGATATTCATGTACGAAATCTCGTTTAACAAGGACTGTTGTACAGCCTGTATCTCTTAAAACTTTAACTGGAGTGCTACCCACAAAACCAGGGAAGTAATTTAGCCCACCATTGCAGAATAAAATGGCCATAGCCCTGTGTATTCGGTCATCTGAGCCAGATCTACCCCTGTTGCCGTTTCTATGAGTAGGTCTAGGACCAGATCTGCCTCTAGCATAACCATGCCTGTTGTTGTCCTGATATGACCCGCTATCTCTATGATTCTTTAAACACTGTCGTGTGGAATGTCCGCGTGCTTGACAAGATGAACAATATAGGCCCTTATTCCTCTCAATGCAATTTCGGGCCCAATGCCCACCCTTATTGCATATATAACATAGTCGGCTGTCTGTTCTCCCACCCTTTCTATCCGAGTTGGGACAACTTTTGCTACGTTTGCTACTAGCATTAATTCTGGTGTTATCATTACTGTAGCATATTATGTCTGGAGAGTCATTATCGATACGAGCTGTTGGTTTGTCTGGATGGGCGGTTTTATATTTCCTTATTAGGTCCACAGCTGTCTCTACTGTCTTTGGTCCCCTTTCTAAAATGAATGACTTCAATTCAGGGTGGCAGGAATGAATGGCCTTGTCTAACAAGAAAAATGTCCTAAAGGCTTCGAATGTCCTTTCTACCTTAGCATATTGTAGCCATTTATCCAAGGCAGTACCTAATTTGTCAAAATATGTCTGGGGGTCATCGTCCTTTTGTAAAACTGTCTGATGAAACGCCTTCCTGAAACTAGCTTCTGTCTGTCCATATGTCCTTAGAAGCTGTTCTCTAACTACCTGGTAATTGTCCTGGTTTAAACATATCTTAAAGGAAACGTCACTAGTAAAAGATTTACCTAACAAGTACGTCCATTTGGATTCGGGGAAGTCAAGTTCTCTCATGTCACGCTCGAATTTAGTAAGGAAATTGTCGATCGTTGTCTTCTGTTCGTCAAATAGATGGTATTTATAATGAGCTATTCTATTTGCAAGACTATGATCTATGGTTGACATTGGGGTAGGTAGAGGGGTGGGATTATTAAGCTGGCTATCCATTAACTCTTTCTCTAATTCTAACTGCTTGATTCTTAACTGGCTTTGTGTTATGTTGTAAGAATGTTCCTTATCTAGCCTAGCCTGTTCTCTCTCATGTTCCTTATCTAACCTAGCCTGTTCCTTCTCTAACCTATCCTGCGCCCATTTCTCTAATTTTTTTGTCTCTATCCCCAATGTTTGTCCTAAGGTAACGAAATGTTCGAATGATGACATTCTGAGTTATGAATAATGATTTACAAACAAATTGAGTTACCTTGACTTACCTTAATATTAACTTCAACTAAATAAGGATAATGAAATACTTATTATCTACAATCTAACACACAAACTAAGTAAATTTCTGCGGTACAAATACAATACGAAATAAACAAGACAAAGGGCAGAGAAAACTGATAGTAACAACAAATAAAACAATACTGTCACATATATTCAAACTAGACAGTAACGATCTAACAAATAAATGTTATGTAATCTCTCCGAGCACCGCTTTTAAACACTCCGTTACTAAAGTAACAAAGATGTACTCAGTGAGAGACTACCAACAAAATATCTATAAGGATTCAAAATAAACGAGACATTTGATTGTGCACTAAGATAAAATTTAAAAGAAAACTTATCTGGTTTTAAGAATATATTAACACAGACTGACTGACTCCTCTTGTCGCCTTCTCTCTGCTCTCCTAGATTATGTATGAGTCAGTGTGACTCCTCTCTTGGCTGCTGCAGAGTCAGTGAGACTCCTCTGTTGGCTGCTCTCGAGTCAGTGAGACTCCTCTGTTGGCTGCTCTCGAGTCAGTGAGACTCCTCTGTTGGCTGCTCTCGAGTCAGTGAGACTCCTCTATTGGCTGCTCTCGAGTCAGTGAGACTTCTCTGTTGGCTGCTCTCGAGTCAGTGAGACTCCTCTGTTGGCTGCTCTCGAGTCAGTGAGACTCCTCTCTGGGCTGTTGTTGAGTAAGTGTGACTCTACTGTTAACTGCTGTTGCTGACTTAGATGAAGATTCCAGAAATATCTTTGGGCAGGCTCGCCAAATGTTACGTTATTATTTTCAAATATGTAACGTTAACTTTTCTAACTAATAAATATATCAACGCCAAGGCTTGGTATATGAACACAACAGATCTAAACTTTAATTGCTTCTAAACATAGGTGAATATATATGTATATACAATATAAGTCCTTTGTCAAATGATGTCTACTTAAACAAATGTCACTACAAGTTTACAACTAACTCTTAGAATCTTAGAACTGTCTACACCGAACTAACTACGTCTACTCATATGTCTGTCAGCACCTTACTAACTCAGAGCGCCTTACTAACTAAACTACTACTATTCACGTCTTTTATAAGGTTGGGGCGAATACGTTGGTGCAACGTTTATGGGGGTTGACAACGACGATGTCTGTCACCGAAACGTTTGGAGGGGGGGAAGAACGTCAGTGAAACGATTGGGGGGAAGGCGACGTCGACGAAACGATTCAATATGGCGGCTGCAACCTTGACCCGGTGAACTGGGGTTGGTGGGGGAGAAGTGCAATTCTACACGTCACAATCACCTTTCACTGACCACCGCGTGTGGTTGGAAGTAGTTATAGAAAGTAACACTTCTCGGCCATCTTCTTCAAATTCCTAAATTTAACTATGAAACATTGTGGTTTTTTTTTTTGCTCGAAATTTAAAAACGCCTATTTTTAGAGCATTTTCGAAAAAAAAATGCTCTATTGTCCCCGTTTTGTCTGTCTGTCTGTCTGTCTGTCATCACCCTAGATCTCAACAACCATAAGTCCTAGACCCATGATGCATATATCATTTTGTAGGTCTTGGCCTGCCAAGAAATGACTTTTGTCCGTTTCGCGATCTGACCTCTGAGGGCCGTAAAAGGAGGCTTATAAAGTACCGTTTTTTACTATATAAGCTATATTAATAAAGGAGCGCCCTATATCTCAGCAACCATAAGTCCTAGACCCATGATGTATATATCATTTTGTAGGTCTTGGCCTGCCATGTGTACATCAAAAGTTTATTTCGCGATAGGACCTCTGAGGGCCGGGCTTCAGGGCTCCGAAGGGGCTTATATATTATATAAATTGCCCCATTCTACACCTCGTACGTTCAATAACCCATTCATTTGGTGCGAAATACTGCAGCACGTAGTTTCACCAAGATTTATTAAGAAACTCATCAAATGAAATAGTAAGCTTGTGTTCTGAGTTTAATTGAAAGTATCAGAGCTATGCAACAATTGACGGAGTTTTAGGACAATTAAATGACTACAATTTCGAATGTTTTCAATTATGACTCCTATTTCAGTAACCACAAACCACTTGTAGTTAGATTTAAGAGAAAATAATATTTATTTTTCAAATATAAAGAAACGTCTTTATAATATTTTTTTACAGATATATGCATTACACAATTTAATTTATAAACATTTCCAAAATTTACAAATATTTACTGAAAGCTAACAAACGTACTGATACATAACATGAAAATGCGCTAACACGTCCTGTGTCCAGAATGGAACAGGCTTAATTGCTTGTTTCTTCTCGTGTTTGGCCAATTATTTTTTGTTTGTTTCGTGAATTGATTCTGTTTTATGAAACATCAGGATGTTTGGTCGTAAAAGGGAGACAACAAAATCACTTTTCTGCTCTTCATCGCCTAAAACTACACCCATACCTCGCTTTACGGCCAAGATACGTTCCACAAAATTTGGCCGCCAAGCGAAAAGCCGCATAAGGAATCAATTATTCTAGTACAAATCCATACAAATTCAACGAGATCGGTTCCAAGTTTTTTTTTTTAAATGTAACGTGGTTTATCATTCGAAATGTATTTTCTCTTTTTATTTCATTTTTTTAATTTCATTTCAATTAAAAATGCATAACAAGTACATACATTTTTACATAAAATAATAACAAACTCCAACAATCAACAATATAGTCTATAAACAAAAATGAAACAATTTCATGTTACATAAAATATGAGTAGGTATAATTTTTTTTTTAAAATGAAGACAATGAAGAAATGGCAACCTGCAGATCAATGACGTCAAGATTTTTCACTGGTAAGGATTAACCTGGCTTAGAAAAAATGTCCAACGTTGTTTATCTTGCATTTTTGTCTATTTCATTCTTCAATGATTTATAACAGCTAATTACTGAGTTAATTCCTCGAGAAATAATAGTGCTACTTTTGACGTTTTCAATGAGGATGGTTAAAAGCTTTCGACATTTTTTTTAATGATAGCTGTTTGGATACAAGTGCCGATTCTGCTTGCAACTGAACGAGTTCCTCATATGAAAGTGGTTCCCTATCAGCTTCAAGTAGATCAAACACATCACGTTCGTTCAAACCTTCCAAGCCGAGATCTTCTACTAGATCCAAAATATTTTGCCTAATTTCAGGAAGAAAATTAACTTCTGTATCCAGTACCGAACCCATGGATTTGGGGGCCCCTGCATTTTGAAATTCGACATGACATGAGATAATGTACTTAATACTTAATGTGAAAAAAATATTGGGGCTAAGGCCCGGGGGGACTTTTGAATTTGGATCCCCTCCCCCCACCATAGGTACGCTACTGTTTGTATCAGTAATTTTTTTTTTACACATTATGGCTATTTTTTTTTTACTTATACATGATTCATTGTTGTTCATTTTAATTCCTCCCATCATTCACGGATGCCGTTATAGCGAAATATTTTAGGTCGTAAATCGAAAACGTGCCTGAATTAAAGAAAGCCGTTATAGCGAAATGCTGTATAAAAAGCGGCCGTAAAGCGAGGTATGAGTGTATGTTTAAATGTACAATCTTTTCATCTTTGAATTAATACATTACCATTCTGTATCTTATTAACCAGACGATTCTGTTTCAGGCTACAATCCACCAAAACTTATTGACGCAATGATGAATCCTAAAAATCTGGTAACTTTTTTTTTTTATTATGTAGGCTCAACATTATTGTTATGGTCTGTTGTGCTCTTACATCTTTAATATGGTCTATTGTGTTTTAACACTATTATTAAGACCTGTTATGCTCTGACATTGTATGGCGTGTTTTACTCTAACATTAAAACATTATTGTTATGGGCTGTTGTGCTATTACACTATTGTTATGACATGTTGTGCTCTAACACTATTGGTACGGAAAAATTAAACATTTTAGAATTATTCTGTCGAAGAAAAGCATCTCTCAATACCAATAATTTCTTACAATGGGTATTTGCCATTATCCATGACATCACAGTTAGCATGTTCTCAGTGAAAGTAATGTTTGCATTAAGTTAAAAAGTTTCTTCATCGCTTTTTTTTCTTATTGTTTAGAAAATATTATTTGATTTTATCTTTGTTGAGTTAATCCACTATTAATTTGTGTTTTTTTAAAGACAAGTTTCATTAATAGGCCGGCGCTTGGCAGTTATCCAGCTGAAGATTTTGTGAGCAGACTTGAAACGACTTTGTTGTCGGTGAGCATATATGTATGTGCTTTATGTGTGTATACAAGTCTATGTGTGGAGAAAGTGTGTATAGAGGTCTATGTAAACTGTATGTGTATATACACGTCTATGTGTGGAGAATGTGTGTATACAATTCTATGTGTGCAGTATGTAAATATACAAGTCTATGTGTTGGCAGGATCATGCTGTACTAGGGTTCAGACGGGTGCAAAACACTCGGGCGGCAGCCAATCAGGGGGCTGCAAAATCTTACACCAAAAGACATAATTTTGAATGAAAGAAAAAAAAAGAATGTCAAATCAAGGGGGGGGGGGGTGGAGTGACAAAATACTAGTTGCAGCCGGGCGGTGGATATGTGTGTGTGCTACTTACAGGGGCGTTGTACCCACAAACAGGTCCTCTGTGGTACATGCGTTTCGTTGTCCGGGGTACGAGAGACAATAGTTTTTTTATTCCGCGGTTTACACCGTGACGGTCAAGAAACGTCCTAAAAAGTCTCTGGTGTGGTCTCAACATTTAATGAACGAATACCTTACTCATCAAAATATTAATACTATCAACCACAACGACTATTGACCATGACCTGGACTATGAGTGACGGGTCTCTTCTCTTAGAACTCTCTAATTTACCTCCAAACTATATTTGGTGGACTAAATAAATATCTTCAAGGCAGAATCTTCAGAAAAAAAAATACGTCACTTTAAACGAATTACCTTCTAGAAAGGAGAGTTCTCCGTCCCAAATTATTCATATTACTCTGCATCATAGCATTAATTAACTACCACCAAAATAAGTCAATGAATGAACTATTTCCATACAATGCACGTCGCGAATTAGTTTCCCAACTATCGCAGTGTCTGATTTAGTTAAAACATGGCTCATTTCTCACCTCGTAACATATGTCTTAAGGCCTGGGCTCACCTCGTAACATCTGTCTTAAGCAGTGCTCGATTTAAGAAAAAACCAGTGCCGGGGATAAATGTCATCCCCGACGGGGCTGAAAAAACCTAAACCAGAGCCGGGGATGTCAAGTCTCAGTGGGGGATATCCCCGGCATTCCCAGCGGCGGCGAGATACCAACATTTTTTTTGAGGAACTCCAATTTACAAACCACGGGCCAACAATTAACTAATTTATTTTCATAGACAAAACCAACAAAAATATTTAAAAAAATGGTGAAAACATTTGTCTTAATTAACATAGTTCACGTTGGTTCAAACAAATTTGAAGCTGCACATTAATTGGACAAGCAATGAATTTATTTTTAACAAAAAATGCAAAAATTTTATTTTCAGATATTCTCTGTTTTTTGAAAGCAAATATTCTATTACTCATAATTGTTTCAATTATTTAAAAAAATTATGACGTTGTTCCATAACTAATTCTTTTGTTGGTTTGCCTGAAGGTACATCCCTGGCAGAATTATACGAATCTTATAGCTGTGAATAAGTCTTGAAAACTTATATTACACTATTTACGAGCAAATGGTTTTACTCCAGTGTTACCATTAAACATAAATCTAGTGCGTGCAGAATAAAACATTATTTTATCAATACATCGAGCTACTTGGGTATTTTGATTTCAACTTCAAATTAAACTTATTAAAGTCGGATAATCTAAACTTGTAATAACAAATTATTGCTACGGATATGCTGTAACACATGACTTACACGCAGTAGACGTAGTATAAAGATCATCCTTTTGAGATTTGACTCCTTGAAATACAGTTGTTTGTTTGTATAAGACAACTTTGTTTGGGTTAACGTTTTTGCAAGACGGCTGTTTAGCAACTTAATTTAAAATTATAAAAAAAAAATATTACTTTAAATCTTTGTCTGGATTTGTATATAAAATAACAATTTTCGATTGATAACTTGCGCCTTTCGACTTATAAGCGACAAATTAAAAGTGAACATAAAATTAGAACCAAAGATTACAAAAAAAAAAATACTTCAAACTCTTACTGTACGTTTATTTCTATTGATTCGGTAGATAGAAGCACAGTACGCAGTTCTGAAGCTACACGGAAATATTTACCAGTGCTCACTCGACTTAAGAAAAAAATCAGTGATGGGGATGAAAAAAAATTCCACAGAGCCGGGGATAAATGTCATCCCCGGTGGGGATGAAAAAAACTAAACCAGAGCCGGGGATGACAGTCCTCAGTGCCGGGGATATCCCCGGCATCCCGGCGGTAAATCGAGCCCTGGTCTTAAGGCCTGGGCTCACATCGTAACATCTATCTTAAGGCCTGGGCTTACCACGGGCCCTTACCCAGGGGTGAGCCCAATAGGTAATATTTACATATTTTTTCTTTTAAAGTTTTTGTTGTATAGGGGGCCCAGCACACATGTTTTCTATGGCGGCCCATAAAGCTGATAAGGCTCCATGGCTTGTATACATATTATATGTTCGTGTGTGTATGAATGCAAGTACGTATGTATATATATGTGCGTGTGTGTATGATTGCAAGTACGTATCTATGTGTATGAATTATGAATGCATTTTAATATTCTGTAGATACCGATATATGTCAAGTATACATAACATAATATTTATCTTTTATGTACATTTTTTTTTATCCGCATAATGATACTTTAATTCCCGACAGGTGGCGCCTCCAGGATTAAAGCACACACAAACATCTGGCTGTGGGACTTGTGCTAATGAAAATGGTCAAAAGGCAATTTATATGGCTTATCAGGTTTGTTTGCGGACTTAAAAAGTCACTTTTAAAATTTCCATTTAAAAATGTTATATTTTAAAAATAAAATTCATATGACGCATGAACTAATTTATCATATTTACATTTGTACACGAACCTTAATATATACATGTATTATTTATGATTCTTTTCCTCAATACTTGAATCAAGAGGCGACTCAGAGGTGACAGGCCACCAAATGAACACGAGAAATCGACCAGTTTACTCAATAAACCACCGGGAAGTCCAAAACTTTCCTTCCTCTCCTTCAAGAATGGTTTTCATGGACGTTGTATGGGTCGGTGACTTGACTTATTAATATTCCCAGTATTCAAATAACTTTATGGATGTCTAAATGCGATTTTCTTCCCCCCCCCCCCCAGGAGCGTTAGCCATGAGTCACGCTAAATGGTTTCATAAACTGGACTTTCCTGTTCCGGAATGGCCAATAGCCACATTCCCAAATCTCAAGTATCCGCTGAGTGAGTTCCAGAAAGAGAATGAGCTTGAGGAGCAACGCTGCCTTAACGAGGTTTTGTTTGATACATTCCATTTTTTGTATCTTTGAGTAACAGTTTGGGTGTAATAAGGCGGGCAAAAGAGGGGATGTTACTCAAACACGTCAGGGTCACCATCAGGTCTAGTAATCTATTATTTCAGGGCCCCAGTTGGTGTATATTGTCAGAAGCCCAAGGTTTACAACAGGCCTAGTAAGTAATAAGTAAAGTTCCCTAATGGGCCATCAGGGCAGATGAAGTGTAGAATTCTATAACTTCGACGTATGAAGAGATTGCGTGGTTAGCCTAGCCGCCTTTACTTCCCCTACTTAAGTCAGGTACCCGTTTAAAGCTGGGTGGAATTGCGGGACGAGTTATCCCCAAGCTTACTATTCACCTAACACTACTTTAGAAAGTGTCGCGTGACTCGCGTCTTATTATGGAACGCCCTTGAAAAAAGTCAAGGAACCTCAACATTTACAATATGTATTTGTATATTTCACTTACCATCTACTGATATTATTGTTCCTGCTGAAAGGAGTCTCCGATAGGTTTCTTTGCATCTTTTTTTTATATTGTTTTTCTTGTTGGTCATATTTAAAAAAAAAATATTGCATCGCTATTTTTGTGTGTTCTGTATTAACATTTAGCCTACGAGTACAGTATTTTCATAATATGTGTCTCCATATTCGCCAGTTTTATAAGGCCGTTAAAGATAATGTACACATCAACTATCTCTTTAAGAACATATACACGATTACTAGCTAAACTCCAATAATTAATTACATTACAGTATTTCATAAATTAACGCACTATTAAGCCCGTATGTTAATTTCTTGTGCAACTAGGTTAGAGATCTGATTGTCAAGTATGACAGACGTCATGAACCAGTGGCGGGAATCTGTGTTGAGCCAATTCAATCAGAAGGCGGGGACCACCACGCGAGCCCTGGGTTTTTTCAAGGCTTACAGAAAATATGTAAAGAGGTAAATTTGTCTGTTTTTAAGTTGACACAACACTGTATACAGGGGACGGCACTCTGATGGCAAGTTGAGCTGAACGTAAATTGAATTGGCACTTGTTACGGCACTTGTTACCCGGGTACCAGCCATAGATAATTTTGCTCCACACCCTAACCCTATCCCTAAACCTAACCCTATCCCTAACCCTAATCCTGAAAAAAAAATTTTAAATATGTCATGTTCCTTATACCCTAATATAATGGTCACGTTTGGTCCCGTAACAAGTGCGTAAAAAAAATATCCATTAATGATCTCCAGACTGGGGTTTACCTGATGATAGATGAGGTCCAGACTGGATGTGGTTCCACCGGGAAGTTCTGGGCACACGAACACTTCAATCTTCAGGAACCTCCTGACGTTGTAACGTTCTCCAAAAAAATGTTATCAGGAGGATTTTACTTCACTGAAGAGCTTATGCCAAGGGAGGTAATACTCTTTTTTTTTTATTTTCCTTAAACTAGATCATATCCTATATAACTATATAATTTGGAAATACATTTTGCTTGTCTGAAAATTAACGCTAAAAATATCAGAATAATTTGCTTTGTACCTAATTAGTTTAAAGACTATTAAAAAGAATATCGATTTGAAGCACTGTATAGAAAAAAGATTAATGAGAACAAAATGGTTTGTACTTTCAGATTATTAGTTTTGCATAATTAAATTTAAGTAATGATTAAAAACTAAATTAGATTGTACAAAGAATTCGGCCTGTATAGTGAAAATTTTTAGCACCATTCATAATGCGATGGAGGTACCACAGGGGACATTGGAAACTGGCGTCACGAAGGCCACAATTTTACCACCATAGAATATGTTCAGATCAATGAAGAGACTTTTTTTAAATGAAATTCTGTAATTTACATTTTGTATTATTTGTATGACTGATCATCACTGTAATTTTTTTTTATGTACAAAATAGGCATACAGAATTTATAACACATGGATCGGTGACCCCTCGAAGCTGATTCTTCTGGAAAAGGTGGTTCAAGAGATCAAGGAGAACAGATTAATTGACAATGCGGCAAATGTTGGCCAGGCACTTTTAAATGGACTTTTAGAATTACAGGTTCTAGTAACTGCTCAGCAGTTTTTTACTTTTAAAGTGACCAATCATTTCCAAGAAAAAAACTTACAAGCATTACCTTATATAAACACAATCATCACCTAATGTTAATACAAGCATCACCTTATATAAATACAATCATCACCTAATGTTAATACAAGCATCACCTTATGTTAATACAAACATCACCTTATGTTAATACAAGCATCACCTTATGTTAAAACAAGCATCACCTTATGTTAATACAAGCATCACCTTATGTTAATTAAATTATATAGCAGAAAAAAAAAAAAGAGGTCATCCATATGGAGATAGAATCAGACAGATGCAAGGCTGACAATTCCTGTCATTAAAGTTCAGACTTTGAAGTTTTACTTTTGGGTCATTGTTACATCAGATTTAAAGCTTTCACCATAACATTAAAAGAATATAGTAGGTAGGGTGTTAGTACCCATCAGTTTTTTTTCATTTTTATTTAGAATGTTTTGGTTTGTTTATTTAAAACTTGTAATTTTTTTCCCAGAGCCTTTATCCAGGTCTTTTAAAGAATGCCAGAGGTTTGGGTTTGATGTGCGCTGTTGATGTACCAACCACAGAAAAACGAGATGAAATCATACATAAACTCAGAAATAAAGGTCAGTGTGCGAAGTCAGTTCAGTCATATTATATCACGCAGCTTTTGATCATCTGTGTGTATATATATAAATATATAAGTGACAGGACGACTAGTGGTACACAACATGTAATTCCATTGTCAGTAAGTCTCAATTGTATCACTATTTGTAATCACTTCAACAGGGGTCAACATTGGAGGTTGTGGTGCTTCTACCATCCGCCTCAGACCCTGCCTGGTCTTCGGCATGCCCCATGCTGACTTATTTCTCAATGCTTTTGGATCTGTGCTGTCCGAGGTGAGATAACATTGGGAGAAAGTTTAGTCCGGTAGTCTCACTACCAGATGAAATTTAGCACTTTTCTCAGTTATTATTATGTCATTATTTGCCTGCACTATTCGACTTAACTGAACTACAAGTTTTAAAATGTACAGCTGATATTTTTATTCAGTTAATAAAAAATCCCACAAACTGTCTACAGTTTGTTATTTATAATTTATCAATTCTTTTTTAATGCTATGACTAAATTAAAAACATCTATAAAATAAAATGGGACACTTTTTTTACTTGAATTTATTTCAATAAGTACAAAATGTTGTTTACATAAAAAAAAATTTAATTAAGAAATGTTTTTATTTCATCACAGCAAACAACAAAATGCAGCAACTTTTATATCTGCATATGAATTATACATATCAGTCTATTGATCCACATAGATTATTCATGTACATACATATCATGTTTACCTAAAAAATAGTGTGTGATATGATCTTTCAGAAAGTAAAACGTTTCAGATAAATGCAGCCGATGTTATCAATCACAGTTTTCTAATGAATAACTTTAATTACACAATGTTCAGAGGCAGAAACTGAGCTTGTTTACTTGGCAGTGAATAACAACTAATTTAACTTTTACTTTAAAAATAAACCTGCATGAAAACAAAAAACTGAAGCGTTACTTGAAGAATTAAAAAAACAAAAACATGAAACAATGTTGAAGCAGAAATATTTGAAAAAAATATATAAAATACTGGTATATCAACATTTTTTTTTACTGGGAAACGTGTTGGCATTGGAAGCACGCACATTTTGTTTTTTTTTGTATTGTCCCGTTGCTTATAATAACAAGAAGATTTCTTTTTAATCTTATAGTTGAAATGATAAAAAGATTGAAATTCCAAAAGTTATGGTATACTTTTTGACGTAAATGAAAGGCGTTATTATGGTCTTAACGGGACGTGTGGTCGAGCGGTAAATAGCATAACTGTCGACTTGAAGGTACCTGGTTCAACCTACGATGAGGACCAAGAAAAATTTTCATGTCATGGCTTAAGTCCTCCCCCCCCCCCCATATTTCCCGTGGTGCCTCCTTGGTAACTGCACTATCTGCTATTGTAGGGATGAAAGAAGGGCTTAATAAAAACCATCCCATCTCATCCGTACAGGGACATCACACATTACACAATACATTGTTAATGTCATAATAACATTAAGAATCATAAAAGGTTATCGGGTAATATTTATAATACATGTCATGATCAGTTAAGATATACATGTATAATCATAAACTAGAAGATTTTATTATTAGAGTAATTGGATTCACTAAGTTAGGTCAGTGAGATAAATACTTGTAAGCTGGTTAAAAATAGATGCTAACTAGCATGATCATATTTTTTTTTGGAAAAAGGCTAAGTTGATAGTATTAGAAGGCTGAATAACTCTCTTTCAGGTTAAGAAGAGTTTAATTACTTGTGGTTGCCACAACGTAATAAAGAATTTCAGGACAAACACAATGTCCATCTTCCTTTGCTGATTATTTCAGGTGCCAACTCGGATATGGGTGAGAAGTAGGATACCTTTCAAATGCAAATAAATTAAATTTTTGAGCATTCATGAAGGTAGATACCATTAGATATTTAGGTGTACACACACTTAAATGTTTTGCCACCGGAGACAAATTAAATAAATCAGAATTGAGAAAAGGGCTTTAATTTTTCTCCTTCTTACTTGTGCTAAATGAATCAAAAAATAATACATGTAATAAGTTTTGAGAGAAAAAAAAATGTACATGATGTTGAAATAATCACTCAGGATATAAAATGACAACAATAAATGCAAATAGATTTCAGATAAAAATTACAATACCCTGATGGACTCATGAAAAACTGGAGATTTGTTTCCATTTAATTTTTTTTTTTTTTGTTGAGATATTGATCTATTGGCATCATTACACATCTACATGTACCAAATTAAATGAGTACTCATGTTTCATTGGAACAATACTCCAAAACTAACAATGATCACAATCATGGTTGAATAATAAACAATGAAACATGGACAATTATAATAGAATAACAATGCAAATAAAATTAAGCTTCACTTTAGTTATGACAAAATACTAAATATAATCAGCATAGCATTAGTTTTAATACAGTATAAGTTGTTTTTTTTTTTTTTTTTGAAAATCTAGTTTTAATAGTTTCTGTAGTTTTAAAAGTCTAAAATACAAAATAATTCTGTTCAAAATGTTTGTTGCTGCTTTTTTTAAAATAATATTTCACAACACATTGCATTTTTAAATTGTACAAAAAAATCATGATAATATTGGATTTGTTTGAATCCAAAAATAAACTTACTACATGTACTGCTCTATCTAGGGGAAGCTATTCAATATGATTGATGATAACCTCAAAGTTGAACTGTGGTGTATCTCTATGTAAAAGGTTTTGCATGGTGCAGAGAGTTTAACTTAATGGCTAAAAAAATTATTTCATTGGAAATGAATAAAATATTTATATTTTCCCTAAATCAATAGCAGGGGGCTTCATTAAGAATATATCTTCATTTTACTGACTCAATTAAACAGTGTTTATAAGATTATTTTTTATCTCCGCCCACCACCATTACAATTAACTCACTGTTCAATTCAATGGCAATTAAATGAATGGATAAAGTAACAATATTCTTTAGAATGATGAATAAAGTTGAAACAGAAGAATGTCTGTGACGTACCAGGATGGACTCATTATTTTAATAAAACTCAAGCAATAGGCAGTATGAGAAAACACAAAAATGGTTGGCTGCAACAAATAATATAATACTAATAGGTTTGGCCAAAGTTCAAGGATGGTCTACTCCCCTTTCTGATTCTTGACAGATTTTAGACTATACAGAAGAGTCGGTATATGTGGCAGGGTGACGGCCAGGACAGCTGCTGCGATAAGGCTCGGAAGTCGATACAAAGAAACTGTAGCAAACAACATGGTAACCACTGAAAGACAGTATAGTGACCAACCAATTACTACACTCTGGAACCTGTGAAAATATGATGAAAATTGTTTAGCAGAAAAAGATCTATGTAGAAAAAAAGTACATTAAAATGTAAACTTATTCAGGTTATATTCATGGCCTTATGATGATAAATAATTTTAATCAGGAGGTCAGATTAAATGCCTAATAAGTTTCCAAACAATCAGCTTACCGTAATAAAGAGAGATTGTTTGCATAGATCAATACTGGTACAAATATACACGTCACTAGAGCTGGTGTCTGGCTGGGGTCAGGGGTCAGCCTATGAAACAGTGAGTTGTTCCTGAGGAAACAAATGAGGTCATTTTGTAACATAAATATCAAACACTGGATTTAAAAGAACGCTGTCACAGATAAATAAAAATTAATTATTTAAAGCAAATTAGTTATTGTTTAATTGTGCCACTAACATAATTTTTAACAGGAATTCAAAAATATTATTTGATGAAATTTACAAAGTAAAGATTTCTTTATGGAGCCCTGATGACCACCAAGACAGAAGAATCAGAATACATCTGTAGCCAGAAGAAAGAGACACAAGGAGATTACAAGGCTAATACAATGCCAAGCTGCCAAGAACCATCATGATGCCAAGTTGCCCTTTTCTTCACCGACCTAATATGACAAGTTCACGTCTTATACCCTATAAAACATTTATGAAATGGTCAACAGGAAGTGGAATATTTGGCCACAAGGACACAAAATAACTGCCTAACACACAAAAACATGGTTGACTGCTGTCCTCAGGGTAAACTTTGCCACCATGTCCCATCCATTGCCTATACTTCCCGTAGTGCCTCCATGGCCAATGCAATATTTTATCTTTGTTGGGGATGAAATTAGGATAATACAGAAATGTCCCATTAGTGTCAGGATATAACATCTCATCCTTTCAGGGAATTGATAAAAAAAATGACCCCAAGTTGGACACATTGAGAAGTACATTTTTTACATCTTTTTCAAATTATATAATTTCATACAATTAAAAAAAAAACTTTTTTTTAAACTTCTAAAAGAAGAAAATGTATCATTTGGACATCATCAGATTACTTAAATTCACTTTTAAAATCTATATATATCTGAGAACTCTTACATAACAGCAAGTTTCATCCAAATGACCAAAGGAGTCAGGCTAAGTAATGTCTGCAAGTTCACCAGCAGGGTGACAGGGAACAAAATGGAGAGTTGACGGTGAGTAACCTGTGTGTCTAGCTTATGAGTGATGGTGTGCATGAGACTGAGAGCCTGGAAGAAAATTTCAATAAAAATATAAACATTTCTCGAGTGTTAACTTCATCAGACAAAAAAAGTTTCAACTAGGCATCAGTGTGATTCAGTAAGTTTGTACAAATTAAGCTCTATAGTCTAATGTTCTTTTACGGGAAATATTATTTCATAAACATCACGAATACTTTAGCACAAGTTATTGCAAACATTTTACTTCTTAATGAACACTTGATTGGTCTTTATTATTTGTTAAACAGAAAATTGATTTTTTTTTTAACTCAATGATACGTTCAAAATAAAACATGTAAACAAAAGTAACGAATGAAAAACACTACCCACATTTTTTTTAAAATTTGAACGAACTAAAAATAACGTTGGTTTTTATACCTTTAATATAAGGAGAGCTGAGATAAGCAAGAGGCCAAGAGTCCCACACAAAAAGGTCAGAGAGAGTGCTAATATAATCACTACCAGCTCCACTGACCCAGATCTCTCAGAAATGCCTTTAGGAACTCTGCAAATGAAATACACCGGTGATTCTACATGCGGTAACAGTAAAGTGATCACTGGGTGGCCATCGACCACCACTGCACTGACGCGCTGACTAATTAAAGCTACGATTCACTCAGCCCATCAGCCGAATAGACAATGCTCCACAGTATTTTAAGACAGAAATACTTACACAGCTAATAAGAAGCCTACGTAGCTCATAGCTTTCATCATGTGGAACGCAAGGGCAGCGTGCAAATAAACCATCACCCAGGCACAGGTGTACAGGATCATAGGCAGGGCGGAGAAGAAGATGTTCTCCTCCCTCAGTGACACTGTGTCATCTTTAGGCAGGTGCAAAAAATTCAACAGCTTGCTGATGGGGCCCAAACTGTTAGGTAAATGTAAAAGTTAATTGAGATTATGTAAAAAATTAAGTAGAAATCACACACTCCCGTGTTGGTATCTGACTTTGTTTATGAAACTGCAACTACATATATATTTGACTAAAATGTTGTGTATAAAAATGTATTTTTAAAAATGTTTTTAATCTATCCCTCGCTTTTAGCCAAATTTTGGCCTACTGTATGCCAATAATAAATGGCTTCTAAATAAACTTCAAATGATTTAAGTGTTAAATACATTTTTAACAATTAGAAAATTAGTGACAAGCAAAGTTAAATGCAAGATATATCAACCAGCTGTCAAATTTGAAAGTTTTCTAAAATCCCAGACTAAGCTTCAATCTTAATGTTTAATTAATTTTTCCTTCTCTTAATCAGTGTGTATAAGTTAAAGCTTGTTAACTTTTAGCATAAGTTATAATAAATACTATAATCATACAAAAACTAATTTAGAATTAAAAATTAACAAGGAGTTATTGTTCCACTAACAAAAAAAAACAAACAAATATGCGCATACTTAAGCTTAAATATACACTTATTTATAAAAATAACTATTTTTGTGATCTAAGAATAAAAAAATACCTCATTAGGTAGCGACCAATCATAACAGCTGGTACAATATAATAAGGCTTTCCCCAAGTCTGTATATCAGAGTAAGGTGGTTCTGATCTGACATTTACTACTGAATAAAATATTCATTGTAAAGAACATTTACATAAACTTCAGTGTAAAGAACATTAACATAAAATTGGGTGAAAACTAACCTGTCATTATAAAGGTATTTTTAGATAATTAATAAATAGCCCATCATAAAAAATATGCCAGTTTTTGATATCCTTTAAATTTAATGGACAGTAAAAGAAGAATTATTTATACTCACTCGATCCTTTACCTTCAGCTAAAATGGCAGATCTTAGAGACAGAAACAAGACAGCCACCATGAAACCTGGTAACAGCAATGCATAAAATCTGGCACCCTGTACAACAATTTAAGACGAAATGAGAAAATAAACTCTAAACATTGCCAACTTTGAGGCTAAGTTTAATACAGTTCAATAAACGACAACACCACCCGCTATCTGTGAAGCTAATGAGACAAACTAAAAAATCCAGACATTATATAAAGAAAAAACTTTATTTAAAAAGATT
Source organism: Bulinus truncatus (assembly GCA_021962125.1). NCBI lineage: Eukaryota > Metazoa > Mollusca > Gastropoda > Planorbidae > Bulinus > Bulinus truncatus. The sequence goes on from JAGDYQ010000008.1 coordinate 3,718,322, forward strand.
TCATTAACATTAAAAAGACAAAAAAATTTAAATAAAAAAGAAAATTTTTCATTGTAAAAATATTCAAATGTAAAGTCACTTAGCGTATAAGTCAAACTAAGCTCTTTGTATTTAACAAAACGTTTTTTTTGTGTGCAAGTTTTTAATTTTTTTTTTTCCAAAAGAATAAAAAAACAAACACTCATTTTGAATCCTGTTCATTCGTTAAAGCATTAGGACATATTTTTTCATTTCATATAAGTTTTATTTGACAAAATTCTTTGGTAAAAAAAATTAAACAGCTTATGTTTAAAAATTATGAAAATCATGAACATAAAATTTTTTTTTTAGAAAACAAAGAAATTAATTGCTCTGTCCCCATACTATTTTTTCCAGTCATGAGTACCCAGGTAGGTCGAAGCTGTGAAATAAGGACTTAACGATGACCTCACCTGTCCAAGAGCCTCCTGGGTAGCCACCACCAGCTTTAGACGATAATGGCAATATGGATGTAAGAACATTTCCAGATGAGGCTCCGAGGCCTCTTGTCTCCAATCATGGTCAGCTGGGCGTCCAGTTTGCAGCTTAATAGCAAGACTGACCTCTTTACCGTAACTGAAGTTTAATCAGAAATAGTATTTTTTAAAACAATAAGAGTATAAATGTAATTTCTTCTTCATGTCCAAAATGTATTTTAAAGATATAAAACTTGTGTGATGAATAGATTGCCAATCGTAATACTATTTGTAACTTCAGTTCATAAAATAAATAACTGGTACAGCAGAATTAATCTATTTGAGGATTTATAAACATGGCTGATTCGTAAACATTACTGATAGAAATAAGGAATATAATTCAGTGTTCTCTCAGCTTATTATCAATGTATTTCTGAATGTGATTTAAATAGCAAATTTAAATATTTACATTTTTTTTTTTTTAAATTTGGTAGGTTTTTAAAAAAAAATTAATTTCCAGAACAATACGGTTGGTCTAAATTTCCTAATTCTGTGAACCTAATGAATAATAATTTTTGAAAAAAAAAGTTAAAAAAAAATGTCTTTCATTGTCTGACTTCCACTAGAAATGTAAGGTTTACCTGGCATAAGAAAATACATCTTCATGGCTCCATGGAATGTTAAGCCTTAAGATGCTCCCCTCGTAAAGTTCTGCAACAATATATACAAAATATTAAATGGTACATGTAGTAGAAAAATATCCTAAGATCTTGTGACACAATCTAATTTATGCATACAATGGCACGGTGGTTCTTTAACCTGCGTGATTCTTAATAGTCATGAGCCACACTTTGAGAACAACCGCAATGGTGTAATCCCTGAGTGTGTTAAAAAAAAATAATAAGAGGGAAAAAAATCAGATATTGCAGCTGTCTTAATATTGCAGAGACGAAACAAGTTATCGGTTGATTATAAAGTAATTATCTGTGGAAGCCCAAAATAAAGTAAAAAAAAAACAACAATTTATCTAAAAATCCCAGATGACTTTGTAAAGTATAAAATTATATGACAAACAGTAAAGTTCCCTTAAGCCCTAAAGGGCATATCAGGGCAGATGAAGTGTAGAGTTCCTCTATTTCAGTAACCTTGGCATATAAAGGGGTTGTGTGGTTATCACAAGGCTCAGTCCCATTTACTCCCCAAACTTACTGACATTCAAACATGGGACCATCCGGTCAACAGTTGAGCTGCTCAACCACCTATCCCCATAAAAAATTATATAGCTTTAAAAAAAAAAAAAATTACCTGAGTTGTGTTTACGGCATTTATTTGGAGTGACTATAACAGAGTAGACATTGGTTGGTAAGGACAGACCAGCAAGGTGAAGGCTGTAAAAGCTTGAAGCGTTAGCTATTTTCAGCAGAGCAGCACCATCAGTGGCAGATATGGGGTAAGAGATGATAGTGTCGTACACATTCGGCATCTGATACACAAGGTGACGCACATTACTGTCATAGTGATCAACCAAAATGTCAACCTGTTAAGACATTTGTCAACTTAACATTAGGAAAAAAAAACATGACCAAAATAAAGTTGTTTATTATTTATAATAATGAAATAAGCTTCGATTCAAATTGAAAATCATTAATACTTGTAGCATTACAAAATATAATAAAACAACATAAAGCCTGAATTTTTTTTTCCACAGTTTGATTGATTGATTAACAAAGATAATGGTAACATAAATTTAAAAAAGATAGTTTACAAAACTTAAAAAAAAAAAAAAAAGTTTATAATATAGAGTCGTTGATAGCAAAAATAGGCAAATTGTCATGAATGGAATTTAAATAAATCTATCATACCTTCTTTTCACCTGCCATTACCATAATGATGACATATGTTGAGTTGGTCCTTTCAATGTCCTTGAGTCTGACATACTAAAATTAGAAATAATTGTCTTGAGTAGCAGACAAGAAAGGCTAAGTTTGAGAATTAAAAAGAATGAATTATTAAATGAATGAGCTATTGAAGTTTAATATTACTAGCGATACTCGATTTAAGAAAAAACCAGTGTCGGGGATGAAAAAACTTTCCTTAGAGCCGGGGATAAATGTCTATGGTTTCATCCTCGGCAGGGATATATTAGCTAGAGCAGAGCCGGGGATAAATGTCTATGGTTTCATCTTCGGCAGGGATATATTAGCTAGAGCAGAGCCGGGAATATCTCCGGCAGTAAATCGAGCCCCTGATTACTAGCACTAGTATTTACTAATTTTAAAATGAGTTGTTCAACATTTTCCCCATCTTTACATAGTTATCTGATGCTGTGTGTTATCTGCCACCATCCTCTGTAGTAAATATAATTAGTCAGGAATAATAGAATCACATATGAAGCATTTTAAGCCCTGCATGGCACTTAATGCTTCATATTGTTAAGTTAACTAAGTTAAGTTCTTTTAGCCCTTGAAGGCCTTAAGGGAAGCCAAAAAGTTTCTGTAGCCACAGCATAAGGTGTTGAATGTCTAGCACAATGCTCTAATGCTTCATATACATATTTATGCAAAGAAGTGTTTTAAGTCATACTAACATGACCCAAGACTTGGGTTAGGCTATTCTTGCCTAAAATGTTTCATATAATAGTGAACTTGATCAACAAAGATATTCAAATTAATTTTTTTAAAAATTGTATTGTTATAGTTGAATAATCTAAACTATCAATATTGGTTAATACCACATTTCAGAAACAAAATATGGACCATTTAACTACATATACATTGTTTAACAATGAAGCAATATAATAAGCTGTAGAAGTATCTCAAAAAAAATTTTTCACAATGTGTCTTGAGATTTTCCAGCCTTATATATACATTTTTTTAAGTCTTGAATTCCTTTTTTCTTTTTTTTTCCTATTTTTAATTGAGATTTTTTGAAACCAGAAACCTTCAAGTAAAAACAAAGAAATACTTGCAGAATGTAAGTGTATGGTAGCTATCAGAACCTGAGGTAAATTGTTAGTCCCCAGTTAGTTCTTAATATTCAGTCTGAGATGTGGCTGAAACCATCAGACATTTAGAAAAAAAAAGGGGCTTTCCATTAGATGTACTCACTTTGGTATTGGAGTAGAGTGGAGGCAGAAAACTTGTCAGTGGAGATAAACTTGTACAGGTTGGGCTGATCGAAATATTAAAATCAATTGTCAATATGGGTAGACATACAAACAAAAAATATCTCCATTTCATATATAAAGAAAAAAAACTGACCATCTGTCTTGTCCCTCTTGGAGGTGGCAATAGCAAACCCAGTCTGAATTAGTCTGCAAACAAAATGGCCACAAATTAATGGCTTGTTTGATTTCAATCAATAGTAATATCATAAGCCAAGTTAAAAAAAACAGACTATAAATCAATCATTTAAAAAATTAAAAGTTACTCAGCATTTAAATTGAAGTTAGGAATACATACCAAGTTACTCAGCATTTAAATTGAAATTAGGAATGCATACCAAGTTTCTCAGCATTTAAATTGAAATTAGGAATACATACCAAGTTACTCAGCATTTAAATTGAAATTAGGAACACATACCAAGTTACTCAGCATTTAAATTGAAATTAGGAATACATACAAAGTTACTCAGCATTTAAATTGAAATTAGGAATACATACCAAGTTACTCAGCATTTAAATTGAAATTAGGAACACATACCAAGTTACTCAGCATTTAAATTGAAATTAGGAATACATAACAAGTTACTCAGCATTTAAATTGAAATTAGGAATACATACCAAGTTACTCAGCATTTAAATTGAAATTAGGAATACATACCAAGTTACTCAGCATTTAAATTGAAATTAGGAACACATACCAAGTTACTCAGCATTTAAATTGAAATTAGGAATACATACCAAGTTACTCGAGATGAAAATAGAATCCTCATCATCTGCCAGTGGAAATGGAATAGCGAAATAGGCCGAAGATGAAACCTGAAAAACAAATTACCAAAGAATTAGTTCAGAGAGCAGTTTAATTAGTTAATATTATTAATTATGAAAACTAGTTATTGTAGATCAGAGTTTTTGACCTTTGTTAAGAATTTTTAAACAATCGAATGTTTGAAGCTGAGTTCTCTTTGGTTTTTTTTTTGTTGCAAAGGAATACTAGGGGGACAATGTGTCCAGAAGAAGACAAAATATCTCATCCATTATTCAAAAATAAAGAGAAAAAAAAATGGAAGAAAACAATAAACCAAAATCTGGTTAAATTGCTCAGAAAATAATAAAGAATTTTAGTGGCATATTGAAATATATTTTTGATTAATTACCTGCTTTGTGAAACTTTTAAAATGATATAATTACAAATAAATAAATGGAAAAAAACCTTTGGAGATGAATATTTCCATAACTTATCCCTCTTGACCTCCCATTTGATTTTACTATCCAGGATAATAGTCCGGTTAGTCTCCCGAGTTAAATAATCTGGAAGACCATTGTTGGATACAAAGTGATATCTGAAGACTTTCATTCTCAGTTCTGGATCTGTAGACACCTAGTAAAAAAATAGCCATAAAGTTAGCAAAAAATTTACCTGTGAACATCTTTTAATACAGGAAATCACAAAGAACAAATCTGAAGTAAAAATGTAATAATAAAAAAAATACAGATACTTTGCGAAATATAAGGTATTAAAACAATGTAAATGTTACATTATTGACTTTTACTAACAATAATGACAGCTTTTAGTCAAACATTATGCCTACCTGTAAAGATTTGCTGTCAACAATGTCAAACATGGCTCTTTTGGTTAAAAGCACCATCTGACGACACCTATAATAGTAGAAGAAATTAATATTTTGATAACATGAAAAAAAAACAATTAAAAAACAACATATATCTAAGCAGCAGTTTAAAAACAATTTTTAGAGTATGAATTAAATATAAAAGATTTTTGTTTTAAATTATCTACAAACTGACATATATATATTCTGAAAACATTTTTATTCTTAGCTATTAAGACTACTATTTGTATTATTCTGTAAAGCTTAGGAAGAAGAAAAAAAACTTACCAAACACTACACAGATGGTCAGTAGAAACCCAAGCTTTTGGCACAGCAGTCGTCTGCAAATAAAATTAAAATGTACCAAAATAATTCAAAGACCAACCCAGTCCAACACGCACAGATCAACACAAATAACCAAAAAATAATTTCATGAAAAAAAAAATCTTAAAAAAGAGACCCTCAAAAAAAAAAATCCTAAAAAATAAACTTTTTTTTTATATAATTTTTCAAATTTACTTACAGAGACACTTATTGCCCTGTCAGGTGTCACAATCTAGTTAAAAGAAAAAATTGTAAGTCAGTTTTTATAAATTACTAAGGCGCAATAAATCTTTTAATAAACAAATGATTCCAGTTTTTTTTTATATCTATAATGATTATGATTTAGAAAAATGAAGCACAAATTTCATCTAAGATACAATAAAATGGCACAAAAGAGCAGATTACAATGTAAACCCTAATATATGAAGTAACAATGGACAGTATGAGAGGAAAAAAAAAAGTAATCATTTAGTATTGAATATACACGACAGCAATGATTAAAACATCACATAGTATGGGTATAAAAATTTTAAAAAAAACTGAAATTCAAATCCTATTTATGTGTGTGCTGAATTAAAGAAAAAAAAACCTTAATGGCAATGAATATAATTTATTTTTTTTATTTTAAATCTTATCAAAATAAAATAAAATGTGAGGTTTAAAGTATTTTTCACTTACCCCATCCAAGACAGTGAGTCCATAACGTACTTGAATGTCTCTGTAGGCACCACCAGTGCTGACAACTGTGACATGACGCAATGAAGTGCTGGCATGGACCCGCCAATAATTGTTGACATTTTTGTAAAACTGATAGAGATCAACATCAACTGCCGCAACTGTTTACATTTATGAAATATTGACCAAAATATTAAACAAAACAACTGTAAAAATAATCTTTTAATGAAATATTGTTTTAAAATTTCCCAAAAATGTTGAAATATACAGTTAACCTTGGTTTACAGAACCAAGGGCCATTCTCTAACAACAATTTTCATCTCAGGTCATAACAATATTTCAGATTACAAAACCAAGTCACCCAAACATATTATCCTTCAGGCTCACACATGGACATACACAAGTTTCAATGATATGGCTATTGAATTGCTCAGTTCAAGAAGCAAATTTTGAATGGATTAAGTTAGTGAATAGAGATTCTGGTGTATATTAAGAACAGTGATGTAAATATTTATTTTATAAAAATAATAAAATAAAACTTAACTGTGCGCTATTAAAAATCACTAACTAAATATAATTTTTTTTTTAAATTTTGTACCTGGCCTCTGGTGGGGCGTGGCTTGTGTTATGATGGTGTTGGCAAGTGAAGAGTCATAGTCTGGCAAAGTAAACAAAGCCCTTGCAATGACACCACCCTGTCAACATATTGCAGCATATAGTTAAAAAAAAATCGTGTGAGAAAGAAACACAAAAAAAAAATCAAGGTATTTAAATTAATACATGTTCAGTGAAATGTCGTTATAACGAACGTCAGTGTAACGAATTATTCAGTACAGCAAATTTTTTTTTGCCCCTTCCCCTTGGCTAATATAACATCTGTTAAAAGTGTCGTTGTAACGAATTTCCATTTTCAGTATTGCGAAAAAAATAGCCGTTTTGCAGATATTTAATTTTATCCCCTTACCAAAAAAAAAAAATTTAATTCAGCAAATTTCTAAAACTCTAGTCAACTTGAACTCAAACGACATTCACATTTACTAAATAATGGGAGGGGGGAGTGTGAGAGGAGTAAGATGTTATGGTAACATTTAACCTCTACTGATGAGGACAGTAAACATAAATTCCACCATGTGCAGTACTGAGATAAGTATCGTCTTGGGACAGCGGGAGGGGGGGGTAGTGAGTGGCGGTGTCACATTTACGTAACAACAAATGGTGGGGGGGGGGTGTGAGAGGATGAGAGTTTTAGCAAGGTCGGGAAGGGGAGAGGAAGAGAGTTAAGACGTCACGAGACAGCCAAGCGACAGCGGGCACAATTACGTAACAACCAATTGGGGGTGGGGGGGAAGGATGAGAGTTTTAGCAAGGTCGGGAAGGGGAGGAGGAAGAGAGCCTAAGAGGTTATGGGACGAACACATGGATGTAGGGAACGTTACACTTTCGCGGGATTTAAACAAAATCAATAAACCAGTGTTACATCTGTGTTGGGGTAATGCGCTAATGAGAAAGAAGCCATACACTTAAAAGTATAGCTTATTGTGAGGTATGAGAAAGACATAATGGTTTTGGTATGTGTAGAAAGGAACTTGATAGTTTTAGTAAAAAACAATCTTATTGTTTTCGGTAGGGGCTTGATAGAGGGTCGCAATTTTTTTTAGAAAATGGCGATCTTATAGTTTGTGATAGGGACTTAATGGACAGAAGACTGCATTTTGCCAAGATGGTAATAAACTACTGGTACCTGTATTTAATTAATAATACAGGAATGGAAGAATAAATGAGTTATTTATTTGACCTTTTTGTGACATTGAACTATACTTTTTTTTCTAATTATAATAAAATTTAATCCAGTTACAAAAGTAAGTAAATATATAAATATTAGGGCTGCTGATTAAACTGCGTTAATTTACGATTGACGCGTCAAAAAACTTTTGCGATTAAAATTTTTAACGCAACACCTAAATGCGTTAATTTGACCAAAAATGCTGAATGTTCAAGAAATCGATAACAGTATTTCACTCAACAGATTTGAAGTTTATAGGTTTGTTCACTTATTAAGTAGATCTACCACCCCACCCTGTCGCAATCCGCACACACACACTCACCCCCAGGTATGTCGACGGAATCCCCACTTGTAATATAAATGAAGATGTATTTGTTTTATAGCCCTACGACAAGTAAACTTCCTGCTCTATTCCCGGTCGATGTAAAAAGAGAAAAAAATTCATTCACTAGTTTACATTATATACTGTAGTGTATTGTTGAAGTCAACTTGAAGATTAAAAAAAATAAGTGTATCATGAGCCAGATTATAATTAGATCAACATAACGAGATTCTAGAAATTTTGCATCATCATTTTTTGCGCAAATTTTTTTTATCGCAATAATAGTTTCATATACATGACACCTGTCAATCAAGGCCTAGACTGTACACGAGACAGTGGTTGTATTTTTCAGAATTATTGTGACACTGAGCTAAATTTAATATTTTATAATAGGCTGTTTTTTTAACTAAAATTAAAGCGTAATTAATGCGTTAAAAATATGCGACTACATTTTTACGCAAACATCAAAATGCGTTAAATTTTAGCCAAATGTTGTCATTTCAGTAATCAGTAATTAACCCAATTCTATAACCATAACCAGATCAGAAAAGATTAAAAAAAAAAAGCAAAAAAAAAAATACCCCGAACACAGAAACTGTCATGTTGACATAAAATCATAGCAGCCACATGGCCTTGAAACAAATAGGAGTGTCATTTCTTAATTCTAATTATGACCCTCAATGATACCATTAGTCAACATCTGCAGTAGCTTGCTCCTAGTTTGATTGACAGGTGCCATGATTTGGAAAAATGGGACAGAGGGGGTACGTGGTTGGGTAAGCTATGAGTAACGTCATCTTTGTGGGGAGAGAAGCTGCTAAGTGTGTCAAAAGTCTAACAGGATGGGAAAGGTGTGAATAAAAAAAAAACGCGTTAATAATAAGTGAGCAAGTACTTTATGGCTATACTATTATTTTATGAAGGAAAAGGCACATATGAGATAGAAATGACCTGTATATTTTGTTTTGGGATGGGAAGTGAAGGGGTATGTAAGGTAGTGGAGGGTTGGGTAAACACTTGTTTGGCATGGTTGTTGATTAAAAAAAAACTGGCATCACTTGACATGATGGATACATGTCAAAAAATTGGTCCCAATAACTAACTCAACAGACATTTATGCTAATGCTTAATAAATCTGTTACAATTAATTATACCTCTTTCGTAAATTAATCTGACTTGTTTATTATACCAATTTTATGCTATGATTTTATGACTTACTAGTCTGAATACAAACAAAATGTATTATATTGTGTCGATTAAAAAGTGCGTTAATTTGCGAATAAAATTTTTAATCATGCGTTAATTTCGATCAATTTTTTTAATCGAACAACAGCTCTAATAAATATGTTTTTTAAAATTATTTCGTTTAATAAATCAGACAATATGAATAAGATAGCCGTAGTGGGTTTCTTATAAATTAAGTGAAGTAAGTCATGTTGAATAACTTATAAAAATAAGTGAATTACGTCCCTTAGTTCAATGACCGTTAGCGGTAACGAAAGCTGAAAGCTAAATTAGTAGCTTAACTAATAAGAAATAAACGGAGACTATATTTAACATATTTTTAGCTAAATATCTTTGGAAAAAGTAGTAAAATGACATAATATATTTGCATTGATACCCAAATGAACTATATCCACATATTGCCAACAGAAAATGTCGTCGTCGACGACGGGCCCCCTCCCCCCCCCCCCCCCCGATTTCAGTGTAACAAATTTTCAGTATTACGAACGAATTTCGAATCCCCGTCAATTTCATTATAGTGACATTTCACTGTACTGTGTTTTACAAAGCGCTATGTGAAGAGGTCAAGACATATCCTTCTACTAGATGCAGGTTTGATCCATGCTTAAAAAAATGTAACCAACAGAAAAGCTTTAAGTGGAAAGGGGGGAGTTTTTCATCAATTGGTCTTATAAAAAACTATAACCCAATAAATAACTTGTTAAATGTAGTACATTTGATGAAAATGAAATTTTTAAAGCACAAAATAAAAAAAAATTCACCATAGAATGTCCAACAAGTATTACTGATGTTGGCGGATTTGGTCTTGCCTTGTAGAGGGAAAGAATCTTCTTTATACAAATGTGTACAAAATCTGAAATCATTAAAAGTGATATACAAACAACTAATGTTTAAATAACAATTTTTGTTAAGTAATTATGAGCTGTAGAAGGGAAAACCTATTTTTGAGGAAAACTAGAGATAAAAAAAAACCTTTTCAATTAACAAAATATAATGAATTTCTTGGAAGAAATAAAATTAATTTCTGATCTTGCTGTGTGTGTGTCAGGTTTTCTCCATCTTTATTTCTGGCACTGCCTCGCAGAATCAGAGCATGCTCCATATGATACCAAGTAAATGAATGTTCAATAATTCCAGTGCATTTTATTGCTTTTTTAAGTAACTTTGTCAAATTCTCTAGTCAGCTGGGAATATGTTTTGGAGTGTCAACATCAGTTACAAAAAGGATGTATGCAGCACTATAATATGTTAGAATTATAATTTATTGAGAAGAAGAAAAATTACCAGTCTGTTTCTTTAGAACACCTCCATACAGCCCTGAGAGTTCCTAAACAAAATATATAACAAAAAGGAAGAAATTACAATGTTACAGGAATTTATCATGGAGCGAATGACACATTGAGACAAAACTTACTTCATTGAAGTCAGCAACAAAATAATTAAAGTGAATCTTGTTATTTATTTTTTCTGACATCCTTAAGGCTACAGAGCCCAAGGATCGAACTGAAATAAATGAGTAAAAAGATAATTAGAAAAAAAAAAAGGTTTCAATTGTCAAGAATTAATTCATACCAAAGGTGAACAATTAACAAAATGTTTTTTTCCCTTCTTTTTTTTTTAAGTCTCAAAAAAGATTAGGTGGTATCTTTTAGATCAAATAATGGGAAAGTTTCTGTCAAAGAATACAAATTATACAGAATGTATGTTGTCATTTTAAACTGTCATTTCCAATAGTAGACATATTTGTGTTACTGCGCCAATGTATATCAATATTTAGGTTCTTCACTGTTAAAAAGGAAACAAGACAATAAGCAGCATTTTTTAAAGACTATACTTTCTGTAGGATATATATCTCTATGGTTTTTGTAGTGTCCTTCCTTCCATCCCCACCAAGGCCGAGAGTGCAGTTAGAGAGGCACAATGAAAGACAGGACATGGACTTAAATCATACTTGACAACAGTGTTGCCCTTTACATTACTCGACCATCCATCAACACAATTAAAAAAAAAAAAACATTTTTTTTCAAGTCCCTGAAAGGATATGACAATTATTAGATCCTATAAAATACTAATGGGACAGTTTTTGTAGTGCTCTTCTTTCCTCCCCACCATAGCAATGGCCATGGAAGCACCACGAGAGACATGTGCAGGTGAATGGAACTAGCCAAGAGTCAAACCAAAGCAGGTCCTACTACATGCATAAAGATCTGCCTTGCTATCAAAGAACCACCCACCCAGCCACGAAACAAAAAAAGGCGGGGGGGGGGGGGGCAATTTTTAGGTTTTTGCAGTGCTCTTTTTTCATTTCCCACCCCAACAGGAAGTAGTAATGGTCATAGGGGCACCACAGGAGACACGGAGGGAACTATCACCATGACCTGAAAAATTCCCCTTGGTTTGCACCAAAGATAGAACCAGAAACCCTCAGGTCAATAATCAAATGCTTTAAGTCATCCTCTTGATTTTAATATATTCTTAAAGTCATCTGGAATAGTTTTTAATAGAAAAATAGCTGATTAATTAGAAATATAAAGCCTATTGCTATTTGAGATGTAAAATTGAGTTTATTATATTTATATTTTACCTTGCTTGTGGCTACCAGCATTCCCAGGGATGAAAAGGACAGGAATACCTTTCAGGTGAAAACCTCTAAGGATTAAATATAAACAAAAAAAAAATGTCACTGCGAACAAATTTCTAATAAAATTATTTTTTTTCCAACTTTCGTCAATTAATGTTAATTAGAATCGATGTGAAGTGTAGTAGGCTTTAGTTACGTTTTTCAGGCTTTAAACTACTCATAGAAAATATTTGCATGGATGTTTATGCATTTATCAGCACCTAAGCCATACATACTTCGAACATTTTTCTCGTCTCTAGCACTTTTAATACACTTTCAAGGTTTATTTTTTAAAATTTGTACCTGTTTGAATTATTCTAAAAAAAAATATCCTAAATAAATAAAGTAAGTAAAAGCTAATCATTTAAATAGAACTTGAAAAAAATAATCTAATATTCAATAATGTACTTTACCTCAGTTGATTAGCATAGTCCCTGAAACAAAAAAAAAAACAAAAAAATTTTTTTTTTACCCATTCCAACAAACAAAGCCTTCATTCCCTACACATTCTTTTATTTCAATAAGGATGAGATAGTCAGAAAATTCTAATCCTTATTACTTATAAACTATAATACTCACCCTTCACCATAAATGTACAGACTGTAATGAGGGAAATCATTTTTTTCTTGAGACAATTCTATGTTCTGCAAGGAAAGTATATACAACACATGAGCTCATTCTTAAAACATTCCCAGCATAAGATTCAACTGGTTATTCAAAAGCTAATATTTTCTTAATACCTCATAGTTATTAACAAATCAACCCCTGCGAATACAAATAATTACTAAGTGATTCAGTAAATTAAAAAAAAAAATTAATTAGTCAAAAAGATATGATGCAATAAATGATGGTGCAAAAATTATACCAGTAATAGTATGTATATTGTATAACTAAGACAATACAGTATAAAAAAGTAAAGTTCCCTTAGCCCAAGCGGGCCATCGGGGCAGTTGAAGTGTAGAATTCGGCATATGAAGGGATTGTGTGGTTAGCACAACGCCCAGCCGCCTTTACTTCCCCAACTTAAGTCAGGTACCCATTTAAAGCTGGGTGGACTTGTGGGACGACTTTGATCCAAATTTCACCTGGAAAAATTCCATGGGCCTCACTGAGGATCAAACCCAGGAATCTCAGGTCGACAGGCGAGTATCTACACCACTCGGCCATCCGTCCCACACAATACAGTATGAGTATACAGTAATTTCGAAAGGCAGTAACTCGTAGTCGTAAGGTAGGTATTTTAAAAATTCAGGATGATAGTACTGATACAGTCATAAGACCTATCGTAAAAGGTAGGTTCGTCTTTTGCAGTCTTTGTATTTTACTGATATTAGAACTATTATATTCATTTCCAATCGTAAGACTATATAGTCACAGAAACACTGGGGCAATAGTCTTGAATAGTTCCACAATTCTCGATAAGCCAAACATAATATAAGAGGAGTATTATTTACCACATATTTTGGGTACTCATACATGTATGTCATTTCACAACCATTTTCCTCAAAATGTGTTAAATAGTCATAGAAGCCTAAACAAATGACGCTTAAAATGCCGACTGAAATAGTTAGCGCTATGGGCGCCGCCATATTTCCCACAATAGCATGTAAAAAAAAAAGTAAGGAGAATTTAAACAGAACAATGCAATTTTGGATTTGTAAAATAAAAAATAATAATAATAAGTTAAATAATTGCCCAATTTTTTTATGTCTGATCAAAACTACCTAATCCTTTTTTAAAAAGTAATTTAATGACCTTTTTTTCCCACTATTAATTTTAGAAAATTCTGGTATCTAAAAACTGCGCTCGAGCCATAACAATAACAAATAATGGCGTCAAACTCCGAACAGTATGACGGTGCCCTCTTGGGAATCTTGCAAAATGAAGGGAAAGTTGCACCATTTCTCGATGTTATTCTTGGATTTTTATACAGACGGTAATACACTTTTAAAATTTAGCTAACTCTTAAGCTTGATTCCAGTTTGAGTATTTTAATTCAAGCATGAGTAGAGCATAGTGTGGGTATGTGTGAGTGTATGTAGTCAATGTAGACTGTAGCCGCACTGTCCGCTTAATTATCATGAATCGTGTTTAGTCAATAAAATTATTTGCATTAAGATAAAATCGCAAGATAAATGTTTTTAGAATTTATGATAATATTATTGATACATAACCTCAAAAAATGTAACTATGTATAACATAGAGGAGCTTTTTTCTGTATCAAGATGCATTTTAACACTTTCTCTCTTCCAGTCTCTTTCTTGTCTTAATTTGTTAACTTTTCAAAAAAATGTTATATGCCATGCGTTATAACGATCACAAGTATTTTTTAAAACAATTTTTATCAATTATATCATCAACAATATTTTTTGGATAAATATTGGTACTTTACTGTAACTTCACCTCTGGGCCTGGCTCTATACACATTCCAAATTATAGTATTGATTGTTATTAAGTTAAAAATACCTATCTTGTGATTTTACCTTACTTTACATAAAACTAACAAATAAAAACTTAAATTTTTTTTTTAGAACTGATTATTTTCGAATAATGAGAAAGGATACAGATAAACTAGGATTTCCACCAGGGGTTGCCTTCAAACTTCTGGAAAATGTAAGTTAAACTTAAATCTTAAGACTAAAGTTATCTTATTCACTTAATTTTAAGTTGTCTTAAGACTAATTAGTGTTAATACTGTAAGTTAACATTAGTAATGTATTAAATTAATATTAGCATGTTGTTGTTGTTATTTATTCTTTCTAGTAATTATTATTTAGTTGATAGGTAGAAGAGTTTGCAGCATTTCCAATTTGCATAGACTCTTCTTATTTACATCATAATAATTTATTTAGATGACATGAAAGTGACTTAAATTATTTAAGGCAAGAAATGTGTATAAAGTATAGACTATAGACAGTATGCAGTGGGACGGATGGCAGAGTGGTGTAGATACTGTCAATCTGAGAGTCATGGGTTCGATCCTCTGTGAGAATTTTTTCCAGGTGAAATTTGGTGCAAAGTCATCCCACAAGTCCACCCAGCTTCAAATGATTCCTGACTTAAGTTGGGGAAGTAAAGGCGGGTGGACGTTGCTGCTAACCACACAATTCCTTCATATGCTCAGGTTATAGAAACAGATGAATTCTACACTTCAAGTCGCCTAATGGCCTGTTATGGCTAAGGGAACTTAACTTTAAATAGACAGTTTGCAGTGACAAATTTTTAAATTGATTCATCATCATCTAAACCAGAAATGTCAAACTCAAGTGTTATCCTGTCAATCGAAAAAAATAAAAATCAATAGCTTATGCAACACGACACAAGTATTTTTCGGCTTGATTGTATAAAGCTATTAAAGAACAGAAAATGTTAATTTTGTGTAAATATTTATATTATAAACATCAGTGTTTCCTAACTTTTTTTTATGCCACTCCACAATAAAACATTTCTAAAATTATTACGCCCCCTCCCATGTCACCCTTGTCTTCTAAATAGACAGTTTGTTTTTTTTTTTTTAATTCTAGTCCAGCTTATTTATAAATCTCCCCTTTGATGTCTAGGTCCCATGCTGGGAAACACATATATAGTGTTAAGAAGTCAATTCATTTTGATTGATAATTAAAGGTGAAGTGAATGATATATTTTAGATTTTCAGAAAGTATGAGAACTTAGCAGCCAGTGATTATAAGAAAGCTGAAGAATTAAAAAGTTCAAGGGAGAAAAACACAAAACCTAACCAGACATCCGATTCTGCTAATAAAAGTGTAGAAATTCCATGTGGTGAAAAAAATTCTCAGGGTAAGAGTAAAACATAAGTGATTCAAGCATAATACTGAACTAAAAGTTACGATTAAAGATTGCGATTAATTTATAAGAATGAAAGTGCAAGAATATGTCATAATAAATCAACAGATTTTTGGTGAACTGTGATGCTGAATAAAATATTTTATTTTGATATCTTTGTATTGGTCATCCACATTATTAGGTAAGGAAAAGCAGAAAGAACCTGTTGTAACTGGGTGTTTAACAGAGGCATCTAACGATGAGCCTGTAGAGAAAAGAATGAAAGAAATGCAGATGGATGCACAGGATGCTTTGGCAGCTAATGAACCAGCATCGTCCCACCAACAGAGTAAAGCACAGCCACCCAAAGAAAAGGGGGATGATGATGAAGAAGTAGAGGATCCAGAACAGGCTAGGTAATTAATATGAAAATTATAATCATGACAACCCATAAGCTTTGAGTTTTATATCGGTGACTGATACAAAAGATAAAATTAGTTCCATTTATTTTCGTCACTTGGGAAAATAGCATTTATTATATTGAGAGCTGTTAATTATTTTTTTTACAAGTGTTATTATGATTAATTATAATTAGTCAAAAGAAGAATTTTTAAAATAGTAATTTTATTTTATTGCATTTATTTGAGATTTTTTTTTTTACGCAAGGCAAAGGAGAGAACTCCAGGCTAACCCCCTGACATATAATGGAGCTGAACGGGATTCTTACTACTGGTCACAGACAATTACTGAGGTGGACTTAAGGGTCAAGGTAAGATTTACTTTGCTTGCAGTACAGCTTTTGTTTATCTACAAGTATTTAGTTTTTATAAAGTTATTCTTATCTTGTATGTGCTAAAAGAAGAAAGGTATTTTAGTTGTTTAGTAATAAAGAGTTATGAAAACTGAAAGTAATGAAAAAAAATTATTTCAGGTTCCAAAGCACATAGAAAAAGGTAAGCAAGTAAAGGTGGAGATAAAGAAAAAACACATTTCTGTCAAGATACAAGGAGCAGATAATGCTTGGAATGACGTTGTCAACAATGAGCTCTCTTGGGAAATAAACATTGAAGAATCCATGTGGACTCTTAATCCAGGGGAATTTGTGCATGTAATTTGTTTTTTCCTCATATCATAGCTCATTAATTTTTTTGTTCCATATTGGTGTTTTCAACTGCATTTTTTTAAAATACTGTTTGTTTATATTATTATAGATTAATTTAGAAAAGAAGCAAGAGAGATGGTGGGAAAATGTATTTGTTGATGAACCAAAAATAAACACTCGCAAGATTGACTGCAGCAGACCAATGACAGATTTAGATGATGAAGCTCAGGCCAAAATAGAAGAAATGATGTATAACCAAAGACAAAAGCAGCTCGGGCTTCCCCAGTCCCATGAAGCAGTATGTTGGTTTGACAAAATATACTTATTATTTCCCAAACAGCTGTATTATTGGCTGTATCTTTTAAAACTTATAGGTTCCTCTATGCTGTATTTGAGTTATTTATTGTTTCTCATTAAATTAGTGTTAAATTTACCTTTGTTTTTTTTTAAATTTATATTATAATTTTAATGCTAAGAAAATGCCATCCATTAATTACAGATTCAGAAGCTATATTAATAATAATTAATATTGTATATTACAGCTTAATTTATTATATTTAATTTATGTGTGTTAAATACTGTAATGTTTTGATTTGTAGAAAACTCATGATATGCTGAGGAAAGCTTGGGATGCAGAAGGATCACCTTTCAAGGGTCAGCCTTTCGACCCCAGCAAATTTAATGTGGATCCTAGTGGAGTAATAAATTTTAATGATTAGCATTGAATAAATCGAATGTAAAGGTATTGGAGTGAATCATGTAGTGACTGACACATTTCATTGTAAATTTTAATGTTCACTTTATATGCTATGGTGTATGAGCTTGCTTTTATCACATAGAGGAAGAAAATATTTTATTCCGAATGTTTAAATCTTATGCTAATATGTGTATGTGAATTTTTCCATTATTTCTTCATTCAATAATAAAATTAATGACATTCTTTATACATCACTTAGGATAAACACCTATCAACTGTACAGAAAGATTTTTTTAAGTTATTTGATTTAATCTATGTCCTTTGGATGTTGTTTTTTTTCTTTTTGAAAACTGAACTTGGAAAAACCTACATTGAAAGAAATATCATGATCTCTGGAATTCTATATTAATATTAAATTTCTAATGTGATTAAAATATTCAGGTGGAGAAATTTATTGGTAGAATATACTATTTCATGTTATATGCTCTACTTAAGCACGCCTGCAATGTAGACTTCACTGATAAATAATTACTTGATGAAAAGGTTAATCATCAAAATGTGTTGCATTTTACTGTGGGTTGCTTACTTTAGGGTCAAATTATACAACATTGTTATAAACAAATATCTGAGTTGTTTAATTTGCTTTTTAATAAATTTTCATTAAAATGTTTTTAATTCTGCAAAGAGTTATTTATCATTAGCTTTATCTCATTAAAAGCTATTTGGTATTATGGCTTAAACTAAAAAATATTTTTACTTACATTGACTGATTGATATTTTCAATCTAATTTTAACCCTTATTATGAGCCCCAGCATAGCTTTTTGTTATCTATAAGGGACACAATGATACAGGTTCAATTCATTAAGTTCCTGACTGGAAGAATGAACAAAAATTAGTATAAGCATAAGGTATTTGAATCTTAAGTTATCTTTCATCTTTTTTTCCCTGAATTTCAGTGGCAGGAATACATAAGTGGTTGATTTTTCATTTATATACATGAGTTGTAAATGCTGAGTAGAGCTATTTTTCTTCAATGGATTAATTCTGATCAGTACCCCTATACCCATTTTGGGGCAAAAATCTGATACTGACCAGGCTTTATTATTTTAGTATAAAAAAATGACATGGGCACGTACTTTTTAAGAAAATTTGATGAAATTCTAAATGGCAATGAGATTCTAGGCTCAGGGCCATCTTACATTGTGGGACAAGCACTTGCCAGGCCTTTCCCCAATTCATCTATTTAATTTTCTTAACATTCATGCTGGAAACCTCAATATACTGATATTCCCTTGGGCACATTAAGCTAAGATGAATCAAAAAATGACAGCCAAGATGTGGAAATATTGCATTTAGGTAAAAAAACTGGTAAGAATTATAGGCAGATTCAGCAATTCAAAAGCAACTACATGCTATGAAGTGTTTCCGGCTTAAGTACTAAATCCATTGCGTTGAATGGCATCTAGACTTGTACATCAAATACATCCTCTTTTTGTGAGGTATACAATAATATACAAGGGTCATTGCATGTCAACTCAACCAGATCGCGAAAATATAAATGTCACACGCACTCGCGACTACCCCTAAAAATTAAAAAAATCATATCTCAAAGTTTTTGACCAAATGGCCTGAAATTTTCAGGAATCACTCAACTTTGAATGTACCACAAGCCCTGAAAATTTCAGGAAGATCTGAGGGGGTCGGGTGAACACCACTGGTTGAGTTGACATGGAATGACCCACCTAACAATCTTGGAAGTCGTGGTGGGCAAGAGCTTTCATGTTACAGACATTAACTATTTTCCTCTGTTCATTGATGCATCTTCTAAAATGCCCAAAGAGAAGTGTTTCAAGTTCTAAAGCCTTAAATTTAAAGGTTTAAAAAAACACTGCAAGAGTTGACAATAAAAAAGGTTGAAATAAAACGGTTTGTTTTATTTTAATAATAGCAAGACAAATCAAATTAACTGGCAGTCTGTCTTCCTTTCCACAAATCAAGTGGACCATGGTTGGGTTTGTACTGAACTCCAACACCATCAGGAACAAGGATACCATCAGCTCTCAATTTCTCAAAATCCTCCTTTGACCATTTGGTGAATCCCCATTTCTTTGAAACAACAATCTGTTACATAGAAATAAAGAAATTAATAAACACCAATAGAACAGTCTACTGCAAAAATAAAAACCACAAATTAAAGTATGAACAAGACTAAAAAGAATTTTTTTCCTCTATTTCACCATACCTTTTGCCTGCCTGGATATTTAAACTTGGCACGACGAAGAGCTTCAATAACTTGCTGTTCATGATTTTCACGAGCCCTGACTGACATAATAGGTTGCCCAATGTTCACACGTGCTACAGTTCCTTGTGGTTTACCAAAGGCTCCACGCATACCGGTCTGAAGTCTGCAGAGTGAGAAAAAATTTACTATAGAAAGTGCCTGGTGTTTATATGGAAGGCAAAACCTGGGACTGGTCTTGAAGGATGATAGGCAGCTTACTTATGAGAGGTAGAAAAGCATCTTTTGCATACTATGAGGGGGGATGTTACGTAAAAGATAACGAGTCCCTGCACAAGTATGTTAATGTACGAAACTGTATGGTGCAGACAGCATTATAAGTAAGTAATGTGCTGTATACTATTTTTTGTGATTAGTGGGTTTGGTATGTAGTTTCAGTTAAATGTGGTAGTACCAGTATAACTTGAGGTTGAGGGCTTGGTGGAAACAATCACATTCCAAAAGACAGCTGGATAACAATTTACAAAGGGTGCACTTTTTTCATTTAAGATGGTATTTACATATTTAATCTAAAACATTTTGTAAAAAATAGTCACATTTTAACTTAAACATTAACAAAAGTTACTGGACTATTTTTATGACATACATATAATGAACAAAATGCACAATAAAGACAGGGTGTGTGTTGATGCAGACCCCCCCCCCCTTTTCCACAAACTCCAGTATAACCAATTATGTGTTCACATATATTTCTTAAAACAGCATTTCATTATAAATGCACAGTAATGTTAAGAGGTTAATATAACATGCAAATTCACATATTACGCCAAATAAAAATATTGTTACCTATCAGCACCGGCACAGGACAACATTTTATTAATTCTGTTGATGTGGAAGGGGTGCAACCTAACTCGCAAGTGGAAGGCATCTTTACCACAGTTCTTCACAAGATACTTGTTAGCACAGATACGGCCAGCTTCAAGAGCTTCTGATGAAAGCTGTTCATATTCATCAGAAATCATATGGACACACAGTGGGAACTCATCTACACGAGCCCTCTTTCTTCCAAGATCAAAAATTCTGATTTTGGGATCTGGAAAATTATAAGATGAAATGAAATAATTCATGTTAAATGGTTCTGTTGATTTGAACCCAAAAAAAAGTAAAAAGACTAAGTCTAAACAAAGTTACCTGGAACACCACGACAGAAGCGAGACTTTGGGTATGGCTTATTTTTGCAATAGCGATAGCTAGAGGAAAAGAATAACACTAATATATGCACAAATCAAAAGTTAAAAAAATTACATATGAACAAATATAAAACCAATTAACAGTCTTGTCAGCACATTATTGTAAGTTTTGTATCTGTAAGTATCACTAAACAAATGTGACAACATAATGCTCAACCCATCTATTGCCCTAGAGACTATTGGTTCTACAACTATCAACAACATAATTGACTATGTTCTGAATTAAAAAAGAGACTAAGCAATGTTGGACCAAAATGTTCAAATAATCAGATGCAACAAATTTATCTTGCTGAATTCCTTTGAAGAATATTAAGTTGAAAATTTTCATGGCTTTTACATACAATTATGTACCTAAATTCGATAACTTACCATCGAGCTGGTCGGCGACCCATTTTAAATCTGAAAAATATGGTTTCAAAAGTTTAATATAATACTTTATTTCATTACTTGATTAAATTAGCAAGTGGACATTTAAAATAAAATCATTAAAAAACAAAAACAATCATAGCTTTATTACGATGGAATCAGATTTAATTTTACTGTTTAGAAACTTACGGGATGTTGTTTCTCCGACCTGAATTTAAGAGAAAGAACTCAGCTAACCGGAAGAGTATATCATGTGACTTTTGTTGATCAGAGTTATCCGTAGGAGTCAGAGGGAGTTCTACTAGTATACTGAATTTTATGTCAATATTTACTGTGATAATGTATTATTTTTAAAGAAATAATGAATAGATTTTCTGTATATTCTTAATTACCAGTTTACAGGATGAGTGGTAAGAATATCAACATTTTCCCAATGTCAACTAATTTCCTAATATAGTTTCAATTTGTTTACAAACACTAGTCACAGTGTCTACTCTACAGTCTAGAGACAGTCTGCACAGTACATGAAAGAAAATATTAGATACGGTTAAATCTTATTATGATGGTATGACATGTGACATATGATGAAAATAAAATGTATGAAATGTTAAATATCATGAAAATAAAGTTGATTCCAAAGAAAAAAACAAACAAAATTAGCAAATAATTAGTTCCTTTACTTAGACTAACTTAGTCCGACTTAGAGAGAAAATTATAGCAAAGCCGGCTGGTTACTCTACTATATTACAACTATCTCAATTCACGAGTCTTAAAAGAGAACATTCAAGCTACCTCTCCATGACCTTACTGGAACCTTTTTCTAGCTTTCAACATAATAATAATAATCAAAATCAAATGGCGGGTATTTAAACAAGCTTAGAGCTAGAGGAATTTTTAAAATTGAAAATAGAGCTTGCGTCTTGTTCGAAATTAATTTTGTAATCATCAATAACATTACCATGAATTACTCAAGTGAAGAGTGTTCAAAACACTAACAGTAATAATGAGTATCTGGTCATGCTTTTGATAGATGATGAGTTGTATTAGTACAGATACCAAAGGCTGCTCTTAGGTTTTGAGGGCTCTTGTTAAAGACTTTCAGTAACTTTCAGAAATTTAGGGACATATGCAAATGCACCTGTTGGGACCCTGAAAACTTAAAATTTTGTAGGTATTCCTGTAGACATAGGCCCCTCCTTATACTTTTTATCTGAGTCAGGACAGCATGTCAGGGTACTTGTTTTACCAATCAAGTACCTGTTCTCAAGTAGATTTTTTTTGCACCTTAAGTATTTTGCACTGATAGTCTTACTTGTAATTTAAAAAACATGAAGACTTGTACTTGCATGGTCAGTACTTGAAACATCTCTTTTTAAATGTTTAGCATTAATTAGCTTAATCTAAGACCAAATCATATGCCAAAGCCATAAAAAAAACTACAAAATATATTAAAAGTTGTTAAATAAAATCAGCTTACTCTTGTTTTGGCCTGACTATTAATGTACACCTCCATTGTTTTAATGGCCTGTGGCCCACTTTAGGCTTCAAAGACACAAGAAGACCCATCTTAACTTTGCACATTCTCGATGTATGAAAGACGGCATATCTCTCTCTCTATCTATCTATATGTATATATATATATGTATATATATATATATAAAACCTTTCAATTTTATCTGAAAATTATGAAGTTATTATATATTTCTGGCAACTTTTTCTGTGGTAACCAAATGTGGAGCTTAAATCTAAGGATTTTTTCTGTCTTTTTTGGGTCACCCTAATTTATCATTTAATATATCTATTTCTGTATACATAGATATCATCTGATGAATTTCATACTTGAATTAAGTCTTCAGATCACATAAATTTAGTCCAATTATTAATAACATGCATATAAAGTACTGTTCGGTTAATATTGGTTATGAAAACACATATTTATTTAAATAAATTCATACTCTGTCAAAGTCAAGGTAAAATATCTTTTCTTCTTAGGAGATGACTTGCATCAACATGAAAGACAAACCATCTTAACAAGACTGTTGGATGCTGTGAAACAAGTAAGTCTTGAATGCATACAATTATTTATTTATTTTAACACTTGCATAAAAAACAATTATATTTTCTTGGTTTATTTTTGTGTTTGATAACTGAAAAAATATTCAATCAACAAATGTTAATTATTTTATTTTTATTTTTTTTTAGCTTGCCATTTTTCCATAACATTATTTTAAAATATTACATTCTCACTAGCTTTGCTGTATATGTTGATTTGTGTATTTTTTTCAATCATGCTTTTTAGTGTCAAGTACGTTTTGGAGGAAGATCAGAACTAGCAACAGATTCAGATAGCAGGTTGTTAATTTTTATTAAAATGCTAATAACCTTGTTAACCTCACAATAAATAAATACAGAGCTGAGTTTGAATGTCTTTATTAGTGTTATTTCTTATAAATGAACACCATTATTAAACTCAAATAATTTATTTGCTTTTAAAGGATTCAAGGACTTCATTATCATTAGTTAACTGTTTGCATTACATTATACTGAATAAAAATATAATTAGTACATTTTTTTCTAGCTAAGTGACAAGAAAATGTAGTTAATCCACATTCTAGAAACTCCTACCTCATCAAAAAAATGCAACTATCTTTAATTTGCTTGTTTGCTTACGCTTGCTAAATTTTGTGTGTGTGCATAAACCAGTGTTAAAAGCAATCTTTTTCTGTGTTATCTCCAAACTGGTATTATTCAGAATAGAAGATAAAGCTTGACAATGAATGTTTATATTTTTTTTTTTTGCTTTCAGAATTTCCTGTTTATGTGCAACATGGGAGGCAGCTTTACAACATGGCATGAAGAAAAGCAACAAAGCTTTCTTTGCATTCAAGTAATTTTTTTTTTCATTTACATCTCTTAACAAAGCTAGGCATCATCATAGTTTGGTAATATTAAACCACATGAAAATAATACGTGTCACTTTTAAAAGCATATAAAAGTTTAATTATGGAAATGAAGAGAAACTCAAATTCAGATTTAAGCTCCATTAAATTTTTAGTAACGGTTTATTTCCTGATCACTTTAACTTATTATGTTTCATTTTTTTCTTTTTTAGACAAATGACAGAGAGGGCAGGGCTGGGCAAAGTGACAGATCTGTTCTCAGACATTAAGAGAATTGAAACCGAGCCAGGTACAAACTCATATTGACAATTTTTTTTTTTCTGGCTCAACTGCCCGAATAGATCTCTGGCATGCCGTACCACTCTTTCACAATGGTGGTTTTAAGATGTTTCTTGACTTTATCTAACTGCTTTTTAGTCTGTCCTTTGGTCTTTATCTTTAGATGTTTTCTAATAGAGGTATTTGGTAACTCTGTTACGTGTATATGCATAACCTTCCTTCATCTGTTCATTTTTTATTTATGATGTAATGCATTTTTTTTTGTTGTTAAAGATTGATGAATTATTATAGAAAAAAAATAAAGGGAACTTACCTTCTCTTTTGTTTCTTTGTCCCTGTTTTATCATTATATTTACTATTAAAGAATCTTGATTCCTTATTGAAACGATTGTGTTTATTTTTCTCCACAGTGTTCTGGCACTATGCTAAGGAGCATTTAACAAAACATGAGCTTCAAAGGTTTAGCAAACTGAAACTGGTCAACACAGACTCTGGGAGAGGAAGAGCATGGCTTCGAGCATCACTAAATGAACATTCCTTAGAACGTTACATGCATATGCTAATAGAAAGTGATGAAATGTTAGCGTACGTTGCTTGATGCTTTTTCATTCTCTTGATTAATTTTTAAAAAAAACTTAACACTTCGAAGAAGTAATGTTAGCCCCCAGCCTTCAGTGACTGTAAATAAAAAAAAATGTTATATCCTTCTTATTTTTGTTTTTATTTTATATTTTAGTTATATTCTTTTTTTTTTTAATTTTAATTTTCTTTAATTAATTTTTTTTTAGTTGTATACATCTCTTGTTTCTTAGTTCACATCATGTTTTGTAATAATGATCATACCATATTTTTTTTTTTGTAGAATGTTGAGTTTTTAGTAAAATAAGTTTTTTTAATGTTGAATACGACCTCCCCCGACTTAATTTTGTGTGGGTTGATAATTAATTGTAGTGATGCAACTGAGTTAAACACACCATTTGATGTTTCGGCTATGATTTATAATGAAATGTATATTACCTCCCCTGGCTTAAATTTGTGGAGTTGATGATTAATTTTAGGGATTCAACCGAGATGAACATACTATTTGATGTTTTGGCTATGACCTAAATTTATTGGGTTGATAATGAATTGCGGTAATACAAATGGGTTAAACATACTATTTCATGTTTTGGCTTTTGATTTTGCAGACAACACTATGAGGAGTGGGCATTTTTAAGGGACGTGGAGCGAAGTAGCATGCTGCCCAACATGGCTGCAGGTATGTGGCTAGCTGTAGGAAATTTAAGAAAAGAAATTAAAAAAAAATTCTTCTGGCTTTTATTTTTAATGATTTTTCTTACGCTTGATTGACCAATGTAATAATGTGATGGGTTTTGTGTTACACGTAATATTACCCATTAAATTGATATAAATCTGGTGCACTGTAAAATACCTTTTTAAAGTTGACAAAGCTAGTACATTTTATAATTTCTAATTAAAAGCACATAAAGCTAGTACCTATGAATTAATTGTTGATAAAGCTAGTCCATTTTACTATTGTTCATTAAATACTCATAAACATGCTGAAAGCCATTTGAGATTCACCGAACCTGCAGTCAGTGACTTAAACAAGTAATGAAGAAACTTTGATGAGTCATTTCTAAACTTAGAAGTGTATTGTTTTAGTAAATTGTGTAATTCACCTGTGACCAAATTTGGCCACATACAGCTGTTTTATATGAGTTTTCAACAGCTTCTAACAACCCAATTTTTTTTTTATACTCAGCCCATTAAAGTTTTTTTTTTTTTACCAAATAAACTAGAGTGCTGCTCATATCAACCTAATGAGTGGCTACCCCATAATTCCAGTACATTCTATGATAATTACTCTTTTATTTTTTTTTGAAAAGCTGCTCCAGTTATATTTATGGATAACCTAACGGGTGGCCACCCCATAATTCCAGTACATTCTATAATAATTACTCTTTTATTTTTTTTTGAAAAGCTGCTACAGTTATATTTATGGATAAGACCAAAGTCAATTCAGGCTCCTTTTATTATTTTATTTCCACCATTGTTTTTTTCAACGGTGCTTTTTTCAATGTAATTTTATTTTCCTGATAATTTTTAGCTGTTGGATATTAATTAAGGTGCACTATAAAATTTAATATACTTTTAAGATAAAAATGAACGTAATAAGCTTTTTTTTTCTTCTCATTGCTTATAGGTTTGGGATCCATATTGTTTGCCATTACTGTTGATAGACCAGAGCTGAACAAAGGATATAGTCTACCAAATGCAATTCACATCAATTCCAGTATAGATTCTACAGAGAACAGCTCTCCCAAGGAAAAAGAGCCAGAGCCCATTATATCAGAACCTGTTTCACCTGCATCAGGTACACTAACATTTCTATATGTCAACTAGCTGTTTAATATCCGGCATTGCCTGAGAATTCAAGGTGCTATATGACATCCCCCTCCTAATAATTTTAACATCTAATTAGGTTGTCTACCACTAAATTAAATAATAAAAAAAAAAGATGTAAAGAAAGTAGAAGAAAAAAAAACAAAATAATACATACATTGTTCTCCAAAGCATATAAATACAGTTAAATGTGCAGGTGACACGAAATCATATAATAAGTTTCATTTAACAAAGTTCTACTAAGTCAGGAAATAGAAAAATAAATACTGTTTTATTAAGGCATCTACCAATTGCTGTAAAGAAAAGTGTCCATTGAACTGTATGTAATGGTATCTATAATGGCATATCTATTTATTGTGTCAGTTTCAAAAGTCGAATTTAAATAAACTCAGCTAAATTTTATTGTATGGGCTACTTTTATGAGTATCGTTAGTCTAGGACAAATACAAAAAATGTATGAATTAGCTCCTGATAAATGGAATATTTCTGAGCAAAATTTTTGTCAAGGTTGACGATTGCAAACCAAAATCTTTCAGTCAAATTAATGCATTAAAACAAAAATCATAAAGAAAGTAAAACTTAAGAAATATTATACTTGTATAAGTAAGCTACTTCCCCAACTCATAAAATATTATATTTGTATAAGTACAAACTATCGTTTTAGCATTCCCTAATTGTTTAGCTAATATTGTTGGGAGTGGAGTAGCTGGTCTGGGTGACAATCATAATCTATGGAAGAAGATCATTGGGACTCCTTGCTAGGAAGAACAAAAAAAACCTTATGTGTCAGTGATGGTACTGTGGTCAATGAGGATAACCCAATACCAAAGTATTCACAGCTTGTGGTGGTGATAGATGTAGTCAGCTCTGACCCACTAAAGCACACTGTTGCAGCCTGCCATTTCTAGCATAAGGGTTACGCACACTGCACCCCCCCCCCTCTGTCTGTGGTGGCCAGTACATACAACCTGCTGGTCTGGCCAGTTTGGGCAAGTGGTAAAACCCTTTTATTCTGCCATGCTGGCAGATTTAGCATCAGTGCGCCAAAATAACCGGTGTGGCAGACACAACACTCTGTCATGCTAGCAATAATGGCGCAAAGGAAAAAAAGAAAAAATTAATTTTTAAAAAAAAAAGTACATTCATTTTTATATCTATGTAAATAACAGATAAAAAATAAGCTACAGAGTGCTAATTGGTTTTAAGATTTTTATCTATATCGGAAAATTGTACTAAAATAAGAAAAGAAATTATCTCAAACTACAAAACATTTCTTGTTGCACACTGTATATAGAATTGATAGAAAATAATAGTTGTAAACATATTGATAGCCATTTGAGATTCACTGAACATGCAGTCAGTGATTTAGACAAGTAATGAAGAAACTTTTAGGACTCATTTCTAAAATTAGAAGTGCATTGTTCTTCTTTATGATCTTTCCATGTATAATTGATAACCATGTACAAATGATGAGATTAGATAACCTTGACCTCACTTACCACCTATAATTTTATGACAGAAAAAAAAAAACTACAACAGAACAGATAGAGTAGAAATTTAACAAATAAAAGAAACAAGTACTTCTCAATCAGTTTCTCATAAAAATAGTTCATTATTAATCTAACTTGATAAGTCTGTTATCTTATGTCATGCTTGAAATATTGGTTTTCTTTTCAGTGCATTTATCTAAGATACTAAATTCTTGTTACATTCCAGTTCCTTTTTGTATGCATAGTGCATTTCAATTTACTGTTATTTGTCCTTTTAAAAAACCAATAGTTGATGCCAGAAAACTTAAGTGGACATTTTTTTTTAGAATAAACCATTTGATCATTTTGTGAAGTTCTGTGGTGCTAATCAGTTTGTTAGTAATTGTTTGTCATACAATTTCACTGAAGCTATGCCAACTGATTAGAAAGATTGTTTGATGTCAGATAGATAGCTGTGTGCAGAAAGGCATTTTTAATAATTTAATGTTTCGATTAAATCCTAACTAATACATGCATAAGTTTTTTTTTTAATAAATATTGATCTAATAGAACTTGGATCAGCAATGACATTTTGCTGGAACCACAGTTAGCTTTTCAAGCACCAGCATCTCCATAAATGATTTTCAAGTCCAATTTAGATTATACAGCCCTTTAAAATTGGATTTTGGTCATCCTACAATGCATTCTAGCAGAATAAAAACTGAAAATAAAAAATGGAAGGCAGAAAAAAAAACTATTACATGTATTAAAAAAATTAGCTGAAACTGAAAGAAAAATCTAGGCTTGCATAAGCTTGATGCAAAAGTCATAAAGTTTGTGTATTGTCTGAGTTTTATATTCTAGTGGGAGCACTATATTTATCCACAGATAATTCACATAAAGTAATCTTCATTTTCTACAGATAGGAAAGAATACAATAATCTTCAGTTGTTATTTTTTCAAAGTTTCTTTTGAGGAACACATGTGAGGAAATACCACTGATTGAAATGTGCCATTTTTAGAGCATTTTCTAAAAAAAAATGCTCTATTGTCCCCATTTTGTCTGTCCTGTCATCACCCTAGATCTCAACAACCATAAGTCCTAGACCCATGATGTATATATCATTTTGTAGGTCTTGGCCTGCCAAGAAATGACTTTTTTCCATTTCGCGATCTGACCTCTGAGGGCCGTAAAAGGGGGCTTAGTACCGTTTTTTGCTATATAAGCTATATTAATAAAGAGCGCCTATATCTCAACAACCATAAGTCCTAGACCCATGATGTATATATCATTTTGTAGGTCTTGGCCTGCCAAGTGTACATCAAAATTCCATTTCGCGATAGGACCTCTGAGGGCCGGGCTTCAGGGCTCCTAAGGGGCTTATATATTATATATACACCTTGTACGTTCAATAGCCCATTCATTCATTTGGTGCGAAATACTGCAGCACGTAGTTTCACCAAGATTTATTAAGAAACTCATCAAATGAAATAGTAAGCTTGTGTTCTGAGTTTATTTGAAAGTATCAGAGCTATGCAACAATTGACGGAGTTTTCGGACGATTAAATGACTACAATTTCGAATGTTTTCAATTATGAGTCCTATTTCAGTAACCACAAACCACTTGTAGTTAGATTTAAGAGAAAAATATTTTTTTTACAGATATATGCATTACACAATTGAATTTATAAACATTTCCAAAATTTACAAATATTTACTGAAAGCTAACAAACGTACTGATACATAACACGAAAATGTGCTAACACGTCCTGTGTCCAGAATGGAACAGGCTTAATTGCTTGTTTAATTTACTTTCTGTTTTGAATATAGTCAAGTTGTATTACAGGGGAAAAAAAAACATTTTTCTTTTCTCTTTATCTCCAGTATTCTCTTTATTTCCTGACACAAAATGTTGTCAGAAAGCAAAAAACAGCTTGACATAGTAATTGTTGTTTTGTTGCAGCCAAGAAAAAGGAGAAGAAGAAAAAGAAGAAAGTGCCGAATGTTGTCAGTTTTGATGAAGATGAAACAATTGCTACAGTTATAACAAGATCTGGCAGTAGCAGCTGCAGCAACATTCCATACCCAGACACCAATGAGCACCAAACTGCGGTACAAGCTAAAGAAATAGGTTTGACATTTTTTATGGTTATTTTTTTTTTCTTTTTTTATGCATAACATTTGTTACAGTTTAAACATTTTGGCAACATTCTATAGTTATGAAAATGTTTTCTGAACATAATTGTAAATATAACAATGCTAATGATACATATTCATCCTCTGCATTAGGTGAAGAGCTGCCAGATGACAATGTATTCTCTACGGACCCTGTGAAAGATGTAAATAGTAAAACTGTAGATGGCGAAGTCAGTAAAGAACAGTCACTCCCAGCATTAGTTAGAGTATCCAGTGAAGTCAGCTCCCCCTCCATTCGCTCAATTAACTCAGATCGATTGTCAAAGTCAAGTGTAGGATCTTACAGTGATTTGGACCATGACTCAAGGTAGTATTTATTTCAGAAATTATTTTTATTCTCCGTGCTAAAGTTTTTGTGATTGCACATTTAATTTTTTTACTGAAATAATTATGTTACTTGGATTTTCAAATATTAATAATAATAATTTCTGGAAAGAAAGGTTCAATTTCTCATTTGCTGCATAGTATAGTTAGTATACATGTATTGGTTTTTTAAGTTTCTCACCATTGTTAATTTATTCATTTTTTTTCCAGAATTATTTTACTGTTTTTTAAGTTTTTATTTTTTATGTTAACTCATTATATCATTACGTTTTTTTTTATTCTTTTAATTTTTACGGCCTATTTAATCACTTGGTTGACTTTTTTAACATGTTTATTATAAGGTTTCTCTCATTTTTTTCTAGCTCATTCATGGCTCCGGTCAGTGCTGATGGACTTGTGATAGACACTGAGATGGTTCCACTGAATCATGCTTTGAACTCACCTGTCCGATCTTTGACGAATTCAGATAAAGTGCCGGATTACCCTAAACCTCTTGAGATGGAGAGTGCCTCATTAGCTATTGCACTGGCTCAAAGCAGTCTTTCAAACAGGTTTTTTAAAAAAAAAAAATTAAATTAAATCTTGATTTTCTTAGGAGGGGCTGATGGCCAGGCTGTGTAGAGCGCATGACTGTTGACCTGAGTGCCCCGGGTTTGATCCTCTGTGTGAACCAAAGTAATTTTTTCAGGTTCTGTTGAAAGTTGGTTAAAAGTTCCTAGCTTTAGTTGGGAATGTAAATTTGGCTTTGTGTTTTGCTAACCACTCAATCCCTTTATATCCCTTAGTTACAAAAACAGATGAATTCTACATTTTATCAGCCCCATTTAGCCCTTTAGGACTAAGAGAGCTTTACTTTTTTAATTACTTTGCATTAACTTTGGTTGCATATTTATAACTTTAATTATTATGGGGAAAAATGTGATATACCGGCAAGGATAAATGAACCTAGAGAACAAATTTTATGAGTGAAATTCTTACAACTGTTTTTTTTTTGTATCAGTAGAAATAGAAAGAATTCGATAGTTTCTTCAAATATATCTCAAGACTCATTGTCACAAGGTGAGTATCATATGTTACATAGATTTTGATCATCTTGGACATTAGATAAGGCTTTTTTTTTTTTTTTTTTTGCTGTGTTGGACATTTTAAGGATCAATATAGGCAGCTAATTTATGTATTTTTCATCCCTAGATGAACTGAAGCAAGCTGTGGTAGCCATGATGCTGCGTAAAGACTCTGTAGAAGATCAGAACAGGTTTACCATTTTCCTTTACATTAATTATCAAAAGTTGGTTTTAAGATTTTTCTAGTGCATTAGTGATCAGAAGATTGTTGTATACCAAGAGTTTCACTTCAAGTAGTATTGGGGGAAAAAAAAAATCATGATATCTAAATATCTTGACTATTCTGCTCATGATTATCCATCCTAGTTAAATAAAAATTATCCATTGCAAAATGACAGTTTTGGATATGGAAAAGGATTTTAATAATTGAAAAAGGTGAGACAATGCATGACACTTAGAGATTCAGACTATCCAGCTTTGACATTATTGGGCAGGACCTTATGCCACATTAAACCAGAGCGTCGAGAGATTAATGTTAAACTGTTTTTTTTTTTCAATTTTTTTAAAATGACAAACATGTATATGCAAAATGTTAAATTGCATGTTGTTTAGTTACTATATCTAGGATATATATGTAGATTAATTTAATTTACACATTCTTTATGTTGTTCATTGATTGAAAGTTAGTGTAATCTCTAATTTTTAAAATATTTTTTAAAGTGCGGTTTATATTCTTTAAAATTATTGACATAAAAATCTGTAAATGTAACCATTACTTTAAGTTCATCATTTTACTTATAATTCTGGACTAGAAAACTTCAGAAATCTAAGAATAATATTTTTTCATTGAATTTTCAAAATGAAATATCATTGACTATCATTTCAAGAAAACTCGAAGGTATGTTGCAACATGAAATGGAGACATCTTCAACTCTGCGGGCTGAGATTGAGGAGATGAAAGTTCAGCATTCAGCCAGACATGAAAAGGAGCAAGCCAAAATACAGGCATTACAAAAGTAATATTTAGTTAAGCTCAGTTGTCTAGTAGCAGCAATTTATCTTTTACAATCCTAGACATTTTCAGAAAACAACACGTGTTTGACAATCCAGACAAAACAATCAAAGTAAGAAAATACACAACTTTATCAGGGTCCATAATTTTTAGACACACAACTATATGACAATTTATTACATATGTTCTTGTGATGTAATTATTAGACAAATTAAATCCAAAACTATTCTCCATTAGGTTGTTAAACATCTAGTTAGTTCAATGCCTTCCAAACAAAAAAGCTTATATTCATCGGATTATCATATAAAGTTTTAGCATAGATTAATACTAATAAAGGTATTTCCGTTATACCGTAGAGCAGTGGTCCCCAACCTTTTTCTCGACGATGTTTTATGTCTACGCTGCCCGCTTGGGTGGGGGGGGGGCAGCGTTGATTATTACTATTATAGAGTATTTCGATTTACAAAGCCAAAGCCACTCAGGGCCGCTCGGCTCTCGTTCAACCTCACGTCCATGGAAAGTTGCACTATTCCGAGAGAAATACACCACAGTTTATAAAAAGAAAATAATTAAATGGTACTTGATCGACCCAGTACTATTTGATCCGCGGACCTGTACCATGGCGGGGGCTGCCTTAGAGTAAATCATACATGTCATATCCTTCTCTGGGTTAAGCATTTTTAGCACATTATAACTGTTGAATTAGTATAATTCTTAGAAAAATTGCACAGACATAGGCTTACTCATTTCTTTCTTTTTAGTCACACACTGAGTATTTTTTTTTCATTTCTAATGTTGTTTATCAAAATAATTTTCTACAGAGAGAATGAACTTTTAAAGCATCAACTCAAAAAATATGTCAGTGCAGTTCAGATGTTGCGAACTGAAGGCATGACCAAAGAAGGTACTTTGGCATTTAGTCTTATTCAGTCATGTATCTAGATCCCTATACTTGAAAACGATATATATTTATTGTTTTTCTAGAAAAACTAAAATTTATATGGTCACCTTTTCTTCACCTTTTTTTTTAACATACACACATTTTTACATGTCATAGCTATTTGGTCTTGTTGTTGGCAGATAATCTGGGCATTCATCTAGATGAGCCACAGCCCAGCATCCCTCCACCTAAGCCCATCATAGATTACAGTCATGAGGCTTCAGAATATGAGAGAAAGCTGATACAGGTAATTAAAAGTGTGCCTAACTGGTTTGAACGATTTGTGGGCTGCCTTATAAATTTTTTCTCATTTAGCTCAGCACTTCTCTGTTTTTAAATTTGGTTGATTAGGTGGCAGAAATGCATGGTGAACTGATGGAATTCAATGAGATGCTGCACCGCCAACTCACTGCGAAAGAAGCATTATTGCGACAACTGAGAGATGAGCTTATCTTGTTACGAGGGCCTGTGAGTGCTCAAGACCTTTATATTTTATATAGATCCTTATTCTCTAGTTCTTTGATAATGCTTGTTGCACATGTTTAGTCATTTTCTTTTTTATTTCAGTTACCAAATGATAGACATCAGTCATTCGATGCTGGTCATGAATTAGAAAGGTAAATGTTTGCAACATAGCTACTTTTTTTTTAAATCATTATTACAATTGTACAGTGATAATCTCCATTTACGACTATGAATACTACATGGCAATCGGGTCTTAAAATGGGGGGGGGGGGGTTGTAATTTGGGAGTGACCCATGAAGTAAAAACAAGAAAAATTATAAATAGTGATGTCGTTTGTAGTGAGGATCACTGTATTAACAAAGTAAATCTTGCACCAGATTTTTATAATGGGTATGGTTGTTTTGTTGTTTTTTTTTGTGCGCTCTACAATCTACAATACACTATTTCCTGAATTAA
>JAGDYQ010000008.1:3753944-3783266 GCA_021962125.1 Bulinus truncatus
CACACACACACACACACACAGAGTGACAAGTGACTTGTCAGTTTCCATGCCAACAAGAAAGATGTGCAAATTTATGAACTTCCGTTTAACTCTTTAGAGCAGTGGTTCCCAAAGTGGTCCCTACGGACCCCCAGGGGTCCGCGGTATCATTCAGGGGGTCCGTGGAAAATTAAAATTCATTTGGGAGCCCTGAGCAACTCCAGGGGGTCCGTGAAAGGTTTAATGTAAAATAGTCAAATTATGATACATTTATGTTGCGAGGCTCTTTTACAAACTTGTATTAGTTGTTCCAACAACAGTGAACAACACTAATATACTAAGTCGACGCCAGTTGAGAGTAACAATAATAATATTTAATTCTATAGTATAACTGCATGAACATGAACTGACATATAATGGTGAACTCAGGAGGAGTACAATTACTACAGTCTAGTTTTGAGCATCGTAGTATGCGGAAATTTCGTCATCAAACTCTGACTATATTGTTTCCACACAATCTGTTGGCACGGATTAGAAAACGGTTATTTAGACATGCCTAGACTGACCAGATCAGCACGGTGATCGGCCAGAATATTTATGCAAGGTTTTTTTTTTTCCTGCCACTCGAACAGAGGGGATGGTGTAATGTGCCTGACTACCCGCCAGAAACGGCAAGCTGTGACTGTGTGCTTGAGTGGGACAGAGTAAAAGGGTGTGAATACCATTGTCTCGGATTGTTCTCATTGACCACAGTACCACCACCGTCGCTAAAAGTTTTTTCCTAGCCAGGAGAACCCTAATGATCTTTTACTCACAGACCTGGTATGCCTTCTAGACCAGGTTAGCCAAATGGATTAGATCCATTATAGTGCAGATACACTTTAATATTAGCCAAAAGGCCGAGAAGCGTCTCTGCAACAATTCACTGGGACAACATCTAAGCAAGGTCATGATGACTGCATGCTTCTTATTGATTGCAAAGTCCAGAAAGTTGTATATTATTGATGAAGAACTTATTTTACCAGTTATATGTGAGGTAATACTCACAGTTTTGCACAAACCACATTTCGATATTATAAAAAGAATTACACTGAGTAATAATACATGGCTCAGTCCGTTGAAAAGTCATTATGTGATTACTTAAAAACATCTGAATTTTCTATACAGCTTGACGAGTTCATTTCAGTGGTGTAGCGAGGGGTGGGCAAGGGGGGGCATCAAGCCCCGGGCGCTACTCACAAAGGGGAGTCAAATGGTATAGTTTACATATATTATATGATTTTCGAATAGAGTGGGGCGCTAAAATGGTATTAAAAGGTATTTTGCCCCTGGGGCGAGTTAAGCTCGCTACGGCACTGGTTCACTTTACCAGGAACCGAAACTTTACTTTTTAGCTTATGTAAGATTTGTTAAGAAGAAAAAAATTGCTAAATGTTCGGTACAAAACGTGAAACGTTATTTACTGAATTAAAATGATTTTTCAATGTAAAAGCTGTACCCTTGACTAATATCAGTTCTGTTTTTTCTGATGGTGCTCCGGCAATGTTAGGAAGATACCGAGACTTTCTGGCAAATTACAACAATTTGTACCAATCGTATTTTCAGTGCATTGTGTCATTCATCGATATCATTTGATCGAAAAAAATCTTAGTGAACGTTTGCATGGATCACTAGATTAAGTCATTCAAGCCGTTAATAAAATTAAAAGGAATGCTTTAAATGAGAGATTATTTTCTCAACTTTGTTTGAAAAATGAAGAAGGCGATAACCTATTACTACTTCGCACAGACGTAGATTCGTTATCTAAAGGCAGGCCTATACATGTTTAAATCAAATTTTATGCGCTCTTTTATTCAGTGTTGATATTCCTGGAAAGCAAAGACAATGATTTGCGACACGATTCAATTAATTGAAGAAAAAATATTTCCTGTGCATTTTTGTAGATTTTTCACTTGGGGGTCCGTGGGCAAGTTTTGATTATAAAAAGGGGTCCATGGGTCAAAAAAGTTTGGGAACCACTGGTTTAGAGAATGTCT
The DNA here is from genome assembly GCA_021962125.1 of Bulinus truncatus. Taxonomy (NCBI): domain Eukaryota; kingdom Metazoa; phylum Mollusca; class Gastropoda; family Planorbidae; genus Bulinus; species Bulinus truncatus. The sequence continues at coordinate 3,755,960 of JAGDYQ010000008.1, forward strand.
GAGGCTTACATAAGTCTTAGAGTTTTAAAAGAGACACAATTTATCTGAGTATCAGGGGGGTGGGGGGGGTACACTTTCTTTAGACGTTGAGCCTGGTAAACAATTATCGACGATTGGACCCCTCCCCGAGGGTGCAAACTGAAAGGGAGGGGACTAGAGATGTGAAATTATAATATGAGTTGGATTTTGTGTGTGTGTGTGTGTGTGTGTTAAGCCTTTTATGCTCCCTCACAGCTGTACTTTAGAAAAGATCATTGAAATTTATTGATTTTTAAAACATCTTTATGTAACAAATAACTTTTACAGTGGAAAACTTTTTCTGTACAATTGACATTCATGGGATCTTAAACCGTTTTAGAGTCATGTCACCATCATGTCAAAATCTATATATAGCGACCAAAACAGAGCATAAATGCTTCTTTTTTGGGGAGTGAGTTATCTATCTATCCATCCATCTATCTATCTGTCTGTCTGTCTATATATCAATATATCTATCTTTCTGTCTATATTCCTGCCCATCTCTATCTAACAATTGGTTTTTCGCCGGTCTATCTTTCTTGTTGTCTGTCTATAATATCTGGCAGTCTATCTACATGTCTATCTATATCTTTCTATTGGTTATACATCTATTGATTCAAATAGACAAATACAATAGACATAATCTAAATACATGTATGTACGTGTACAAGTGTGTACATAGAAGTGGTACACACAGAAGTCGTACACATAAGTGTACATATAGAAGTTGTACACATAGAAGTATACATATAGAAGTAGTACACATAGAAGTGGTACACATAGAAGTGGTACACATAAGTGTACATATAGAAGTGGTACACATATAAGATCAACCTTCGATGACTCACTAGTTAACCCGCAACTTCCGATTCATTTAAGACATCGCTTGACTGTGGAAATCAAATCTCATTGACCAGTACTGGACAACGTCCGTCAGTTAACCATCTTCATTTCGATCTTAGACCGTGGGTCAGCCTCGTCTAATGACATTATACCCCCACTTCCCTCTCCCTCAGTCTTGTTTGTTGTTGAGCTGTCAGACCAGAAGCCGATGAAACCTTACAATAAGTTACCCAGGGAAGCACTTTAAGTGGACTAGACTTTTAATGGGGCAATTAACAACAGGTCTAGTTTCTTTCTTATTCTTTTGTAAAATGATAATGAATCATCAGAATTTGTGGTAATCTTCAGCATTTTTTTTTGGACGGATGGCATTGTGGGTAGCAAGTCAATGCCGCTGTTATGTATCGGCGTTTGGTGGGGTTTGGGGGGGGGCGGTGAATGGCGCGGGGCGTCCTACCAAGGGCAGTAAACAGTGGGTTTTGGAACTGAATAGTAGACATGAAAGTTGTGTTAAGCTGTGTTGTGTGTGTGTGTGTGAGGTATAAGGGACGGTGCAGTGGGGTAGTTGGTGGATAGGTGGACGGGAGATGGTTGGTTGTTTGTTGCGAGCGAAGTTGTTGCTATGGCAACGATGATGTGATGTGGATGGTGAATGATGGGACGGCAACTTCCAAATCACACTGACGTAGTTAAAAGACGCACATACAGCTTTGAAGGTGTCTCGCGAACTTACCATTACTGCAGAACTTACAACATACACACACACACACACACACACACACACACACACACACACATATATATATATACAGATAGAGCTGATCTTACGGTTAGATAAACTAGGCGATTAACTGGAGATCTATCCCCCCCCACCCCACCCATACATAAACACACCCAACTGTTAAAAGTCACATTCCTTCAGTAATCTCTACTATTAAATATGGTGTTTTGAGGGCCCCCACAAAAGGTAATTGTGTGTTAGGCCTCTATTATCTCTAGAAATATGTGCCTAATGCCGCCCCGGGGCCCATAATACATAAGAACGGTTCTGATTACAGACTTCCATTCTTGATCGTTTTTCGACTGATTCGTCCATCATTGACTAAAACAATCGCTTTCTTCTTCTTCCTCCTCATACTGGTCACGTCACCTCTCAATAGTCGCGGCACCACAAATACTGACCACTTAATCACATCGCGATTCCATCGGATGACCATTGACCACCCCTTTTTATCGTGTGCCCTCCTCGCAGTCCATATTGACTTTGCACTCCAGTGGGACCAACTGCATTCCCCCCCCCCCCTTGCCTCCTCCCTAATGTTTCGTGCAGCACTCACGCCCACTTGGTGGACCAGCGCCTTCTAGTGCCCACACATGACGTGCATGACATCAAACTTATTATCGATAATTTATAAATAGCGTTTGTCTGTCTATCATCTGTTCCTCTATCTGTATGTAATTATGTGTTCGTCAGTATATTAACTTGTCTATGCATTTGTTTTTGTGTTTTATTGTGTCTGTACTGTTTACGTCCTACTTTATATGTTGTTGGTTCTATCTATCTATCTATCTATCTATCTATCTATCTATCTATCTATCTATCTATCTCTCTATCTATCTATCTATCTATCTATCTATCTATCTATCTATCTATCTATCTATCTATCTATCTATCTATCTATCTATCTATCTATCTATCTATCTATCTATTTGTCAGTCTGTTTGTTTTCTTATCTCTTTGTCTCTTTGTGTCAATGTATCTGTCTAAGCTCAAATCTGTTCATTCATCTACTTGTCGACTGCTAACACTTTCTCTCTCTCTCTCTCTCTCTATTTGACTCTATTTTCTAACGACCTGCCAATTCTATCTCTATAAATGTTGGTCCCCACTCCCCTATCTTCTTGTCTACCTACTACTGTCAGTTCAACGTCTTTCCCCCCGTTCTTTGTGCCCACGTTTTTCGTCTACCCGAGTCGACGTCTGATGTTATCTGTAGCCAACATTTCACCTGACACAAAAATCGCGTCATACTCCTTTACATTTTTTTAGCTGAAAATTTGTTAACAAAAAACATCTAGTAACATATATGTAATATTATACATGTAACAACATATATCTAACATTATACATCAAGCATCATAATCTAACATCATATATTCAACATCTAACATCCTATATTCAACTTCCAACATCATATATTCAACATCTAACATCATATGTTCAACATCCAACATCATATATTCAACATCTATCATATATTCAACATCTTACATCATATATTCAAAATCCAACATCATATCATATATTCAACATCTATCATATATTCAACATCTTACATCATATATTCAAAATCCAACATCATATATTCAACATCTATCATATATTCAACATCTTACATCATATATTCAAAATCCTACATCATATATTCAACATCTTACATCATATATTCAAAATCCAACATCATATATTCAAATGTGACACCGTACATCCCACATGTAACACCGTACATCCCACATGTAACACCGTACGTACATCCAACATGTAACACCGTACGTACATCCAACATGTAACACCGTTCATCCAACATCAATCTGATCTCATTGTTTCACCTATTCTCTATTCTCCAGGTGCACCCACGTGACAGATATAGGTATCGGGTACATCTCCACCATGACATCACTGACCAGACTCTTCATCCGATGGTGTGTCCAGGTCGGGGACTACGGACTTCATCACATTTTCTCCATGAGAAACCTGAGGGTGCTGTCCATCGCAGGTAGGTCACTTTAAAAAAAAGGGGGGGGCACTCTTAGTTTATTCAATTTACGTAAAATAACACAACACAACACACACCACCGATACTTGATGTAAAATAACATAACATACACCACCGATAATTTATGTAAAATAACATAACATACACCGCCAATACTTAATGTTTCTATAGGTTAAATCCTTTATTGTTTTCATTGTTTGATTAACTTTCGTATTTGAATTTCTTGCATCGCTAGGCATCGGAGCTGACTTCCGTGTGACACTCGTTTATAATGTCGTTTTCCACTAAACCAAACTCTACTATCACAATATACGTGCATATAACGGAACAACGGGACACTTTTATATTCATACAAATACCACTAGAGCTATACATGTAAAAATTTTCAAGCATAGCCGTTATTATTATTATTTATAATCTGTTACCGTTAACAGCATTATTACTGTCATGCTTGTGTGTTACTGAATGATGTAGGAGGCAAAGATCCATACATAGCCTGTACATTATTACTGTCATACTAACAGTCATACTTGTGTGTTACTGAATGATGTAGGAGGCTAAGATTCATACATCGCCTGTACATTATTACTGTCATACTTGTGTGTTACTGAATGATGTAGGAGGCAAAGATCCATACATAGCCTGTACGTTATTACTGTCATACTTGTGTGTTACTGAATGATGTAGGAGGCAATGATACATAGCCTGCGGTGTATCCCAAAGCTATGATAAAGACGGAAGAGAATTTTTTGTTGGTCCCTTCCAGGATTCTTTAAGATGGGACTAATTGGAAACTTGGACGTTCAAACTTATTGAGTCTTCTCTCCTAACACCAGCAGACGTTTACCTACTCGTTAATTCCAGTACACATAAATAACATTATTTAACCTTTCTGCACGGCACTAGCAAAGTTATTCATTTTGTCTCGTTATTTTTATTATTTTGATAAACAGAGGTTTACCTTTCCGCACCGGGACAGCGGAGTTATCAACATTGTCTTGTTATTGGTTAATATACTTTTTACCTTTCTGCACGCAGAATCTAAGTTATTATTTCCGTGTCATTATTAGTGAAACACACACACGCACGCACGCACACATCAGCAAGTTATTATTATCGTAATTTTTAAACCTTCTCTTCATGTGATGTCTGCAGATGTCGCTATTATACTGTGGTTGTAAAACGGAGAATTATGTTGGTGCTGCAATCGAGAGGAGGTTGAAATTAACAAAAAACAAAACAAAAGTAGCGCCAGTAAAAAAATAATTAAAGTTATTTTTAGATTCATTTATTAATTCTACAGTGCGTGGTAGTCATGGGAACGCCATTTGAAATCTTGTTGAGAAATAATAAGTGTGTGTGTGTGTGTGTGTGGCGTCTGGAGGGGGAGTAATTGGAGGGAGGGCTCCCTACCTAGGGCGAACTTAATAGTAGACCTGGAAGTTGTGTGTGCGTGTGTGTGTGAGAGAGAGAGGTATCTTGTACGGAGGGGAGAGACGGTGTTGGTGCAGTGGAGAAGTTGGTGGATAAGTCGAGAGGGAGAGACGGAGTTGGTGCAGTGGGGAAGTTGGTGGATAAGTCGAGAGGGAGAGACGGAGTTGGTGCAGTGGAGAAGTTGGTAGATAAGTCGAGAGGGAGAGACGGAGTTGGTGCAGTGGAGAAGTTGGTAGATAAGTGGAGTTGGTTGGTTGTTTACTTGTTGCGCGCACGCGCGCGGAGTCGTTGTCATGGCGACGATGATGTGAAGTGGATGGCGAATGATGGAATCACGGGGGATGATCGTTCGTGAACATGCAACACTTTGAGTTTATACCAGCAGGTCCGTCAAAGTCTGGACCTAAGTCAGGAGGGAGGGGGGGAGGGGCTTTTTAGGAAAAGGGGGGGGGGGAAGCGAGGTAGTAAACAATTCTGGTTGAATGGTCCGACTCTCAATCTCTTTGTAGCAGTTCTCGAGGTGGAGTAACGACTTCCTCCTAGCTTACAACTGCAGAGAAACTTCGTGTGTGTGTTGTAACGGTGGGAATTAGGGCTAACTTGTGGCCGGTGATGCTTTCACACCCCCCTCCCCCCCCCCCCCGGTGCCACCAAATCACCTGTGTATACCGTTATTTGGTGATGGAGTTCTCACCCCCTCCCCCCCCCCGTGCCACCAAGTTACCGGTATATACCTTTGTGTACCCCCCCCCCGCCACCCTTCATTTTCTTTGATGTGTCCCAGCAGTAGTAGTGGATGTAGATTCATCTTTTTTTTTTTTCTTTAAATATAATTAAGTAAAAACAACAAAAAAAAAAAATCTGTAAATGTCTCAGTTGCGTCCCAATTTATAAAGCCGTGTGAAATCGGTGCGACCACAGCAAGAGGAAGTAACTCGGAAAGGAAAACAAAAAGAGTTCGATTCAAAGGAAGAGTTAAAAAAAAAAAAGGGGGAAACAACCAGGTATTTCTTTACAACGTCTTAGTTCAAACATTCACCACACACAATAACGATGTAAGAATGGGCCGTTATTTGAACTATTTTTATTTTTTTTTAAATTACCCACTGTTAGAAGGCAGAGCTTTTTTCAAATATGGCTAAATTGAATATATAATATTGGTACATTGTGTTGTCCATATTGGTACATGCGTAGTGAATATTGGTACATTGTGTACTACGGGGGCCCCTGCTAATATCTTACATCTAGAGTCCCTGACTATTTCTTTTCTATGGAAGCCCCTGATAATATCTGACATCTAGAGTCTCTGATGATAGCCTGCGATTGGGGCCCCTGATAATATCTTACATCTAGGGTCCCTGAAATAGCCTGCAATTGGGGCCCCTGATAATATCATACATCTAGGGTCCCTGACAATATCCTGCAATTGGGGCCCCTGATAATATCATACATCTAGGGTCCCTGACAATAGCCTGCAATTGGGGAATCCTGATAATATCTGATACTAGGGTCACATTTTTGCCGACTATCACGTCCTTTTTAAAACCCTCAGCTGTTAAAGTTGTATCCCTCCCTCTCCCCCCCCCCCCCGGCCATATCCCTTACAGTAACCCAATGACAGTAAATTGTAATTCTTTGACACAGACATCTTATGGATTATTAGTATTTTTTTTTTTAAATTTTGTTTCTCTGTTTCTAAAACGTTAACATTATAGATGCGTGGACTTGACTGCATAAGTTAACTTTACAATCAATTCTCCATACACCCGAGGGTGGGGGGAAGGGGGTGGTGAAGGGGAGAGATAGTTTGAAGAGGCACGAGTGTACAAGTTATTAAACATGACAGCTACATACTGGCAACAGCCAAATATATCTTACACTGCCACACACACACACACACACACACACACTGAATACAGTTTAAAAATAAAATCCCCCATAATCCTCTTTCTTTCAGGTGCAACATTGCGTGAGGGAAGAAGTCGTGCATAATTAACTTTGTAGACGGCGTGGAGGTGGGGGGGGGGCGCAGGATGAACAAAAATTTACGACCCAAGAGCCAAAAGGCGTAACTGATGTGGGGGTTATCCTGGATGAGAAGGGACGGTGGGGTGGGGGGAGTCTAGGTGGTGGGAAAACCTGTATCTTTTTTCAAGCAGTTTTTTCCCCATTAAGTTGTAGCCTCATAGTGGTCCTTGGGGTAGTCCTTAAGGTGGTCCTTGAGGTGGTCCTTGGGGTGGTCCTTAAGGTGGTCCTTGAGGTGGTCCTTGGGGTGGTCCTTGAGGTGGTCCTTGGGGTGGTCCTTGAGGTGGTCCTTGGGGTGGTCCTTGGGGTGGTCCTTGGGGTGGTCCTTGGGGTGGTCCTTGAGGTGGTCCTTGGGGTGGTTTTTGAGGTGGTCCTTGAGGTGGTCCTTGGGGTGGTCCTTGAGGTGGTCCTTGGGGTGGTCCTTGATGTGGTCTTTGAGGTGGTCCTTGGGGTGGTCCTTGAAGTGGTCCTTGTATAATGTCAAATCTGGATGATAATATTAATAATACAATGCCAGGGAAATGAATGGAACATAGAACATCCTAGTTTCTAGACGTCTACCCCATCGGGTGTCTGTCTAACTTTATATCATGTCTTCTGACTGACTGTAGGATAGTATATCCGTCTCTTCTGTCTATACATAATACATATACGCTCCTCTGTTTATGTGAACTACATTTTTGTGTGTGAAATGTTAATCTTGTTTAGCTATACAAGGTTTCGTCCGCCCAATTTTTTTTTTTTTAAAGTTAATAATAAAAACTATTTTTTTTTAATCCTGTCCATTCACAGGATGTCGCCGACTGACCAGCAACGGCCTGTACGGCCTACGTCATCTACAGAGGCTTCAGGAGCTGGAAGTGACCAACTGCCCGGGAGCCAACTCGGCAGTGTGCAGATATCTGAAGGACAACATGCCCAACACGCTACTGATCGAATGACCGTCTGCTCAACACAGTCGTCTGCTAAAACAAACATTGAGACCTGGACATAAACAACTCTGAGCATTTGTTTCGGGGTTGTTTTTTTTCACCCCCTCCCTCTCTCTTTTATTTCAAATGTAACAAATACATTTCAAAGGATGGTATGTCTACTTTGCACTTTCACTCAAGCTGAGAGTCAGAACTACATCAAACATGGGACATCACCCATAGATCTTTAATGGTTGTGGAAGTTTTGTATTTAAAAAAAAACACTAAACGCTCCTGTACTTTCCCGCCTTCTGACAGTGAGAGAAGAAAGAAAAGAGTTACGTTCTCTTGATCTAAAAAAAATGGCGTAGTTTACCAGAAACAAGATCAGAGATATGGTAACATATAAACAAGATACACGAACATTTTTTTTTTTCTTCTTCAGTTTACTCCTATTTGAACAAAAGAAAAAATAACCTTTGACTCTATAAATAACTGTAATTTGTTATAATTAATTTTTCTCATACATTTATTTATTTATTTTTTTTTTTCTTAATGACCATTTTTTTATTTTACAAACTTGCACAGCATTCTTAAATCAAGTGGGAATATTTGACCAAACTGGGAGAATGACTTGTGTAAATTTTTTTTTTTAAATAACACATCATGTTAACTATTGTTTACATCTTTTTTTTTTAAGCACCTCCTCCTCTCTCCCCTCCACCCCCCCCCCATCACAGTGATGCGCTCAAACTGCAGCTGCCCCCCCCCCCCGTCGTGATAACACATCTGTTGATCAGCGTGTTTTGCTCCTGGATAAATGACTCAGTGACGTCGCCTTTACGTCACATTTTAATTTTTACCAATAACAACAGTGTGCGCATTTAGGAGCATCCTCCTCTCCCCCTCCCCGGGTCAATGTAAAAAAAATGTTACAATGAAACAAAAATAAATACAAACTAGCATTTGTTCCATTTGTCGACCCCCCCCCCACATCCCACACCCATTTTAACACTTCGTCCCTCCCCCCACCCCCTCCCCCCACCCCTCCACTTTTGCGCCGCCACTTTCCCCCCCAGTATTCAATATCGCCTTACAACATTCCTGCTGTTTGACGTTGTTTTATTTTGTGCTGTGTTGTGACGTAACATCACTGCAGCACTCGGGCCTCACCATCACGTTCAAAGAGGGTCTTGATGCTTTCTGTTTTGTGTTCTCGTCATGTGATCGCCGTCACATCAAATCACCCAATGGCACTTCAAATCACCCAATGGCACATCAAATAGCCCACGACACACCAAGTCACACATAGCATATCAAATCAAACATTATATAATACAACCACTTTTAAAAGTCTGCATTACAATCAATGATCTTAAGTTTAAACAGCCTTCGATGGGGGAGAGCCAGTTGGGAATAAAAAAAAAAACACCTGTTATAAACAATCCCCCCCCCAATTGTCAGACCAGGTAGGGGGGGGGGCTGTGGATTTAGGGACGCTGAGGGTGAGGGAGAAAAGGGAAGTGGGACTGACTCCATCATGAATATGGTTTTAACCTGAATTGAAAATTTTTCAGTCACCAATTGTTGATAATTTCTATGACCTAGAATTTTTTTTTTTGCTAGAACAATAAGACCTGGAACCACACGCACACAACGAATTACCAAAAATTAACAAAAAATAATTAAAGTAATGTACATGTATAATAACGGTGACCAAAGTTTCCACCTCTAATTATAATTTAACTGGAAACTGATTTATTAATTTATTTTTTTTGGTTTCAAAGTTAATTTTTAGGATAAACATCTTCCCCACTCCCCCGAAAATCCACTAACCGAAAGTGAAGATTGCTGACATGCGCAGTCACTTGGATTCTTTTCATTGGTCGCCTGTGTTGATGTTGTCTTTGTTGTGGTTTTCAAATCTTGCAGTTTGGCGGTCGTCATCAATTGTTAGGACACACAAGTAGTAAAACAGAACAACTAGTGGACACAGTACCTGTCGAATGCTCAAAGTAGATGCAATTAAAAAAAAACCGAGTATGGTCTGCGCGTTTATTGTCCCCAGATTTTAAACCACCTGTCTCGTCGCGTAATCGATACCGAGACAATAATAGTTAATTAGGTGTGAGTAGTATCGGATTTCAAACTTATTCGATTCTCTCTCGGGGCCACAGTTATAATGTATTCGAAATTGATGGACCGTACGCACCGATCATGTTTGTCACCAGGGGCGGATCTAGACAACTTTGACCCCGGGGTGGGGGGGGGGGCAAAACTGTTTTCATTGTTGAAAATTGGTCTTAGAACAAAAAATATTTTGATAATTTAATGATGTCTTACCTAAACTTGCGGTAACGGGGGGGGGGGGGGGGGAAGAGCCTTGGTTTATTGAATGCTACATCTGCCTTAATTAATGGTCTAATAGGTGATGCTGTGTTGCACGGTACGTCGTTTAGTGAAAGTTTCGGGTCTACCTCCTTAGTTGTCCGATATGTATATAGGTAGGACAGTTTAGTCGCATATTCCAGGTATAGCAGAGCCCTCCCCCCTATCCCTCCCCCAACACACCACTTTTTTTTTTTTAAATTATAGGCTGTCTTTAGTATCTAGGATTTGTGGGGGGGGGTGGGTACGTAAACAGCTGAGTTGATGTATACATTACGTTTAGAATAGATATCATGTCCGCTGATATACCTCGTTCAGCTGGTATTAATAATAAAATAATTAGTCGACGCTTGTCTCCCCCTGACCTATTTTATACCCCTCCCCCACATACCTTCCCCCCCCCACCTCACACACACCCCCTCAAAGCTCCCCCCCCCAACAAACACACACACACTTAGTTATTATTTTATCAGTTATGTGTATTCCAGCTCATTTTCTTAAAAAAAACAACTCCTTTATATATATATATATATATATATACATATATATATATATAAACTAGTCACTTTCAGTTTTTATTATTCACATATATTGTAATGGTTGCATTCAGTTCTATCTGGTTAACGGAATATATTCTGTTAATGCAGGCTGCTGTTTCTAGTCACATCATCCGCTCTGAATGTCGTCTGCTGCTAGCCACGTAGGCAGTTAAGAATGTCGTCTGCTGCTAGCAACGTAGGAAGTTAAGAATGCATTCTGCTGCTTGCCGCATACACAAGCCTGAATTCAGCCTGCTTCTAATAGTCACATTAACAGTTCTGAATTATGCCTGCTTCTTCTAGTCACATAAACAGTTCTTAATTCTGCCTGCTTCTACTAGTCACATAAACAGTTCTGAATTTTGCCTGCTTCTACTAGTCACATAAACAGTTCTGAATTCTGCCTGCCTCTACTAGTCTGAATGTAGAATGTCAATCTAGACATATTCTGAATGCAATGTCTTATTTTTTTTTCCTCCACATTTTTATTCGCTTACATTTTATTTCTATGGTTGCCCAATTAAAATATTTTGAATAATGTAAAATACATATATATTCTAAAATTTTTAATGCGTTTTTTTTTCTGTAAAGAAGCCATACTATCAGCCATTCCTGACATATTTCATTGATATTAATTAATACTTGGCAACAATATCCAGGGAGAATTTTTTTTAGTTCCCCATCTTTGAAACGCATCTTTTACCTGGCCTACAAGACTAATAGCCAGTTTTACTACCATCTGGCTTGCATTGTAAAGACATCGAGCTCTTTGCCAAATTGTCTCCCCAAGTGGCCTGTTTATGTTAACCACTCTCACGGATATTTCTTAGCCAAATTATATATATATATATATATATACCAACAACCGCTTTTTAAGAAATTCAAATAAAATTACCCCGAAATATGTACAAATATTTATCTTGCAAACTAATTGCTGTTCTTTTTTTATTATGTCGTCAGTGATTATAGGGCTGTTATTTAATAAATATTTCTTTAAATGTAATACTCTTGTAATTAGTAAATATTTCCGAATCCCCTTCAATTCTTTAACCTTGTCAACGAGCGCTAATGTAATTTATGTGTTCTTGAGGTACGGAAAATGTGTTAACAGCTTGAAACACACACAATTTTTGTTTTTTTTTCTAAGAGTGCTGAATGTGTAAAATATGTTGGAGAATGACGTCATTAATAAAATATAAACAGAAAGCTACGACAAAATCTATTTATAAATTAGTATTATTTTTAAAAAAAAAATTCATGTTCACGAAAATTCATGTTCAAGTTGTAAACTTTGTTTGATTTGTAATTATTATTTTATAATGTATTATTTTAAAATTTAAATATATATTTATTTATATGAAATGTTTATAAAATGTTTTTAGATGTTGTTAGTGGAAGCTGTTTTTATTTATGTTTGTTTATGATTGTTGTTTTGCAACTTTTTTTATTCTTTATTCCTGTTCTCCGAATGCTGTTTATATGAACTCTCACTATTTAAAAATGTGCATTCAATAAGGGCTAATGTGGCATCCTCTTTAATCTATCTCTTTGTATAAGGTTTAACATTATTCAATAGAACTAATGAAGGGCATCGAACGTGGACGCCCCCCTTGGGTATAAGGCAGCTGCCAACCTATTTGCCCTTCCACCCCCCTCACCCCCCCCCCGCCTCGCCCCCAACCAAATTACCACTTCTGTTTTTTTCTCTTTCTCTGTTTGTATTTTTGTTTGAGCTCAATTCAATAATTTTAACATTTTAGGCTGTAACTTTTCTTTCCGAATGTAATGTTTAGTTCATGTATCTTGTAAAGATTTGTTAAGTTTGAAAAGAAAACAAAATATTGAGAGCAGCTTGCATTTTTTTAAAGGACCGTATCCAGAGACTTAGGGAGGTATTAAGGGGGCCTCTAGACAGAAGTACACTACATCACTAAATTTGAATGGAATCCATTCTGAAAGGGGGCCGCGGAGGGGGGGGCTTTTTGATGTTAGGGGTGGTTCTTAAGAGGTCACCTTGTTTGCTCAATCAAAAGACGAAAGCTCTGGAACAATATATATATATGTGTGTGTGTGTATATATATATTGAATCTTTTGAAAGTTTTAACGTGTCACTTAGTACTACCTTGTTGTTTTTCTTGGACTTCACGTTAGAAACTGTGTGCAGAACACTATTATATATATATATATATATGTATATATATATATATATATATATATATATATATATATATACACACACACACACGTGTTTAGTTTGAACATTTATTGAAAAAAGCTCAAATAAGTAAACATGCTTCGTTAATCACGGAGTGAGTACAAGAGTGGTGAGGGTGTGAGCTGGAGAAGGTGGACGGGGGTAGGGTTGTGAGGGGGAAGCAAAAACATGATAAACGCTCCAGGCGCACAGTTTAACAGATGTAAGAGATATGTAATTGAATTTACCTAATGAATATGTAATCGAATTCATGTATTGAATATTTAATCGAAAACATGCATCAAATTGTAAGGAAGGCACCCGTTTGTCTAGAAATAATTGGAATGTTCCTTTTCAGCTATAGGGAAGCTGTCCACCGTAAACACGAACCAAACTTTTCATTTCAAAGTTTTTTTATTTTTTTTTATTTTTGGCTTCTCTTCTCTGCATCACGTTTTTTTTTTTGTTTGTTATTGTGATAAAAAAATTACTGCGCGATTCCAGAAATACTTTAAAAAAACAAGACGAACATTCTCGGCTCCATTGACTTTATTATTACCTTTGATTTGTTGTTGCTAAGGGAAGCCAAGTAGAGTAAATTGGCCAGGGAGCAACAATAGCGGTTTATTTATTTTTTGTTTGCTGATGTTTTCTTCGGTTGTGACCAGTTTGGCTTTTTTTTTGGCCTTCAACACAGATCTTCACAATTCTTAGACAATCCCGCGGTTTTTTTTTTGGACACATTAATCTTGAGTGTCTTTATTTACATTTTGCCAGATCATTAATAAATAGAAAAAAAATTGTTTCCTTGTAAATGCATCAGCAAAATTTAAAAAAAAAATAATTGTTTATATGAAATATGTAAATTGCAAAAAAATAGTATAAATGGAGTCGAAAGAAAGCGGTTTGAGGAGGGGGGGGGGTCGGTGGATCATCAATTGGTCTTGGGTTCACACCGTTGTTAGGGAGTATAAAGGTCGGCCATGTATGAGGTTTTATCTCAGTGACGTCTTAACATAATCTTGGGCCCAGTGAGGGGAGGTCCGTACAATGACCCACTAAAAAGAAATTAATATGTATGATCTATTGGCATGATGTGGGGGCCCTATTTGACATGATTTTGAAGGGCCCGATTGGCATGATGTGGGGTTCCTATTCGGCTTGATGTGTAGGTCCTATTTGAAATGATTTGGGGGGCCCAATTGGCATGATGTTGGGGGCCCTAATACTCCCAGTGTATCGATACTTTCAGACGACCCATGGTGTTAGGGAGGGGGGAGGGGACGGGGTAAAGAGAGACCACTTTTTGTTCCACTGTCCAACGCTCACTGGCTAACCCGATGTCAATACCCACACAATACTGTTAAGACAATTCCTGCCACCGTGGTCAGCTATTGACAAATATAACTCAAGACGAAGCCATTGTCCCTTGGAACGTTGCATGCCGACAATCACATAGATCAGTGGTCGGCAAACTTATCAGCCAAAGAGCCAAATATGAACATTACAACAATTAAAAAAAAATTGGGAGCTAAATCTGCTTGTTTAGTAAACTTTTATTACACTAAATAAGTTGTATACTAAATAAAACTAAATGCCAGAGCCGCACTTAAGGAGCCAAAGAGCCACACGCGGCTCCGGAGCCGCACTTTGCCGACCACTGACATAGGTCATAGGTCATCACGTGCTGTGTGAAACTAAATAACGGTATCGCTGACAACTTTGAACTATATGAACTGCACGGAACTTGTCCATTTAGATTATGTCTGTAATAATAAACTGCACGAAGCTGTTTTAATTAATCATTACAAATAGCGAAAAAGAAACTATTTTGACAGATTATATTTTTATATTTTAATAGCCATTCTTTGACCCGTTTTTGTAATTTATAAACACTTTTCGCCCCCCCCCCCCACCCTCCATATATTTACTGAGACCACTTTTTTATTGCTGTTTTTAAGATGCTTTATTTCTAAATATCTTGCCTATAGAAACAATTGAAAAAATCAGTTCTGTACCTTTTTTCATAGACTGAGAGAACAAGATTTTTAAAACTGTGTCTTAAATGAGTAAATACAGCACAAAATAAACGCTAATTGTTCAATGCTCATACAATCGATGCTATAAATTATTTTTCTTTTAATATGAATTAAAAGAAAGAATTGGTCTTAAACATAAACATGGGGCGAAATCTGGCCACATTTTTTTTTCTGTCTCTCCAGTAAATCCCAAATGGTAACCACAAGCCAATTAGAAAAAAAAAACCACGAGCCACGTTTAGCCCTCAGGTTATAGTTTAAACCAAGCCCTCTACTTTTTTAATTCCGTGTTTACCAATGGAATGTTCGACAAACTCCTCTTTTCTTTCCTCTCTCTTTCTTAACTCTTCCTAATGATTTTTTTCTTCTTCTTTTCCTTACATTTTTACTATCTCATCTTGCCAGTTATGCCCTTAGTTAAGACTTAACCTTTACCAATCGAAATTTAAGTTGTTTTTTTTTTTTTTTGTGTGAAATAATGTTTTAAATTTCTTTTTATTCAAATATTTATTGCTGCAATTTGTTTGTTTTTTTCTATTTTCAATTCACTTATGCTGCCAGAGAACAGATTTCTGGAATATATTTTTATTAATGTCCTTTTTTATTTTTCCTTCCCCCCCCATATCTTTTAATATTTTCATTGTAACTTTATTGTTATTATTACTGTCATTGTTTATGTTGTTGTATTCTATCGCCTTGTGTTTGACCAAGAAGAGAATTTAAATAAATAAAATAAAAAACACAAATAACAATTTAAAATAATAAAAGCATAATAGGCTGAACTAAACGTTTCTGTGCTTTTTAATTTTATTTCAGAGTCGAGAGTAGGACAGGAAGGAAGGGGGGTGGGGGTATGGGAGGAGATTAAATATTCCCAACATTGCACAACTATTTACGTTGTTACCTTGCGTAACCAAACGATTTGTCCTCTCTCTCTCTCTCTCTTTCTCTCTCTCTTTCTCTCTCTCTCTCTCTCTCTCTCTCTCTCTCTCTCTCTCTCTTGGTGTTAACCACACAGGGTGTGAGTTTGAGCTGGGGGGGGGGTGAAGGTATCGGGATCGTATCCCAGAGATGACAGTGATTTGTGGCATTCAATAACATGTACAGATGACGGCACTGTTAGATTTGTTTATTTTGAAATACGAGCTACGATTGTGATTCAGTGTTATAAGATCTGTGAAGATTAGGTGTGTATCACTTATATCCTATAAGCAACTGTGGAACTTTTTTATTGTAGGTAAGTAACAAGGTAAGATGTCCCCATATATATAACTAATCAGGAAAGATGTACCCATATATATAACTAACAAGGTAAGATGTACCCAGATATATAACTAACTAGGTAAGATGTACCCAGATATATAACTAACAAGGTAAGATGTACCCAGATATATAAATAACAAGGTAAGATGTACCCAGATATATAACTAACAAGGTAAGATGTACCCATATATATAACTAACAAGGTAAGATGTACCCAGATATATAACTAACAAGGTAAGATGTACCCAGATATATAACTAACAAGGTAAGATGTACCCAGATATATAAATAACAAGGTAAGATGTACCCAGATATATAACTAACAAGGTAAGATGTACCCAGATATATAACTAACAAGGTAAGATGTACCCATATATATAAATAACAAGGTAAGATGTACCCAGATATATAACTAACAAGGTAAGATGTACCCATATATATAACTAACAAGGTAAGATGTACCCAGATATATAATTAACAAGGTAAGATGTACCCATATATATAACTAACAAGGTAAGATGTACCCATATATATAAATAACAAGGTAAGATGTACCCATATATATAACTAACAAGGTAAGATGTACCCAGATATATAACTAAAAAGGTAAGATGTACCCATATATATAACTAACAAGGTAAGATGTACCCAGATATATAAATAACAAGGTAAGATGTACCCAGATATATAACTAACAAGGTAAGATGTACCCATATATATAACTAACAAGGTAAGGATGCACAGCTCGGAAATTCTCGTGTTTTAATAACATGTTATACACAACGGTTACCGAATGGATGTTCCATGGAGCCACATAGGCAGATTTGAAACTGATGTTCCGTGGAGCCACATAGGCAGATTCAAATTGATGTTCCGTGGAGCCACATAGGCAGATCCAAACAGATGTTCCGTGGAGCCGCATAGGTGGAGCCGTCTTAAGAGTTTTATGGCACCAAGGGCAAGCCATTGTGTTGGCGCTCCTAGAAATACAATGTAGAAGGGGGCGGGGTTCCCCTGTGCTAAGTGGGCTCCGACAATTACTTTCGCTCGTGGCTAACCTAATTTATCGCTAACCAAGAACAGCTCTGTTAGACTGAATGCCATTTCTTATAGAATTCTCTGACCATCATGAGTCCAGTAAGATTATCATGATGCCCAGTGAGATTATCATGATGTCCAGTAAGATTAACATGATGTCCAGTAAGATTATCATGATGTCCAGTGAGATTATCATGATATCCAATGAGATTATTATGATATCCAGTGAGATTATCATGATGATGTCCATTTAGATTAACTTTCCTCCTTAACACCCACTCTGAGCCGATTACCTACTGCGGGTAAAGTTCCTCAGAGGAATATAAACACAAGTTTTAACAAGGTCTCCTGATTTTATTTTTACTAACAATAATTTGAGCACAAACACAATCTTAATAATAATAGGGAGAACACAAAACTACCGTCAAATGTATTGAGTCTTAAGTATAGGAAAGGGTATAATTGTTTTAAATATTCACACAAATTAAAGTAAATAACTTTGTGTTTGTGACCAACAATATCTAGCCTATTTAAAAAGTTAATCTGTCAAAGATGCTAGACTGCTTGTGTTTCGTCCACCTTTCTTTCTATCTTCATTCAATGCAACCATTCAAACATTCTGACAATCTTTTTGTCTTCAGAAATGTCAATCTTATTGTGGTATTATGTTAATCTCTTTGTTGTATTATGTTCAAGCTTTGGATACGTGCTTATATCACTTAAAGAATAATTGTTGAACAGCTTAAATAAAAAATTTCTATGCGGAATCGGTACTCACTCTATAACTGGCAACCCCTCCCCCCCCCCCACTAGTTGCAAAATCATGTTAAACCTTTTTACACACACACACACGCACACAAGCTCGCACACATACATACATACGAACGCAAACACACGCGCGCACAGACATACGCAATACCCTCTCTCACACACACACATATATATAATTGCACACACACACACACGCTCGCACATATACACACACACACAAACCCACAAACACGCACACACACACAAAGCCGCAGACACGCACACACAAACCCACACACACGCACCTCCCCCCCCCCCCAAATACACAATCTCCACCACACTCACATTCCCACACACAAACGTTTCTACTTAGGTATGGCAGTAAAATAAAGGAGAAAACAAAACAATAGTAAAACACAATTGATGATTCTCTAAGTCTAATATTACAGTTTAAAAAAAAAAAAGTTCTTGTGTGTGTTTGAACTTTGAACCATATAACTAGCATAATGTTTCGTTAACTTGCATAAAACGCAAAAAAAATTTTTCAATTCTCATTACTAGTATTAAAAGCGTGGGTGGTTATAATAAACTGCGTTAAATATGACTTTATATTAGTTGATAAGCAGAAATAGATAAATTAATACAATAATATGTATACATAGCTGGGTACCAATGCATTTAATTTTAGTAATAATAATTTATATCAATATTTGTATGATGCAATGATTTACTTTTTAGTGCATTTTTTAAAAGCCTATTTTTAAAAATGTTTTTTTTAAAGCAATAATAATTAGGTTAAACTTTTCACTTCACTATGAATTCTAAAAATCAAGAATTTCTATTTTAAATTTCGGATCTTTCCTCAAACACATCCAAAAGTCCACAATAGTATTAATTACATAATCAGCCCACATATTATTAATCCAGCGGATTAAATCCAACAATCATTCAACCTTACTGACAATCTTCTATCTCAAGAAATATCTGTCATTCAACCAGTCTGTCTTCTGTGTGTAGAAATATATCTGTATTGAATTTTTTAAAATTAATATCGTTTTTTTTTTATTGTAGGCCCTATATGTATCATTATGTGTGCATATGTCTAATAATATCTTTCAATCTTTTTTTCCAAAAGATTTCACTATTTAATATATACTCATTCAATAAAACTAAAAATCGAATACAAAATTAAAGGGGAGGAGAAATGTCAACCTGTGATAAATTATCTTCTAGAATATTTCCACACCACTTACTTCCCTTTTTATTTTATTTTTTTTTAAATCTTCAGTGGGCAGGAAATAAATTCTTTAAGCTCGTCTGCTAGAAAATAGCCTCGTAAACATTTCTGTCAGGCATTTTTAAAAAAAAAAAACTTCTTTATCGTCTTGACAAGTTATAGAACAAGCATACTTTCTAATAAAAGTTCAAAGCTCTGGATTCTGTTTTCTTAAAGATGGTGACAGGGGCTTCAAGATTATAAAAGAAAAAAAAAATCTTGAATTCCCTAAATTGTTTTTTTTTTGACGGAAAGTAATCTTAATGACTGAACGAAATGGGTTTTTTTTTCAAAGGGAGACAGCTTATTGGAACCGCCTCCAAATATTGCAACAAGTGTTACTGAACATTCATGAATTGTCTCCCCTTTAATACCCATCATCGGAATGGTATTGAACGATATGTACAATACTTACAGTAAGACGCCAAGCCAGATTAAAACCACAGAATATAAATTATATACAGAATGTGCATCGTCAATTTGCATTGATACTACCGAAAGCCGCCATATTTGTTGTTATTGTGCTATTGTGTATCAATATTTAGATGCTACACATTTAAAAAGGAAAATAACACAAAAAGCGGAATTTTTAAAAAGTTATTATCACAGGATTTTTCAATAACAATACGCTTTCCATTTAATATATATATATATATATATATATATATATATATATATGTATATATATATATATATATATATATATATATATATATATATATTTATATATTCTGCAATGTGAACTATGTTTGATTTAAAAAGAAACTTCATACCTACAAATTAAATTTTAAATGAACGAAATAAATATGTTATCGTTTATAGCTGTTTTATTATTGTTTCTGTTTTTTTTTTCTTAAACAGAGTGACCAGATTTTTTCTGGAGGTAACTTCGGATCTAGAGATGATTTTAAAGTGTTAGTGTGGTGGTGGTGGGAAGTGCCGTTCTCCCCAGTTCGCGGAAGTCGACAATCATTAATGAAAATCGAGCTGAACAACAACGAAATCATGAGGAGCTAAGATTAAATTCATTAGTGACACTATACACCAATGGTGACCATATTCGACTCTCCGTTGATATTTTTCTAGTATTTTGATTACACCTCACCCCCCAATCTCCCACCACTAAATCCTAATATACTGACTATGATATAGCCTTTTGACGTTTTTTTTTATATACTAAACTAAAAAAAACCACACCCCGGAATGAGGCTCTGATTGGTCAATATAATCAAAGAACATTAACATAGATGGCTGCAGCCCCGTAGCGTGAAAATTCTACAGCAGGGACCAGGCAATAGCAGGGGGGGGGGCAGGTAATACATTTTAGCAAGTAGAACAAATAAGCAGGGGGGGGGGAGCCAGACAAAACGCATGGGGGGCGGTCCCCCTCTCCCCCCCCCCCCGCACGCTACGGGCCTGGATGGATGTTGTTTTTGCATATAACTTTCTGAGTCTAAAGATTGTGCACAGCAGCCCCCCCCCCCCAACCAAATTCATTCTAAAAATCAAATTTTATTATAAAATATACTTCTTCATCATTGTGTTCCAATTTTTTCTTATATAAAATTGTTCGCACAGCCCCCCCCCCCCCCCGAGCCGCACCCCCCTCCCCCAAAAAAAAATCCTGGGTACGGCCTTGAACTACATTACATTGAACTAAAATTCGTTGCTCGGGCTGGATGGAACAGCGAAATGGCGCGTACTTGACCCACGGGCTTTAGATTGTACAACATTATTCTACCACATTTACGTTGATTGTGACAGAGAAAACAGCTTGCAAAATGATTTGGGCGGATACGACACAGCAATGATTATTTGTCTTCCGCATAAAAAAATTTTTTCTAGAAATTAATTTTTATTATATTTTATAACAATCTAGAACTCTGGGCTGTTAATTGTTCCGTTGGGTGTTCTCATTACGACTTATTATCATTTTCAATTTTCATGCATGCTAAATGGGGAAAATAACCCTTTCATTCAAAGACACACACACATTTTATGCAGTTATGTCTCCTGTTTAAATCTTTCGATAACTAAATCGATAATTAAGTAGGGTCATATACACGTACCATGGAGAGGGGGGGAGGGGAGTATAGTATAAACACGTGTCAGGGGCCCCGAACACAATAGGCACCTCCGAATCTTTTTTTGCACTTTTCAGATTGGGAGCAGGGCGCCGAAATAAATGTAATTCGCACGGATCGTTATATTAGCTAGCTACGGCTCTGATATAGATTCCCCCCCCCACCCCCAGTAGGTGGATATTGTCAATGCCCCCCCCCCTAGATTAGCTGCAGCATCCATCATTGCTGTCCAGACATATCAAGGATATTAAACGGTGAGGGGGGGGCGGAGGGCGAGGCATATATGATGATAATATAGTGGACCCTTGTGTAAATCCTTTTGTTACTTGGTCTCATTGGTTCTTAACCTATGCATATATATATATATATATATATATATATAAATAGGTAGATAGATTCAGGAAAAAAAAATATAAATATGTGAACAACACTTTCAGTGAGGGGGGGGGGTCCTATTCAGAGTCTTTGAGAGCCCTAGAAGTGGGGGGGGGGAGGGGCTTTAGCCGATTTCCCATTTTGTCTATCCATAAAATCGGCTCGGATTATAGAATATACATTTTATTCATTTATATCCCCCCTTCTTTATACATTATTTCTCTATCATTTGAAGTTATGAATTCAAAGTTTCAAAATTCACTTACATCTCTATATATTATTGATAAAAGAAAATCAAAGTATTCTAGTCCAAGAGTTTTATTTTTGTTGGGGTGAATAGGTGGTTCATTAGCAGTGACCTTGTAGGTTGACAGTTCGAACCCTACGACTTCGGTCTCTTAATATCCTCCGTGGTGCCTCCATGGCCCCTGCACCCTGGACTAAGATGAGTGTGCACAACGATATCTTCTACCAGCGGGGGTTGTATGTGTATATCAATGATGTAATTTGCGTACTATTTGTATGTATATAGTAAATATTCACCCGCCCTCACCGGGGCCAAGAGTAGAACTAACATGTTTCTGAAGCTATGGGAACTCTGGGGGGGGGGGGGAGGGGGGGCTAGCACAATGCCGGTGGCGTAGCGAGCTTAACTCGCGCCCGGGGCCCAATACCTTTTTAGCCCCCCCCCCCAATTCATAAACCATATAATATTATATGTAAAATATACCATTTGGCGCCCCTTTGTGAGTAGCGCCCAGGGCATGTCGCCCGCCCTGCCCACCCCTCCCTACGCCACTGCACAATGCCCAGCCTCCTTATCTCTGTTAGTAGTGTCAGTTATCCATTTTAGGCTTAGTATTCTTGGGAATCATCACCAGGATCGGATAACAACCCCATGCACTCAAGTAGGCTCGAACCAAGGACCCTCATGCGTGTTTCTTGTGACAGATTCACTTACAACAAACTAAATTTATAATCGTTTAAAGTTGATTATATATATATATATATATATATATATATATATATATATATATAATAGAGCTACTGTTCGATTAAAAAAATTGATCGAAATTAACGCCTGATTAAAAATTTTATCGCAAATTAACGCACATTTTAATCGATACAATATAATACAATTGTTTGTATTAAACTACTATGTCATAATATCATAGCATGAAATTGGCATAATAAACAAGTCAGTTAAATTTACGAAAAAAGTATAATTAATTATAACATATTTATTAAGCATTAGCATATATGTCTATTGAATGAGTTATTGAGACCAGTTTATGGACATGTGTCAATCACGTCAAGTGATGCGAATAGTTTTCTTTTTATTCAACAACAATGCCAAACATGTTTTTCACGCACCGTAATTCCCGAACTCATGACGTATGTCAACCCCTCTACCCTCCCTTCCTGTCATATTTTGCTTCACTTCGCCCACACGTAAGTCTTGTTTGCCCAACCCTCCAACCCCTCCACTCCCCCCAAAAAATACACTCCTCATTTATATCTCAAATGTAACTTTTCTGTCATAAAATAATAGTATAGCTAGAAAGTAGTCGCTCACTTATTATTAACCTGTTTTTTTTTTCTTTATTTCCCCCTTTCCCCACCACGTGACAATTTTGACACACACTCTCTCTCTTCACACAAAGATGACGTTACTTACGGCTTACCCAACCACCGTACCCCCTGTCCCAAAACAAATTAACACTCTGCTGATGTTCATTAAATTAAGAAATGGCAATCCTATTGTTTCAAGGTCATATAGCTGCTATGATTGTATGTGAACGTGACAGTTTTAGTGTTCGGGTATTTTTTCTTGCTTTTTTTTAATAGCTTGTCTGATCTGTTTATAGAATTGGCTTATTTACTGATTTTTTAAATTTTTTCTGCAACTCTGAACCAACAGCATTTGGGTAAAATCTAACGCATTTAGGTTTTTGCGATAAAAAAATGTAATCACATAATTTTTTTATGTTTTAATTACGCGTTAATTGCACTTAATCAACAGCCCTATAGAAAATATTACATTTAGCTCAGTGGCACAATAATTCTTAAAAATATACATCCACTGTTTCTTGTACTGGTGTTAGTATCAGCCTAGTCTAGACAATGATTACAGTTGTCATGAAACTGTTAGTGCCACTGTTGCAGACGTGACCGGCAAGACGCTGTATTTTCAAATGCGATAAAACATTGGGCGCAAAAAAAATGATGATACAAAATTTCTAGCATCTCGTTATTTTGACCTAATTATAACTGAGTTCACCAAACACTTGTCATTCTTTTACCTCCACCAGTACACTACAGTACCTCCACCACTCACCAGTACACTACAATATATAATGTAAACTTGTGAATGAATCTTTTCTCTTTTTATATCTACCAGGTAGGGAGCAGGAGGTTTACTTGTCTAAGGGCTTAATAACAAAATACTTTCAATTATATTACAAATGGGAATTTTGTCGACGTACCTGGGGGTGTGGGTGTGTGCAAATTGTGACTGGGCGGGCGTGGTAGATCTACTTAATAAGTGAACAAGCCTTAACTTCAAATTGTTGAGTGAAATTGTTATTTATCGATTTGATCAACTTTCAGCATTCTGATCAAATTAACGCATTTAGGTGTTGCATTAAAATTTTTAATCGTAAATTTTTTTTGACGCGTTAATCGCAAATTAACGCAGTTTAATCAGCAGCCGTAATATATATATATATATGTGACAACAAATAATCTGATTTGAAATGATGAAAAGTTATTCAAATGACCTGGTTAAGTAAACAAAAATTGTCATTTTCTATTATTTTACTTAACAACACAATATTGTGGTGTGATTTTGGGTGTTTTAGTTTGAACCATTGAGTCTTTAGTGGATACTTTCTTTAGTTTTTAGGCAGATTCTCTTGTATTAATTTGCAGGTAAATTCGCATGCAACGGGTATATACCTATATTTGTTCTATAATAAATATTTTTTTAAATAGACTACAGAACATTAACTATCTTACAGTAATGTGAAAATGTGTTTTTTTTTTTTTTAATTATTAAGAAAAATGTGTTTGACTTCCATCAACATGTTTTTATTCTCAGTGCAAAGGAAAATAAGTTAAGGGAAATAATAATAATATTTTATAAATACTTTATTATCTCTCTTTTGTTTCAACCTCTTGAACGATGTGATACATTGGGGTAATATAATTCCCCAAAATGTCTTACTACTTCTTATGGGGATTAGTCTCCCTATAGTAGCCAATGAACTCTTAAACATTTCTTACATATTAAAATCTTCACACCTGTAGACCTATATAATACAGTCCATCTCTGTATCGGACCAACTATGTGTCGATCTCAGTGTTGGACCAATGTTGTGTCGGTATAACGTTGTGTATGTATCTGTATGTTACTATTTGTTTAACAAGGGGGCATTATCTTCATCGATCGGATTCTTCTCCTTTAAAGCTACCGTTAAAATATATTTCTATACAAAATTATTTCTATCCTATCCATTTTAAATACTTTCTTTTACGTTTCCCACACACTGTCAGTATGATGTCAACACAGAGTATTAGTATACGTTCAATACAGTATCATGATGCCGTCCTGTCGATACACTATTTATATGCTGTCAACACAGTATTTGTATACTTCAAATAAGCAGCCAGTATGCTGTCAATACACTACCAATACTCTATCCATACACGTTCAGTAAACTTTCAATACACTATCAATATGATGTCCATACACTATTAGTGTGCGGTCAAAGCACTATCAATATGATGTCCATACACTATCAATACAAGATCAATCATACTATCAATACAAAATCAATACACTTTCCGTACACTGTCAATAAACTGCTGGTCCCACGAAAGACGTTATTCGTTTATTAAGCGAAAATCAATAATTGTGCCGAAAGAAAATCAGCCTGTTGTGGTAGATCGATCTTATCACGGAAGACAATGGGTCTTGTCAGCTATTCATCAATTAATCAAAGCGGTAAAAAATGAACAGTGACGTCTGCTGCCATAGATGCTCAATGTCGTCTGCTATAGATAAATTGAAAAAAAAATCAAACTGATTAGTTTATTGGAGCATAGAGCTATTTGAAAATAATTGATCATACAGGCCTTATCACTATTCTGTTTACGTCATACAGTTGAATGATATTTTTTTCTCATGTTTTTTTTCTCATATTTTTTTCTCATGTTTTTTCTCATATTTTTTTCTCATGTTTTTTCTCATATTTTTTCTCATGTTTTTTTCTCATATTTTTTTCTTATGTTTTTTTCTCATGTTTTTTTTTCACTGTATCCAACACCATGTAAAATAATCTGAGTTTTTACATTAATCACTTTTGATTGAATTAAAATTGACCTCCATCAAAGTATTAAATGTGTAAACGTAAAAAAAAAAAGTTCACTTAGCCATAATGGGCCATCGTAGAAGATAAAGTATGGAACTCATCTGTTTCAGTAACCTCGGAATATCAAGAGATTCTGTGGTTACAGTGGCGTAACGAGGGGCGGGGGAGTTAGGGGAGCATCATGCACCGGGCGCTACTCACAAAGGGGCACCAAATGGTCCGCCGAACATATAATATTGTATGGTTTTTCGAATGGGAAGGGGGCGCTAAAAATGTATTATGCCCCGGGCGCGAGTAAAGCTCGCTACGCCATTGTGTAGTTAGCACAACGCCATGTGGTCAATACTTTCCTAACTTAAGTCACAGGTACCCATGTAAATCTTAATGGACTTGTAGGCAGCCCCGTAGCGTGAAAATTTTACAGCAGGGGCCAGGCATTCTACAGCAGGGGCCAGACAATAGCAGGGAGGGGCAGGTAATACATTTTACTAAGTAGAGCAAATAAGCAGAGGGGGCCAGACAAAACGCAGGGGGGGGGGCGGCCTCCCTGCCCCCTCCCCCTCACGCTACGGGCTTGCTTGTAGGACTACTAACTGTGTAAGTCAATAATAACGATGGTCAAACAAAGCCTTGTTTATATACGTATAGACCAGTGGTGGCGGACCTTTTTGAGGACCGCGTGCCCAAAACGTAACCAAAAAAAAAAACACAGTTATTTATAGCAAAGTACTAACACTCCAATTAAAATGAAAGGAAGTGATATTTTAAAATTTTTTGTCGCATGCCGACTGATGAGGCTCTGCGTGCCGATGTGGCTCGCGTGCCATACGGTCGCCACCCACTGATATAGGCCAACGAAACGACCACCCGAACTTCCCCCCAAACCCCCATCCAATACAATGTCCTATAAAACATGGTGCTATCATGCCCCAGATTGGCACTTAAGTCTAAAATGTCTATAAATCTACACAACAATAAC
>JAGDYQ010000008.1:3783766-3856600 GCA_021962125.1 Bulinus truncatus
GAGCTGGGCGGACATTATCAGGTCAGTTCCTAGGCGTGAGGTCACGCAGAGGGTGTGCATATGCCTTCGCCGTCCCGCTGCATCCCCAGGATCACGCTGACGGTCCAGTGATGGTCTGTTCGGACGAAGAAAAGGGTTCTCAAAGTTCCAGCGCCCTGCATCATCGGCATAGTTCTCACTGACTGTGTCCGTCACTGCGATACGCAACCGGACTTGTCCTCAGCATCCACCTCCCCACGGGTAAAGCGTGGTTTCCAAGGTAAATATTGGTTTCAAGTTAAACATTGGTTTCCGGTGAAAGCATTGGTTCAAGGCAAACATTAGTTTCAAAGGTAAACATTGGTTCTGAGGTAAACAGTAGCTCCAAGGAGAACATTAGTTCCAGGGTAAACATTCTTTCAAAAGGTTTAAACATTAGTTTACAATGTAAATATAGAATTTTATTTAACAATTAAGTTCCGAATTAAATAGTTAAAAGGTGGCATTAGTTCCAAGGTAAAACATTAGTTCCAAGGTAAAACTGTCTGCTGGAAAGAAATGATAAATTTTAATAAAAAGTCCCCATGTAAATTTTAATTTTCTTAGATCGGCTTTTATTTAAAAGGGCTGCGTTTTATGCCAGCTCCCAGTGGGTCATTTTGTTCTAGTTTTGTGCCAGCTACCAGTAGGTCATTTTGTTCTAGTTTTGTACCAGCTACCAGTGGGTCATTTTGTTCAAGTTTTGTGCCAGCTCCCAGTGGGTCATTTTGTTCTAGTTTTGTGCCAGCTCCCAGTGGGTCATTTTGTTCTAGTTTTGTGCCAGCTCCCAGTGGGTCATTTTGTTCTAGTTTTGTGCCAGCTACCAGTGGGTCATTTTGTTCTAGTTTTGTGCCAGCTCCCAGTGGGTCATTTTGTTTAAGTTTTGTGCCAGCTCCCAGTGGGTCATTTTGTTATAGTTTTGTGCCACCTACCAGTGGGTCATTTTGTTCAAGTTTTGTGCCAGCTCCCAGTGGGTCATTTTGTTCTAGTTTTGTGCCAGCTCCCAGTGGGTCATTTTGTTCTAGTTTTGTGCCAGCTCCCAGTGGGTCATTTTGTTCTAGTTTTGTGCCAGCTACCAGTGGGTCATTTTGTTCTAGTTTTGTGCCAGCTACCAGTAGGTCATTTTGTTCTAGTTTTGTACCAGCTACCAGTGGGTCATTTTGTCTAAGTTTTGTGCCAGCTCCCAGTGTGGCCATTTTTTTCTTAGTTTTGTGCCAGCTCCCAGTGGGTCATTTTGTTCTAGTTTTGTGCCAGCTCCCAGTGGGTCATTTTGTTCTAGTTTTGTGCCAGCTACCAGTGGGTCATTTTGTTCTAGTTTTGTGCCAGCTCCCAGTGGGTCATTTTGTTGAAGTTTTGTGCCAGCTCCCAGTGGGTCATTTTGTTATAGTTTTGTGCCACCTACCAATTGGGTCATTTTGTTCAAGTTTTGTGCCAGCTCCCAGTGGGTCATTTTGTTCTAGTTTTGTGCCAGCTCCCAGTGGGTCATTTTGTTCTAGTTTTGTGCTTGCTAGCTCCCAGTGGGTCATTTTGTTCTGGTTGTGCCAGCTACCAGTGGGTCATTTTGTTCTAGTTTTGTGCCAGCTACCAGTGGGTCATTTTGTTCTAGTTTTGTGCCAGCTCCCAGTGGGTCATTTTGTTCTAGTTTTGTGCCAGCTACCAGTAGGTCATTTTGTTCTAGTTTTGTGCCAGCTCCCAGTGGGTCATTTTGTTCAAGTTTCACAAAACCTGGATGAATGGACTTATAGTGCGGCTCTTCCAAATATTTTTTTAATATCTAAAACAACCAACCACATACCTGGCCACTAATGTCTTAACGCCATTGCCATTTTGACCAACCTGCCATTAAACTCGTTACTCTTTATTCCTTTGTTGCTATTTATCAATTTAGGGAGACATTTTATTAAAGAAAAAATGAACGTATATATTATGAACAAAAACCGTTTTCTTTATGAACGTATATATTATTAACAAAAAACGTTCGCTTTATGAACGTACGTTACAATAGAACTATTTAGTGTTCAGGGCCGTGTCGATGTATTGGTCTGCATAAGAACTTGTCCGAATATAAGGGCTTCAATATATATATATATATATATATATATATATATATATATATATATTGTTCTTTTATGTGGTTGCTGTTGAAGGGTGTGGTGGGGCTGTGGCTGATAACATTACGTCCCCCCCCCCAGGGCACAACTGAGCTAAGTTAAGACGGCTTTGTTAGTTATGACGTGGATTCTCAGTCTGTGTCTGGTAACATCTCCAGGTTTCTCCGGATGACGGTCCTCAGAATGTTTCCACGCACGAAAAGTTGAAGCAGGACTTCACCATCTCCCAGCGCTTCGACTCCCACGGGTCTTACAAGCCGCACCATCACATTGAGGAGGATACGCCCCTGAAAATTCCGCTCCCCGCCAATTATGTCGTCAGCCAAGGAATCAGCACGGCGGCAGACGACATGGGAGGCATCGCTGGGAAATCGGACGTCGGCTCACGCCCACCAGCTTCGCTTAACGGCATCCACTCTGCTCCCGAGACATTGGCGCAAGTTGTGCGGGGTGGATTTTCGGAGCCCGAAAGCCAAGGCGGCGCTGAAGACTTGGCGGATTGTTATTCCAGTTCTTCCGGAAGTTTAGACTCGGACGTGTCGTCTGCTTCTTACAGCATCCACGAGAGTGCAGACGAGGCGGAAATCGGGACGCCGTTTAATGAGAAAACGAAATTCAAATCACCTCGTTCGGGCCAGAAGACTTTCGACTGGGACTTGGCCACGTCTGTGCCAGGCAGTAGCAACATGCCTCGCCCGTTCCCTTTGATCAATCCTTCGAACTTTGACTTGAAGTCCAAAAACTTTTTTGATTGGTGTGCGAACGAAAAAGACTTACAGACGGCTGCTGCTGCTACTGCTGTCTCAAAAGATGCTCAGAAATCCGAGGACGTCAACAACGCAACGTCGGGTGACACCACGGACGACGCCGAGTGTCCGACACTGCGACAGCGGTTATATGCGGTCAGCGGCGAGCTGTCGCGACCTTCGTCTGACGGTGTCGTCCGGCCGCCGTTCCGCAACAGCGGCCACAGCGAGGACCAGAACTCTTCAATGTCTGAAAGTAACTCTTCGGTCTTCCCTGCGGACTCGACGACGGTGCTGACGAATGAGATAAGATTCGAACCCGCTCCGCTCACCTCAGAATCGTCAGCGCCTGCCGATGAGAGACATGGCGATGTCGTCATGGGTGACTTGCCTTATAGGCACCACGGGATATCGAACTGCCCCAAGAGGCCACAATCGGACGGACTAGTTAGGCAAGTTCATTTCTCGGATCGGCCGGGTGCAAAATCTTGGCCAGAAAACTTGTTCCCAATGGCTAAAGACGGGTTCCAAATTAACGTTTCCAACGCTGTTAGTCATTTAGCGGAAACTGCAGTACACAACTCTATCGCATTAAACGAATCGCTTGTAGAATCACATGTGATTAAATTATCCAATGAAGTTATAGACTGTCAACCCGTTTTAAACGCTCAATATTCAAACGGGGCAGATGTAACCAATGAGAATACGTTGCGTTCGGATATACTACACGACCGTGTGTGCGAGACAGCGTCGAACAACGAACAGGACATTCAAACGACTCAAGTCGTCAGTTACAAAATGATCGAATCCAATGGAGTCGTGAGCCACGACAAGAGCACAAACAGTGACCTCTACACGGCCAGGTGAGCATTTTTGACCTATTAACGACAGTTTGTTTACTCCACGGCTTTTGACTTTTAAAAGACTGTTTAGTTTATGCCGAGTCTCTGGCATTGACATTTTAACGACAGTTTAGTGTATGGCTAGCCTATGGGATCGACCGATAACGACAGTTTAGTCTATGGCTTTTGACCTTTTAACGACAGTTAAGTCTATGGCTTTTGACCTTTTAACGACACTTTAGTCTATGGCTAGTCTATGGGATTGACCAATAATGACAGTTTAGTCAATGGCTTTTGACCTTTTAAAGACAGTTTAGTCTATGCCTTTCATGATCGAGGTGTTCATATTGTTTTACTCACAGCTCCGCCTGCAAAAATTCTAAAAATAGATACATGAACCAGACTGGTTTATAAAATAATACAGAAAGGGGGGAAAAAGGGGGCTAACACTTGGAACACAGTCAACACATATACGCAACATTACATATTGTCTTCATGATATGTGGTTCTCCTTACATACATGCAATCAGAGGTGAATCTAACTTCGCTAGGTTTATTCCTCGAGTTGGTAAGGGAAAAAAGGGGGGAGAACGCTAAAAACACAAACTTAACTCCTGCGTTTATAAATTTTTTTTTGTTAATTCTCTAAATCACTTCTATTTAAGGACCCCCACAATATTCTTCTGCACCCGGGGCCTCAACCGATTTATATCTGCCCCAGCAACCAGGCCCACCGACAGAAATTTAGGGCCCCCCTGGGCAGGGCTGACACGCCCCCCCCCAGTGCTGATAATAATATTTTCAAAAGTTGATTGGCCAGCTCAGTCCGGGCACCTAAAACTCGCCGGGCCCCTGGGCATTTGCCCTCCCCCTGCCCCCCCCTCTCGGTGGAACTGCCAGCAAGTATTGTCTGAGCACACACGTACACTATGTACACATTTATTTGTGTCGATTCTCACGTATTAGTCACCATGTCGTTAATTATACTTGCGGTTGTTGTTATTGTTGTTTGTGCTTGCTGTGTATTGTATTCAAGATAAAGAGAGGTGAGTAAGCAGAGGGAAGGCGTGCTACACAAACACGTAAACAATGGCACAAACTTCGAGACACCGTCGTACATATATGAGCATTTCGTGGGGGTCGGAAGGGGGGGGGCAGGGGTATGTGTACCTACCCCCCCCCCCCACTTTTTCCGTAATGGCAACAGCCGACTAGTAAACGGCCTACCTCAGGACACCATCGGGTCAACATTCACGTTGTGAATGACCAGTGTACTTGACCAGTATATATATATATATATATATATTGAACTGGTGTGACCCACAGTCAGTCTGATGTTATAACTTTGACCCCATTAATAGAAGGGATTGGGGGGGGGGATAGGTTAAGGCTCTTTCAAGGCAAAAACATTTTATAATAAAACCTGTAAAAATACAAACTTAGTTCAACAAAAACGGATTTCGCCCACTAGTGAATGACATTGGTCGAAATTGGTCGTTGGGGGGGGGGGATTGGGGGGGGGGAGTTTATTCAAAAATAAATAGTTCTACCACGTGTACGATTAACTCTCTATGTCCCCCACCCCTCTCTCTCTCTCTATCTCTCTCTCTCTCTCTATTTCTGTGGGCGGCATTCGTACTTCTCTATAGGGACTGCTGCACGGGAGATGGGGAATTGCAGAGATGTCCTCAAATAACTGACTAGGCAAGGGCAAGTACTGGTATACGAACCCAAGGTACAAGCAGTGCTGCCGAGAGGAAAGGGAGGGGGGCAGGGGGACAAATGCCCAGGGGCCCGGCGAGTTTTAGGGGCCCGGACTGAGCTGGCTAATCAACTTTTGAAAATATTATTATCAGCACGGGGGCGGGGGCGTGTCAGCCCTGCCCAGGGGGGGGGCCCGAAATTTCTGTCGGTAGGCCTGGTACGCGTACAACAACAATTACACACGTTGTTGTTGTTATTGTTTTGTTCTATTGAAAGTAAAGACTATAAGTACAACTGTACTCTCGAGTGCATGTACCCGGTACAACAAGTACCGAATGCCCCCATCTCTCTATTTACATCATTCAAACCCAGTACAAATGTACAAACTGAATTATGAAATAAAAAAAAATGTCACTTGACCCTGACAACACAATGAATAGGATGTTTATGTCACAGTTGCTACCCAACATCATATTTTCTTTTTGAAGAATTGATTCCGCATTGACGTGGGTGGAATCGGTCCAACTTGAGGACACGGTCATTCTAAAACTTGAACAAAACGTTTCATGCTTCATTTGTTAAGATCTGTATTATTCCTGAGTGATATTTATACATTCTAGAGGTGTAAACAAACCTCGCCAGTAGAATAGACTAGAAATAAATACAGACTGCGTCATCTCGATAACAAATATCACCCGATGTGGTCGATCCTGGAAATATTTGCAATTACTCACCTGGGCAGGATCGAACTCATCAAGATACTCGAATCACCCCAGATTCAGACATTTGTTCCTAGATAAATATCGAATATCTAGTGATAAAGTTGTGTGATTTTTTTGTTTTTTAAAAAAAATTACCAGACCACAAGGTGAACATTAAATGGTGTTAAAATATGACTTCATTGAGCCAATAGAATATCTCCCATCGTTATTGTTGTGATATTTATAGAACATAATGGACTTAGCGCGTGTACTAAGACATGACAAAAATTTTTCAAAATTATTTCCAAACCTTTCAACGTTGATTTAGAAACAGATTCAGTTCACGCAGGTGGTGCGTATGTAAGAGGGTACGTGTGGAAGGGGCAGGGGATTTCGACCAATTCCGGGCGCGGAGGGTGGAGGGGCGTACATTGTCCAGAATTCTCCGATTATTGATTGCAAGCCATCAGAAGAAGAAGTATCACATTCAGATTTATAGTTCCATTATTATCGTATGTTTGAAATGTAACTCAAATTTGTTTTATTTTTTTTTTATGATTTTTTTTATTACGTATTTTAAAGAATTATCGATGTGATTAGTTTGAGATTTTTTTTCATATTGTGATTACTTCATCATTGTTTTTAGTATTGAATATATGTTCACAATCACAAACTGTATAATCATTTAGCATTCTTTTTTAAAAAATTTAAATCACCTTACACCACAGAATATAAATTATACAGAATGAACTTCATCAATTTGAATTTTCCGATAAGCCGCCGTATTTGGATTATTGGGTTATGTGTATCAATACTCAGGTGCTACACTATTAAATAAAGAAAATAACACAATTGGTGGCTTTTTTTAGCCATGATTATAAGACTTGTTAATAGCGATCCGCTTTCTGTATGATATATATTCAATGTTTAACACCTTTGCATTTTTATTTATTTCTAGCCTTGGAGTGTTTTCATCATGAACGTGAGTTGAATCGGTTGGTCAACACACAAGAATTCATGCATGTCGATGTTACAGTTTGTTCATTACTGTCGTTATGTGTTTTTATATTGTGTAACCACCAGGGCTGGATTAAAGTTGCTGCGAACCTAAAGGATTGTCACCCAAAAAAGAGGGGCATAATTTTGGAAACAAAATGACATGTATCCCAGTAAATTATAAGTATGTCTTTCCATATTCACCGTAATATGCCTGTTTCCAGAAGATGTAAAGAATTATTCAGATTTTGTTGCCATTCTTGTCTGAAGTTAGCGGTGAAATATTATGAAAAGTCCTTTGGTAAACGAGGACCCATTTTTTAACTGAATAGTTAATCCAGCCCCGGGTACAATTTTTGGGATCATTTAGTTTAAATTAACACCGTTTGTTGCAATAAATTAGCAATCAGAAACAAAAGCCATGCTAAATAAAGCATTACATAAAACCGCTATCTATAACCAAGAATGCAATAGACTCACAGCTTACCTTGGGTTTTATGTCGGTCCATGCAAGTGGCGTCACTATGGTTGGTGTCATCCGGTGCGGCCCGCAGCTCCCTAGTGACGCCACTGGGTCCATGATAAATACTTTGAGATAGCGCAGGTGTTGATGGGATGTTATCAAAGTACCCTTTGGGACTCCTTAAAAGGGTAAAATTTTATATGAATTTGTACTCGAAGGGGTGCGGGGGAGGATGCTTTAGAAGTCTGGGGGGCCCTAAAGTTGTCTCCTGGTCTGCCCATCTCGCCCCTGATTGTACTGACTTGACGAAAAGAATTTCTCGACGTGTGTTTTGTGTGTTTAACAAAGCGCGCTGCTGGGTTTTTGTATGTGTAGGCCCATGTCTTGTGTAATGTTGGGTGTGTCAATAGTTGGTGTAGTTTATTTGACCATAGTGAATGATAAAACGTATCAGTGTGCGTGAAAGAAGTCAACTTGAAAAATATATTTCAAAAAAAAAAATTCCCCATAAAACTCATTATGCTTTCTCGCAATATTATAGATTCTACTTTTTTTCGATGTTTTATTAGAATATTGTTTATTAATTTGCCAAAATTTGCTTTTTTTTCGACATTTTTCCGTCATGTCGAGAGATGATTTCTTTTTACTCTTGAACCCATATACCAGTGGTCGCCAACCTTTTTTTTTCTAGCTGCGGACCGGTCAACATTTCATATAAATATCTCCGCTGACCGGTGAGACATGTAATCATGTCACCGCAGCCCGCTGGTGCTTGGGGGAGGGGGGGGAGGGGGGAAGGGGTAAGCAACGTTGATTATTTCTATTTTAAATTGTTTTGATTTACAATGACACTGCCGCTCACTGCCGCTCACTGCCGCTCACATCCGCTCAGCTCCATGTTAACCCCCTCTAGTCCACGGAAAGTCGCACCGAGAGTAATAATTTAATAATGTTTCTTGAGCGGCCCAGTACCGTTTGATTCAACGAACCGGCACCGGTCCGCGGATCAGGGGGTAGGGGACCACTGCCATAAACCACTAATGGAAGGTTTTTTTTTTAGTTACTTTGTTTTTGTAGTAAAGTTTTTTTTCACCCCCCCCCCCCAACTTGTACCATTGTTGAGTAGCTAAGCACTTTGTTTTTAACCTCCCCCTGCCAATGTCAAGAACCCATTTTTAACTGCCGGCTTGGTTCCACGGCGACCATCCGACAATATTACATTTTATTTTGACAGTTAATTGCAACTGATACAGAAGCGAACACATTTTATTAAATAAAAAAAAATATGTAGGCCCTAATTATTAAATCAGTGTGGGGAGAAATGTCTTCTGGTATGACAATTAACTCGTAAGAGGACAATCACTAGATAAAATATCTCGTGGACTTTTATAGTGAAATAGGATGTTCATTAATATTTACCTTTATAATTTTTATTATTGGAATTTTTTTTTATAAATGTTTATCAATAGCTTTTACTTTAAAAATCTTTTATTTTTTTAAATTAAATTTTATTTGTTTGCTATTGAATTGTTTTTGTTTACAATTTCAGGAGTTCATATTCAAGTTTAGACGTCACAAGTGTAAGTATTTGAGCAACAAATTAAAAAAAAAATCGACTAATCTTAGGAACGCAAAAAGAAAAGTCACAGGTAGAAAACTGTTCTAGCTCAAATGACAGTAGCAGGGAAGCCTGTGTTTAGAAAGGGACATAAATCTGATCACAATTACAGACCGAATCTTGAGGTGCTCACCAGCTCGACTGTTACAATGGATATTTGTTTTAATTTTTTTTGTTAATATAATTGATATTACTTTGTATGAATCTGTCATATTTTTGCTCATGTTGTTTTTATAAACAACACGTTTACCCGACGTCATATTTATAAATGTTTTACCGTTTACAAAACATATGAACTCTTAGCTAAAGTAATTTCACTCAAGAGGAGGTATGGGTGCATAGTATTACAAATTGATCTTTAAATTGGTTATTATTAATCAATTGATTATGTTAAACAGCCAACTTATGTTGAGCCTCTGAATAAGATCATATTGTGATATAACCACATGATGCAATTGTAAAGTGTTATTTTATTAATCTTTGTATTCAATAAAAGTTGTTATTTTATCCTACTATTATGTTTCATAATGTCTGTAAGAATGTGTCTGTATACATTATTTAAACAATGCATCTACCTTTTTTTAACCGAACTTATTTAGAATAGACCAAATATTTTAATGAAGCTCATGATATATGACATTTTATTCTTTAATATAGAAGTTTGAATTAGTTTTTGTGTGTGTGAGAAGTCCCTGTAAGGATGAGATGGAATCTCTTAGATCCTATAAACCACCAATGGAACGGTTTTTATGGTGCCCTTCTTTCATCCCCACCATAGCCGATAGTGCAATGGCCGTGGAGGCACCATGGGAGATATATCGGGAACTTGAGCCAAGACCTGAAAAATTCCCTTGGTCCTCACCGGAGTTCGAACCAGGTATACCAGAGCCATTCATTGCTGTGTTCTTGATCTTTCATACCAGAGCCATTCATTGCTGTGTTGTTGATCTTTCATACCAGAGCCATTCATTGCTGTGTTGTTGATCTTTCATACCAGAGCCATTCATTGCTGTGTTGTTGATCTTTCATACCAGAGCCATTCATTGCTAGTGTTGTTTTAGTCCCAGGTCATATTTTAGTTTCAGTTTTTATTTCGTTTTTTCTGTAATAATTTTAGTTTTCGTCTAGTTTTAGTCTTGCTTCTAATTTTAGTTTTAGTTTTAGTTCTCGTTGACGAAAAGTCAACATTTTCGTTAACGAAGGTTTTAGTTTTAGTTTTCGTGAACGAAAGCAACACTATATTTTAGTTTCAGTTTTTATTTCGTTTTTTCTGTAATAATTTCAGCTTTCGTCTAGTTTTAGTCTTGCTGCTAATTTTAGTTTTAGTTCTCGTTGACGAAAAGTCAACATTTTCGTCAACGAAGGTTTTAGTTTTAGTTTTCGTCAACGAAAACAACACTATTCATTGCTGTGTTGTTGATCTTTAATACCAGAGCCATTCATTGTTGAGTTGTTGTTGTGTAGATTTAAAGACATTTTAGACTTAAGTGCCAATCGGGGGCATGATAGCACCATGTTTTCATGTGCGTTATCAATGCGTGTTGTCTGGCCCCCTCTGCTTATTTGCTCTACTTAGTAAAATGTATTACCTGGCCCTCCCCCTGCTATTGCCTGCCCCTGCTGTAGAATGCCTGGCCCCTGCTGTAGAATGCCTGGTCCCTGCTGTAGAATTTTCACGCTACGTGGCTCCCTACAAGTCCATTAAGATTTACATGGGTACCTGACTTAAGTTAGGAAAGTATTGACCACATGGCGTTGTGCTAACTACACAATGGCGTAGCGAGCTTAACTCGCGCCCGGGGCATAATACATTTTTAGCGCCCCCTTCCCATTCGAAAAACCATACAATATTATATGTTTTGCGGACCATTTGGTGCCCCTTTGTGAGTAGCGCCCGGGGCATGATGCTCCCCTAACTCCCCCCTCACCCCTCGTTACGCCACTGTAACCACAGAGTCTCTTGATATTCCGAGGTTACTGAAACAGATGAGTTCCATACTTTATCTTCTCCCATGGCCCATTATGGCTAAGTGAACTTTTTTTTTTTTAGGTTTACACATTTAATACTTTGATGTAGGTCATTTTTAATTCAATCAAAAGTGATTAATGTAAAAACTCAGATTATTTTACATGGTGTTGGATACAGGGAAAAAAAAAAACATGAGAAAAAAATATGAGAAAAAAATATGCGAAAAAAAATATGAGAAAAAAATATGAGAAAAAAATATGAGAAAAAAATATGAGAAAAAAATATGAGAAAAAAATATCATTCAATGTATGACGTAAACAGGACAGTGATAAGGCCTGTATGATCAATTCTTTTCAAATAGCTCGATGCTCCAATAAACTAATCAGTTTGATTTTTTTTTCATTGATCTATCGCAGACGACATTGAGCATCTATGGCAGCAGACGTCACTGTTCATTTTTTACCGCTTTGATTAATTGATGAATAGCCGACAAGACCCATTGTCTTCCGTGATAAGATCGATCTACCACAACAGGCTGATTTTCTTTTCGGCACAATTATTGATTTTCGCTTAATAAACGAATAACGTCTTTCGTGGGACCAGCAGTTTATTGACAGTGTACGGAAAGTGTATTGATTTTGTATTGATAGTATGATTGATCTTGTATTGATAGTGTATGGACATCATATTGATAGTGCTTTGACCGCACACTAATAGTGTATGGACATCATATTGATAGTGCTTTGACCGCACACTAATAGTGTATGGACATAATATGGAATAGTGCTTTGACCGCACACTAATAGTGTATGGACATAATATTGATAGTGCTTTGACCGCACACTAATAGTGTATGGACATCATATTGAATAGTGTTTTGACCGCACACTAATATTGTATGGACATCATATTGAATAGTGCTTTGACCGCACACTAATAGTGTATGGACATCATATTGATAGTGCTTTGACCGCACACTAATAGTGTATGGACATCATATGGAATAGTGCTTTGACCGCACACTAATAGTGTATGGACATAATATTGATAGTGCTTTGACCGCACACTAATAGTGTATGGACATCATATTGAATAGTGTTTTGACCGCACAGTAATAGTGTATGGACATCATATTGATAGTGCTTTGACCGCACACTAATAGTGTATGGACATCATATGGAATAGTGCTTTGACCGCACACTAATAGTGTATGGACATCATATTGATAGTGCTTTGACCGCACACTAATAGTGTATGGACATCATATGGAATAGTGCTTTGACCGCACACTAATAGTGTATGGACATCATATTGATAGTGCTTTGACCTCACACTAATAGTGTATGGACATCATATGGAATAGTGCTTTGACCGCACACTAGTAGTGAGTGGACATCATATTGATAGTGCTTTGACCGCACACTAATAGTGTATGGACATAATATTGATAGTGCTTTGACCGCACACTAATAGTGTATGGACATCATATGGAATAGTGCTTTGACCGCACACTAATAGTTTATGGACATCATATTGAATAGTGCTTTGACCGCACACTAATAGTGTATGGACATCATATTGATAGTGTATTGAAAGTTTACTGAACGTGTATGGATAGAGTATTGATAGTGTATTGACAGCATACTGGCTGCTTATTTGAAGTATACAAATACTGTGTTGACAGCATATAAATAGTGTATCGACAGGGCAGCATCATGATACTGTATTGAACGTATACTAATACCCTATGTTGACATCATACTGACAGTGTATGGGAAACGTAAAAGAAAGTATTTAAAATGGATAGGATAGAAATAATTTTGTATAGAAATATATTTTAACGGTAGCTTTAAAGGAGAAGAATCCGATCAATGAGGATAATGTCCCCTTGTTAAACAAAAAAAGTAACATATAGATACAGACACAACGTTATATTATAGAACAAATATAGGTATATACCCGTTGCATGCGAATTTACCTGCAAATTAATACAAGAGAATCTGCCTAAAAACTAAAGAAAGTATCCACTAAAGACGCAATGGTTCAAACTAAAACACCAAAAAATCACACCACAATATTGTGTTGTTAAGTAAAATAATAGAAAATGACAATTTTTGTTTACTGAACCAGGTCATTGGAATAACTTTTCATCATTTCAAATCAGATTATTAGTTGGCACATATATATATATATATATATATATATATATATATATATATATATATATAAAACTTTAAACGAGTATAAATTTAGTTTGTTGTAAGTGAATCTGTCACAAGAAACACGCATGAGGGTACTTGGTTCGGGCCTACGTGAGTGCATGGGGTTGTTATCCGATCCTGGTGATGATCCTGGTGATGATCCTGGTGATGATCCTGGTGATGATCCTGGCGATGATCCTGGTGATGATTCCCAAGAATACTAAGCCTAAAATGGATAACTGACAATACTAGCAGAGATAAGGAGGCTGGGAATTATGCAGTGGCGCAGTGAGGGGTGGGCAGGGCGGGCGACATGCCCTGGGCGCTACTCACAAAGGGACGCCAAATGGTATATTTTAATATAATACTATATGGTTTTTAAAGAGGGAGTGCTAAAAAGGTATTGTGCCCCGGGCGCGAGTTAAGATCGCTACGCCATCGGCATTGTGCTAAAAACCATATAGTTTTATATTAAAATATACCATTAGGCGCCCCTTTGTGAGTAGTGCCCGGGGCATGTCGCCCCCCCGGCCCACCCCTCACTGCGCCACTGCATAATGCCCAGAGTTCTCATAGCTTCAGAAACAGGTTAGTTCTACTCTTGGCCCCGGTGAGGGCGGGTGAATATTTACTATATACATACAAATAGTACGCAAATTACATCATTAATATACACATACACCCCCCGCTGGTAGAAGATATCGTTGTGCACACTCATCATAGTCCAGAGTGCATGGGGGCCACCACGGAGGACATTAAGAGACCGAAGTCGTAGGGCTCGAACTCTCAACATACAAGGTCACTGCTAATGAACCACCTATTCACACCAACAAAAATAAAAACTCTTGGACTAGAATACTTTGATTTTATTTTATCAATAATATATAGAGATGTAAGTGAATTTTGAAACTTTGAATTCATAACTTCAAATGATAGAGAAATAATGTATAAAGAAGGGGGATGTAAATGAATAAAATGTATATAATCCGAGCCGATTTTATGGATAGACAAAATGGGAAATCGGCTAAGGCCCCTCCCCCTCCCTCCCCCTCCCCACGTCTAGGGCTCTCAAAGTCTCTGAATAGCCCTCCCCCCCCACTGAAAGTGTTCTTCACATATTTATATTTTTTATTCCTGAATCCTGAGACAAAGTAACAAAAGGATTTGCACAAGGGTCCACTATATTATCATCATACATGCCTCGCCTTCCGCTCCCCCCCCCCAACCGTTTAATATCCTTGATATGCCTGGACAGCAATGATGGGTGCTGCAGCTAATCTAGGGGGGGGCATTGACAATATCCACCTACTGGGGGGGGGGGGGCATCTGATCAGAGCCGTAGTTAGCTAATATAACGATCCGTGCGAGTTACATTTATTTCGGCGTCCTGCTCCCAATCTGAAAAGTGCAAAGAAAGATTTGGCGGTGCCTATTGTGTTCGGGGCCCCTGACACGTGTTTATACTGTACTCCCCTCCCCGCCCCCCCCCCCTCTCTCCATGGTACGTGTATATGACCCTACTTAATTATCGATTTTAGTTATCGAAAGATTTAAACAGGAGACATAACTGCATAAAATATGTGTGTGTCTTTGAAGGAAAGGGTTATTTCCCCCATTTAGCATGCATGAAAATTGAATATGATAATAAGTTGTAATGAGAACATCCAACGAAACAATTAATAGCCCAGAGTTCTAGATTCTTATAAAATATAATAAAAATTAATTTCTAGAAATTTTTTTTATGCAGAAGACAAATAATTATTGCTGTGTCATACTGTGAATATATGTTCGTATCCACCCAAATCATTTTGCAAGCTGTTTTCTCTTGCACAATCAACGAAAATGTGGTAGAACAATGTTGTACAATCTAAAGCCCGTGGGTCAAGTACGCGCCATTTGGCTGTCCCATCCAGCCCGAGCAACGAATTTTAGTTCAATGTAATGTCGTTCAAGGCCGTAGCCAGGATTTTGTTTGAGGGGTGGGGGGCTGTGCGGCTTGGGGGGGGGGGGACTGTGCGGAGAGTTTTTAAAAGAAAAAATTAGAACACAATGATAAAGAAGTATATTTTATAATAAAATTTGATTTTTAGAATTAATTGGGGGGGGGGCGGGCTGCAGCCCCCATAGCCCCTCCCCCATGGGTACGGCCTTCATGTCGTTAACAATATATCTATATAATAGTTTTTATTTATGTAACGGCCCTGTTGTCCTATGCAATAACCCGTCGTGGCCCACGATTTTAAAAAAAATGTGCCCACCCCAATGCTAGAGTATTAGGTACGATGACCCAGTTCCAACCCCTCCCCCCCCTCCCCATCATTCGTACCGCCGTTACCAACATCAGTACCAGACAATGTCTCGGTCTACTGTGCACAATCTTTAGACTCAGAAAGTTATATGCGAAAACAACAGCCATCCAGGCCCGTAGCGTGCGTTTTTGTCTGGCCCCCTCTGCTTATTTGTTCTACTTGATAAAATAAATTACCTGCCCCCCCCTGCTATTGCCTGGTCCCTGCTGAAGAATGCCTGGCCCCCTGCTGTAGAATTTTCACGCTACGGGGCTGCAGCCATCTATGTTAATGTTCTTTGATTATATTGACCAATCAGAGCCTCATTCCAGGTTGTGTTTTTTTCTAGTTTAGTATAAAAAAAAACGTCAAAAGGCCATATCATAGTCAGTATATTAGGATTTAGTGGTGGGGGATTGGGGGGAGGTGTAATGAAAATACTAGAAAAAATATCAATACGACCGAATATGGTCGCACATTGATGGTAAAGTGTCACGCAATGAATTAATCTTCGCTCTCATGATTTCTGTTGTTGTTCAGCTCGGATTTCATTATTGATTGTCGATCTTTCGCAGAACTGGGGGAGAATCGGCACTTCCACCAACACTCATACTGAACACTTGAAAATCATCTCTAGATCCGAAGTTACCTCCAGAAAAATCTGGTCACTCTGATTAAAGTCGCAAAAGGAAAAAAAAAACCGAAACAATAATAAAACAGCTATAAACGATAACATATTTAATTCGTTCATTTAAAATTTAATTTGCAGGCATGAAGTTTCTTTTCAATCAAACATAGTTTACATTACAGAATATATCAAATGGAAAGCGTATTGTTATTGAAAAATTCCTGTGATAATAACTTTTTAAAAATTCCGCCATTTCTGTTATTTTCCTTT
Organism: Bulinus truncatus; assembly: GCA_021962125.1. Lineage (NCBI taxonomy): Eukaryota > Metazoa > Mollusca > Gastropoda > Planorbidae > Bulinus > Bulinus truncatus. Next base: position 3,800,322 of record JAGDYQ010000008.1, read on the forward strand.
TTAAATGTGTAGCATCTAAATATTGATACACAATAGCACAATAACAACAAATATGGCGGCTTTCGGTAGTATCAATGCAAATTGACGATGCACATTCTGTATATAATTTAAATTCTGTGGTTTTAATCTGGCTTGACGTCTTACCGTAAGTATTGTACATGTCTTTCAATACCATTCCAATGATGGGTATTAAAGGGGAGACAATTCATGAATGTTCAGTAACACTTGTTGCAATATTTGGAGGCAAAGTAAAGACGGTTCCAATAAGCTGTCTCCCTTTGAAAAAAAAAAACCAATTTCGTTCAGTCATTAAGATTACTTTCCGTCAAAAAAAACAAAAAAAAAACAATTTATGGAACTCAAAATATTTTTTTTCTGTTATAATCTCGAAGCCCCTGTCACCATCTTTAAGAAAACAGAATCCAGAGCTTTGAACTTTTATTAGAGAGTATGCTTGTTCTATAACTTGTCAAGACGATAAAGAAGGTTTTTTTTTTTTTAAATGTCTGACAGAAATGTTTACGAGGCTATTTTCTAGCAGACGAGCTTAAAGAATTTATTTCCTGCCCACTGAAGATTTAAAAAAAATAAAATAAAAAGGGAAGTAAGTGGTGTGGAAATATTCTAGAAGATAATTTATCACAGGTTGACATTTCTCCTCCCCTTTAATTTTGTATTCGATTTTTAGTTTTATTGAATGAGTATATATTAAATAGTGAAATCTTTTGGAAAAAAAGATTGAAAGATATTATTAGACATATGCACACATAATGATACATATAAGGCCTACAATAAAAAAAAACGATATTAATTTTAAAAAATTCAATACAGATATATTTCTACACACAGAAGACAGACTGGTTGAATGACAGATATTTCTTGAGATAGAAGATTGTCAGTAAGGTTGAATGATTGTTGTATTTAATCCACTGGATTAATAATATGTGGGCTGATTATGTAGTTAATACTATTGTGGACTTTTGGATGTGTTTGAGGAAAGATCCGAAATTTAAAATAGAAATTCTTGATTTTTAGAATTCACAGTGAAGTGAAAAGTATAACCTAATTACTATTGCTTTAAAAAAAACATTTTTAAAAATAGGCTTTTAAAAAATGCACTAAAAAGTAAAAAATAAATAATAAATCACTGCATCATACAAATATTTATATAAATTGTTATTACTAAAATTAAATGCGTTGGTACCCAGCTATGTTTATAGATTGTTGTATTAATTTATCTATTTCTGCTTATCAACTAATATAAAGTCATATTTAACGCAGTTTATTATAACCACCCACGCTTTTAATGCTAGTAATGAGAATTGAAAAAAAAATATTTGCGTTGTATGCGAGTTAACGAAACATTATGCTAGTTATGTGGTTCAAAGTTCACACTCACACAAGAACTTTTTTTTTTAAAACTGTAATATTAGACTTAGAGAATCATCAATTTTGATTTACTATTGTTTTGTTTTCTCCTTTATTTTACTGCCATACCTAAGTAGAAATGTTTGTGCGTGGGAATGTGAGTGTGGTGGAGCTTGTGTGTTTGGGGGGGGGGGGGAGGTTGTGTATGCGTGTCTGTGGCTTTGTGTGTGTATATATATATATATATATATGCGAGCGTGTGTGTGTGCAATGATATATATATGTGTGTGTGTGTGTGAGTATGTGCGTGTGTGTGTGTGCGTTCGTATGTGTGTGTGTGTGCGGTCGTGTGTGTGTGGTTGTGTGTACGTCCGTATGTGTGTGTATATGTGCGAGCGTGTGTGTGTAATCATATATGTGTGTGAGTGTGTGTGCGTGTGTGTTAGTGTGCGTGCGTGTGCAATCTTATGTGTGTGTGTAGTTTGTATGTGTATGTGTGTGTGCGATGGTATGTTTATGCGAGCTTGTGTGCGTATTTGTGTGTGTGTGTGTGTGTAAAAAGGTTTAACATGATTTGGCAACTAATTAGGGGTGGGGGGGGGATTGCCAGTTACAGAGTGAGTAACGATTCCGCATAGAAATTATTTTTTTTTTAAAGCTGTTCAACAATTATTCTTTAAGTGATATAAGCACGTATCCAAAACTTTAACATAATACCATAATAAGATTAACATTTCTGAAGACAAAAAGATTTTCAGAATGTTTGAATGGTTGCATTGAATGCAGATAGAAAGAAAGGTGGACGAAACACAAGATAGACTAGCATCATCGACAGATTAAAGTTCTGAATCCACCAAGACGAAACACTTTCGCGCGGAACCTTCCGCGCGGAAGTCTCAACTTAGCGAAACTCTTGTAGATACACCGGGACGAAACGGTGAGCGCCGAAACAACTCACCGGAAACAATATTTTTTAATGATTACTTCGCACTTTTTCTGCTAGTGGAAAAAAAAAACGATACTTTAAAAAGCAGAAAATACTTTTTGTTCTTATTACAAATAAATTGTCTAACTGGAAATGGAAAACTGTTCTTTTTTTTAACTTTTTATTCGATCGGTAGCCGTTCATTTTTTTTTTTTGTTTTAACGATCAGCCAAACATTTATTTAATAGCATTTATGTTTTCAGACAGCGCTTCGATCGAAAGAAATTTCATTTGTAGAATATGTAGATAGACGATGTATATTTTCATTTCAGAAATTCATATACAAAGACTGTTGCCGGCCAAAACTTATAGTAATTCATGTTTTTCTGTCAAAATTCACTTTGTTGTTGTTGTTTTTAATGAATATACACTAATGTGAATCATTTTTTCTATTCGAATCGACGTTTCTAAGCAGCCATTTTGTTTGTTTATCATGACGGAAAATGTAGCTCTCCGGAAAAAACTCTGCAAGCAGCGAAACTGAAAACTTTCGCTGTTCCGCTACGGAATTCCTGACCGGTGTACATGTTCTCATTAGAATATCATTGCAGCGAAACAGAGACGGAATTCGCAATGCCCTTAGATACCGGAATTTCGTCTTGGTGTATTCATACCTTAACTTTTTAAATAGGCTAGATATTGTTGGTCACAAACACAGAGTTATTTACTTTACTTTGTGTGAATATTTAAAACTATTTTACCCTTTCATAAACTTAAGACTCGACACATTTGAATGTAGTTTTTGAAGTCGCCCTATCGTAGTATTGAAGTCGCCCTATCGTAGTTTTGAAGTCGCCCTATCGTAGTATTGAAGTCGCCCTATCGTAGTTTTGAAGTCGCCCTATCGTAGTTTTGAAGTCGCCCTATCGTAGTTTTGAAGTCGCCCTATTGTAGTTTTGAAGTCGCCCTATCGTAGTATTGAAGTCGCCCTATCGTAGTTTTGAAGTCGCCCTATTGTAGTTTAGAAGTTGCCATAACTTTAAGATTGTGTTTGTGCTTTAATTATTGTTAATAAAAATAAAATCAAAGAGACCTTGTTAACACTGGTGTTTATATTCCTCTGAGGAACTTTACCCGCAGTAGGTAATCGCCTCTGAGTGGGTGTCAAGGAGGAAAGTTAATCTAAATGAACTTCATCATGATGATCTTACTGGACATCATGTTAACCTAACTGGACATCATGATGGTCAGAGAATTCTATAAGAAATGGCATTCAGTCTAACAGGGTGGTTCTTGGTTAGCGATAAATTAGGTTAGCCACGAGCGAAAGTAATTGACGGAGCCGACTTAGCGCAGGGGAGCCCCCCCTCCACATTGTATTTCTAGGAGCGCCAACACAATGGCTTGCCCTTGGTCCATAAAACTCTTAAGACGGCTCCACCTATGCGGCTCCACGGAACATCAGTTTGAATCTGTCTATGTGGCTCCACGGAACATCAGTTTCAAATCTGCCTATGTGGCTCCATGGAACATCCATTCGGTAACCGTTGTGTACAACATATTATTAAACGAGAATTTCCGAGCTGTACATCCTTACCTTGTTAGTTATATATCTGGGTACATCTTACCTTGTTAGTTATATATCTGGGTACATCTTACCTTGTTAGTAATATATCTGGGTACATCTTACCTTGTTAGTTACCTACAATAAAAAAGTCCCACAGTTGCTTATAGGATATAAGTGATACACACCTAATCCTCACAGATCTTATAATCCTGAATCACAATCGTAGCTCGTATTTCAAAATAAACAAATCTAACAGTGCCGTCATCTGTACATGTTATTGAATGCCACAAATCACTGACATCTCTGGGATACGAACCCGATACCTTCAAACACCCCCCCCCGGCAGCTCAGATTCACACCCTGTGTGGTTAACACCAATAGAGAGATAGAGAGAGAGAGAGAGAGAGAGAGAGAGAGAGAGAGAGAGAGAGAGAGAGAGAGAGAGAGAGAGAGAGAGAGGACAAATCGTTTGGTTACACAAGGTAACAACGTAAATAGTTGTGCAATGTTGGAAATATTTAATCTCCTTCCCCATACCCCCACCCCCTTCCTTCCTGTCCGGCTCTCGGACTCTGAAATAAAATAAAAAAACACAGAAACGTTTAGTCCAGCCTATTATGCTTTTATTATTTTAAATTGTTATTTATGTTTTTTATTTTATTTATTTAAATTCTCTTCTTGGTCAAACACAAGGCGATAGAATACAACAACATAAACAATGACAGTAATAATAACAATAAAGTTACAATGAAAATATTAAAAGATATGGGGGGAAGGAAAAATAAAAAAGGACATTAATAAAATATATTCCAGAAATCTGTTCTCTGGCAGCATAAGTGAATTGAAAATAGAAAAAAAAATTGCAGCAATAAATATTTGAATAAAAAGAAATCTAAAACATTATTTCACACAACAAAAAAACTAAAAAACTTAAATTTCGATTGGTAAAGGTAAGTCTTAACCGAGGGCATAACTGGCAAGATGAAATAGTAAAAATGTAAGGAAAAGAAGAAGTAAAAAAAAATCATTAAGAAGAGTTAAGAAAGAGAGAGGAGAGAAAAGAGGAGTTTGTCGAACATTCCATTGGTAAACACGGAATTAAAAAAGTTGAGGGCTTGGTTTAAACTATAACCTGAGGGCTAAACGTGGCTCGTAGTTTTTTTTTTTCTAATTGGCTTGTTGTGGTTAACATTTGGGATTTACTGGAGAGACAGAAAAAAAATGTGGCCAGATTTCTCCCCATTTTTATGTTTAAGACCAATTCTTTCTTTTAATTCATATTAAAAGAAAAATAATTTATAGCATCGATTGTATGAGCATTGAACAATTAGCGTTTATTTTGTGCTGTATTTACCCATTTAAGACACAGTTTTAAAAATCTTGTTCTCTCAGTCTATGAAAACAGAACAGATATTTTCAATTGTTTCTATAGGCAAGAGATTTAGAAATAAGGCATCTTAAAAAAAGCAATAAAAAAGTGGTCTCAGTAAATATATGGAGGGTGGGGGGGGGGGCGAAAAGTGTTTATAAATTACAAAAACGGGTCAAAGAATGGCTATTAAAATATAAAAATATAATCTGTCAAAATAGTTTCTTTTTCGCTATTTGTAATGATTAATAAAAACATAGCTTCGTGCTGTTTATTATTACAGACATAATCTAAATGGACATGTTCCGTGCAGTTCATATAGTTCAAAGTTGTCAGCGATACCGTTATTTAGCACGTGATGACCTATGACCTATGTCAGTGGTCGGCAAAGTGCGGCTCTGGAGCCGCGTGTGGCTCTTTGGCTCCTTAAGTGCGGCTCTGGCATTTAGTTTTATTTAGTATGTTTACTTATTTGAACTTTTTTCAATAAATGTTCAAACTAAACACGTGTGTGTGTATATATATATATATATATATATATATATATATATATATATATATATATATATATATAATAGTATTCTGCACACAGTTTCTATCGTGAAGTCCAAGAAAAACAACAAGGTAGTACTAAGTGACACGTTAAAACTTTCAAAAGATTCAATATATATATATATATATATTGTTCCAGAGCTTTCGTCTTTTGAATGAGCAAACAAGGTGACCTCTTAAGAACCACCCCTAACATCCAAAAGCCCCCCCCCCGCGGGCCCCCTTTCAGAATGGATTCCGTTCAAATTTGGTGATGTAGTGTACTTCTGTCTAGAGACCCCTTCCTTAATACCTCCCTAAGTCTCTGGATACGGCCTTTAAAAAATTGCAAGCGGCTCTCAATGTTTTGTTATCTTTAAAAATACATGAACTAAACATTACATTCGGAAAGAAAAGTCACAGCCTAAATTTTTCAAAATTATTGAATTGAGCTCAAACAAAAATACAAACAGAGAAAGAGAAAAAAAAAGTGGTAATTTGGTTGGGGGCGAGGGGGGGGAGTGAGAGGGGGGGAGGGCAAATAGGTTGGCAGCTGCCTTATACCCAAGGGGGCGTCCACGTTCGGTGCCCTTCATTAGTTCTATTGAATAATGTTAAACCTTATACAAAGAGATAGATTAAAGAGGATGCCACATTAGCCCTCATTGAGTGTACATTTTTAAATAGTGAGAGTTTAGATAAACAGCATTCGGAGAACAGGAAGGAATAAAAAATAAAAAAGTTGCAAAACAACAATCATAAACATACATAAATAAAAACAGCTTCCACTAACAACATCTAAAAAATTTTTATAAACATTTCATATATATATATATATATATATATATATATTTAAATTTAAAAATAATACATTATAAAATAATAATTACAAATCAAACAAAGTTTACAACTTGAACTTGAATTTTCGTGAACATGAATTTAAAAAAAAATAATAATACTAATTTATAAATATATTTTTTCGTAGCTTTCTGTTTATATTTTATTAATGACGTCATTCTCCAACATATTTTACACATTCAGCACTCTTAGAAATAAACAAAAATTGTGTGTGATTCAAGCTGTTAACACATTTTCCGTACCTCAAGAACACATAAATTACATTAGCGCTCGTTGACAAGGTTAAAGAATTAAAGGGAATTAGGAAATATTTACTAATTACAAGAGTATTACATTTAAAGAAATATTTATTAAATAACAGCCCTATAATCACTGACGACATAATTAAAAAAAGAAGAGCAATTAGTTTGCAAGATAAATAATTGTACATATTTCGGGGTAATTTTATTTGAATTCCTTAAAAAGCGGTTGTTGGTGTATATATATATTATTATTATTATTATTTGGCTAAGAAATATCCGTGAGAGTGGTTAACATAAACAGGCCACTTGGGGAGACAATTTGGCAAAGAGCTCGATGTCTTTACAATGCAAGCCAGATGGTAGTAAAACTGGCTATTAGTCTTGTAGGCCAGGTAAAATATGTGTTTCAAAGATGAGGAACTAAAAAAAAAATATTCCCTGGATATTGTTGCCAAGTATTAATTAATATCAATGAAATATGTCAGGAATGGCTGATAGTATGGTTTCTTTACAGAAAAAAAACGCATTAAAAATTTTAGAATATCTATGTATTTTACATTATTCAAAATATTTTAATTGGGCAACCATAGAAATAAAATGTAAGCGAATAAAAATGTGGAGGAAAAAAAAATAAGACATTACATTCAGAATATGTCTAGATTGACATTCTACATTCAGACTAGTAGAAGCAGGCAGAATTCAGAACTGTTTATGTGACTAGTAGAAGCAGGCAGAATACAGAACTGTTTATGTGACTAGTAGAAGCAGGCATAATTCAGAACTGTTTATGTGACTAGTAGAACTTAGTAGAAGCAAGCAGAATTCAGAACTGTTTATGTGACTAGTAGAAGCAGGCAGAATTCAGAACTGTTTATGTGACTAGTAGAAGCAGGCAGAATTCAGAACTGTTTATGTGACTAGTAGAAGCAGGCAGAATTCAGAACTGTTTATGTGACTAGTAGAAGCAGGCATAATTCAGAACTGTTTATGTGACTAGAAGAAGCAGGCATAATTCAGAACTGTTTATGTGACTAGTAGAAGCAGGCATAATTCAGAATTGTTTATGTGACTAGTAGAAGCAGGCATAATTCAGAATTGTTTATGTGACTAGTAGAAGCAGGCATAATTCAGAATTGTTTATGTGACTAGTAGAAGCAGGCTGAATTCTGGCTTGTGTATGCGGCAAGCAGCAGAATGCATTCTTAACTGCCTACGTGGCTAGCAGCAGACGACATTCTTAACTGCCTACGTGGCTAGCAGCAGACGACATTCAAAGCGGATGATGTGACTAGAAACAGCAGCCTGCATTAACAGAATATATTCCGTTAACCAGATAGAACTTAATGCAATCATTATAATATATCTGATTAATAAAAACTGAAAGTGACTAGTTTATATATATATATATATATATATATATATATATATATATATATATATATATATATATATATATATATATATATATAAAGGAATTTTTTTTTCAAGAAAATGAGCTGGAATACACATAACTGATAAAATAATAACTAAGTGTGTGTGTGTGTGTTGGGGGGGAGCTTTGAGGGGGTGTGTGTGAGGTGGGGGTGAAGGCATGTGGGGGAGGGGTATAAAATAGGTCAGGGGGAGACAAGCGTCGACTAATTATTTTATTATCAATACCAGCTGAACGAGGTATATCAGCAGACATGATATCTATTCTAAACGTAATGTATACATCAACTCAGCTGTTTACGTACCCACCCCCCCCCCCACATATCCTAGATACTAAAGACAGCCTATAATTTAACAAAAAAAAAGTGGTGTGTTGGGGAGGGGGCTCTGCTATACCTGGAATATGCGACTAAACTGTCCTACCTATATACATATCGGACAACTAAGGAGGTAGACCCGGAACTTTCACTAAACTTAACTATAGATGCCGTACCGTGCAACACAGCATCACCTATTTGACCATTAATTAAGGCAGATGTAGCATTCAATAAACCAAGTCTCTTCCCCCCCCCTCTTTTATTTTTTTTTACAATAGATTATTTTTTTTTGTCTACAAGGGTCTTAAACTGTACAAGACATGTATAACTTCAAGGGTGACGTCATCATCGTGCTAGACATCATTTTTTTTTGTTTCCCTTGGTCATCTCTCGAGTTGAAATTGTGTATAATGTCATAATGAGGGTATAATGTCCATAATGAAATTGTAACGACGATAATCTTGCTAGACAATAACTGTGGGCAAATGACTCGTCGTGTCGGTAGATTAACTCCCTTTGTGTATAATTGATATCGATGTTGGGGGGGGGGGGGATAGCCGGTTACGCCTATGGATAACCACGATAAATAAATGACGTATTCAGTGACAAACAGGGGCCGATTTCTAAGACTAATTTTCAACAATGAAAACAGTTTTGCCCCCCCCCTTCCGGGTCAAAGTTGTCTAGATCCGCCCCTGGTGACAAACATGATCGGTGTGTACGGTCCATCAATTTCGAATACATTTTAACTGTGGCCCCGAGAGAGAATCGAATAAGTTCGAAATCCGATACTACTCACACCTAATTAACTATAAGTGTCTCGGTATCGATTACTCGACGAGACAGGTGGTTCAAAATCTGGAGACAATAAACGCGCAGACGATACTCGGTTTTTTTTTTAAATTGCATCCACTTTGAGCATTCGATAAGTACTGTGTCCTCTAGTTGTTCTGTTTTACTACTTGTGTGTCCTAACAATTGATGACGATCGCCAAACTGCAAGATTTGAAAACCACAACAACGACAACAGCAACACAGGCGACCAATGAAAATAATCTAAGTGACTGCGCATGTCTGCAATCTTCACTTTCGGTTAGTGGATTTTCGGGGGAGTGGGGAAGAAGTTTATCTTAAAAATTAACTTTGAAACCAAAAAAAAAAAATAAATCAGTTTCACATGACGAGAACACAAAACAGAAAGCAACAAGACCCTCTTTGAACGGGATGGTGAGGCCGAGTGCTGCTGTGTTATTACGTCACAACACAGCATTAAATAAAACAACGTCGAACAGCAGGAATGTTGTAAGGCGATATTGAATACTGGGGGGAAAGTGGCGGCGCAAAAGTGGAGGGGTGGGGTAAGGGATGAAGTGTTAAAATGGGTGTGGGATGTGGGGGGGGGGGTCGACAAATGGAACAAATGCTAGTTTGTATTTATTTTTATTTCCTTGTAACATTTTTTTTACATTGACCCGGGGAGGGGGGGGGGAGGATGCTCCTAAATGCCCACACTCTTGTTATTGATAAAAATTAAAATGTGACGTAAAGGCGACGTCACTGAGTCATTTATCCAGGAGCAAAACACGCTGATCAACAGATGTGTTATCGCGATGTGGGGAGGGTGGGGGGCAGCTGCAGTTTGAGCGCATCACTGTGATAGGGCGGGGGGGGGGTGGAGGGGAGGAGGTGCTTGAAAAAAAAAAAAGATGTAAACGTTAGTTAACATGATGTGTTATTTAAAACAAAAAAATTACACAAGTCATTCTCCCAGTTTGGTCAAATATTCCCACTTGATTTAAGAATGCTGTGCAAGTTTGTAAAATAAAAATGGTCATTAAGAAAAAAAAATCAATAAATAAATGTATGAGAAAAATCAATTATAACAAATTACAGGTATTTATAGAGTCAAAGGTTATTTGCTTTTTGTTCAAATAGGAGTAAACTGAAGAAGAAAGAAAAAATTTTCGTGTATCTTGTTTATATGTTAACATATCTCTGATCATGTTTCTGGTAAACTACGTTATTTTTTGAGATCAAGAGAACGTAACTCTTTTCTTTCTTCTCTCACTGTCAGAAGGCGGGAAAGTACACGGAGCGTTTAGTGTTTGTTTTTTTTTTTTAAATACAAAACTTCCACAACCATTAAAGATCTATGGGTGATGTCCCATGTTTGATGTAGTCCCTGACTCTCAGCTTGAGTGAAAGTGCTAAGTAGACATACCATCCTTTGAAATGTATTTGTTACATTTGAAATAAAAGAGAGGGGGATTTTTAAAAAAAACAACCCCGAAACAAATGCTCAGAGTTGTTTATGTCCAGGTCTCAATGTTTGTTTTAGCAGACAACTGAGTTGAGCAGGCGGTCATTCTATCAGTAGCGTGTTGGGCATGTTGTCCTTCAGATATCTGCACACTGCCGAGTTGGCTCCCGGGCAGTTGGTCACTTCCAGCTCCTGAAGCCTCTGCAGATGACGTAGGCCGTACAGGCCGTTGCTGGTCAGTCGGCGACATCCTGTGAATGGACAGGATTTTAAAAAAAAATAGTTTTTATTATTAACTTTTAAAAAAAAATTGGGCGGACGAAACCTTGTATAGCTAAACAAGATTAACATTTCACACACAAACAAATGTAGTTCACATAAACAGAGGAGCGTATATGTATTATGTATAGACAGAAAAAGACGGATATACTATCCTACAGGCAGTCAGAAGACTTGAGATAAAGTTAGACAGACACCCGATGGGGTAGACGTCCAGAAACTAAAATGTTCTATGTTCCATTCATTTCCCTGACATTGTATTATTATTATTATCATCCAGATTTGATATTATACAGGTTTCGAACCATATTGTTGTTATTGTTTTAGATGAAAACATTTGAAATAAACTGCAAGACAATTCTATCAATTAGAGTTCCCATAATATCTAATGTTACAGCCTTAACGCCTCAATTAGATAGACTACTTTTTCTTCAAAATTCCCCCCCCCCCAAAAAAAAAAAACTCAAATTACATACCAAAAAAAATGAAGGACCACTTCAAGGACCACCTCAAGGACCACCCCAAGGACCACCTCGAGGACCACCCCAAGGACCACCTCAAGGACCACCCCAAGGACCACCCCAAGGACCACCTCAAGGACCACCCCAAGGACCACCTCAAGGACCACCCCAAGGACCACTCAAGGACCACCCCAAGGACCACCTCAAGGACCACCCCAAGGACCACCTCAAGGACCACTTCAAGGACCACCCCAAGGACCACCCCAAGGACCACCTCAAGGACCACCTCAAGGACCACCTTAAGGACCACCTCAAGGACCACCTCAAGGACCACTTCAAGGACCACTCAAGGACCACCTCAAGGACCACCTCAAGGACCACCTTAAGGACCACCACATTTTATGAGGCTAAAACTTAATGGGGGAAAAAAACTGCTTGAAAAAAGAAATAGGTTTTCCACCACCTAGACTCCCCAACACCCCCCACCCCACCGTCCCTTCTCATCCAGGATAACCCCCACATCAGTTACGCCTTTTGGCTCTTGGGTCGTAAATTTTTATTCATCCTGCGCCCCCCCCACCTCCACGCCGTCTACAAAGTTAATTATGCACGACTTCTTCCCTCACGCAATGTTGCACCTGAAAGAAAGAGGATTATGGGAGATTTTTTTTTTTTTTTAAACTGTATTCAGTGTGTGTGTGTGTGTGTGTGTGTGTGTGGCAGTGTAAGATCTATTTGGCTGTTGCCAGTATGCCGCTGTCATGTTTAATAACTTGTACAAACGTGCCTCTTCGAAATATCTCTCTCCCCTTCGCCCTCCCATCTCCTCCCCCACCCTCGGGTGTATGGAGAATTGTTTGTAAAGTTAACTTATGCAGTCAAGTCCACGCATTTATAATGTTAACGTTTTAGAAACAGAGAAACAAATTTAAAAAAAAAAATACTAATAATCCATACGATGTCTGTGTCAAAGAATTACAATTTACTGTCATTGGGTTACTGTAAGGGAGATATGGCCGCGGGAGGGGGGGGAGGGATACAACGTTAACAGCTGAGGATTTTAAAAAGGACTTGACGTCGGCGAAAATGTGACCCTAGTATCAGATATTATCAGGGGGCCCCCATATAAAAGAAATAGTCAGGGACTCTAGATGTAAGATATTATCAGGGGCCCCAATTGCAGGCTATTGTCAGGGACTCTAGATGTCAGATATTATCAGGGGCCCCCATAGAAAAGAAATAGTCAGGGACTCTAGATGTAAGATATTATCAGGGGCCCCCGTAGTACACAATGTACCAATATTCACTACGCATGTACCAATATGGACAACACAATGTACCAATATTATATACTCAATGTAGCCATATTTGAAAAAAGCTCTGCATTCTAACAGTGAGTAGTTTAATAAAAAAAAAAAGTTCAAATAACGTCCCATTCTTACATCGTCTTTGTGTGTGGTGAATGTTTGAACTAAGACTTTGTAAAGAAATACCTGGTTGTTTCCCTTTTTTTACTCTTCCTTTGAATCGAATTCTTTTGTTTTCCTTTCCGAGTTACTTCCTCTTGTTGTGGTCGCACCGATTGCACACGGCTTTACAAATTGGGGACGCAACTGAGACATTTACAGATTTTGTTTTTTTTTTTGTTTTTACTTAATTATATTTAAAGAAAAAATAAAGATGGATCTACATCCACTACTACTGCTGGGACACATCAAAGGAAATGAAGGGTTGGGGGTGGGGTACACAAAGGTATATACCGGTAACTTGGTGGCACGGGGAGGAGGAGGGGGTGAGAACTCCATCACCAAATAACGGTATACACAGGTGACTTGGTGGCACCGGGGGGGGGTGTGAAAGCATCACCGGCCACAAGTTAGCCCTAATTCCCACCGTTACAACACACACGAAGTTTCTCTGTAGTTGTAAGCTGGGAGGGAGGGTGTCAAAAGAGTCCTGACCCCACCTCGGGAACTGCTACAAAGAGATTGAGAGTCGGACCATTCAACCAGAATTGTTTACTACATCGCTTCCCCCCCCCTTCCCCCCTCCCTCCTGACTTAGGTCCAGACTTTGACGGACCTGCTGGTATAAACTCAAAGTGTTGCATGTTCACGAACAACAAAAATCATCCCCCGTGATTCCATCATTCGCCATCCACTTCACATCATCGTCGCCATGACAACGACTCCGCGCGCGCGCACCAAGTAAACAACCAACCAACCAACTCCACTTATCTACCAACTTCACCACTGCACCAACACCGTCTCTCCCCTCCGTCCATGATACCTCTCTCTCACACACACACGCACACACAACTTCCAGGTCTACTATTAAGTTCGCCCTTGGTAGGGCGCCCTCCCTCCAATTACTCCCCCTCCAGACGCCACACACACACACACACATACACACTTATTATTTCTCAACAAGATTTCAAATGGTGTTCCCATGACTACCACGCACTGTAGAATTAATAAATAAATCTTTAAATAACTTTATTTTTTTTTTACTGGCGCTACTTTTGTTTTGTTGTGTTTGTTAATTTCAACCTCCTCTCAATTGCAGCACGAACATAATTCTCCGTTTTACAACCACAGTATAATAGCGACATCTGCAGACATCACATGAAGAGAAGGTTTGAAAATTACGATAATAATAACTTGCTGATGTTTGCGTGCGTGCGTGTGTGTGTTTCACTAATAATGACACGGAAATAATAACTTAGATTCTGCGTGCAGAAAGGTAAAAAAAATAAAATTATATTAACCAATAACAAGACAATATTGATAACTTCGCTGTCCCGGTGCAGAAAGGTAAACCTCTGTTTATCAAAATAATAAAGATAACAAGACAAAATGCATAACTTTGCTAACGCCGTGCAGAAAGGTTAAATACTGTTATTTTTGTGTACTGGAATTAACGAGTAGGTAAACGACTGCTGGTGTTAGGAGAGAAGACTCAATAAGTTTGAACGTCCAAGTTTCCAATTAGTCCCATCTTAAAGAATCCTGGAAGGGACCAACAAAAAATTCTCTTCCGTCTTTATCATAGCTTTGGGATATACCGCAGGCTATGTATGATTGCCTCCTACATCATTCAGTAACACACAAGCATGACAGTAATAATGCTGTTAACAGTAACAGATTATAAATGATAATAATAATAATAACGGCCATGTTTGAAAGTTAGTACATGTATAGCTCTAGTGGTATTTGTATGAATATAAAAGTGTCACGTTGTTCCGTTATATGCAGGTATATTGTGATAGTAGAGATTGGTTTAGCGGAAAACGACATTATAAACGAGTGTCAAACGGAAGTCAGCTCCGGTGCCAAGCGATGCAAGAAATTCAAATACAAAAGTTAATCAAACAATGAAAACAGTAAAGGATTTAACCTATAGAAACATTAAGTATTGGCGTGTATGTTGTGTTATTTCCGATCAAGTATCGTTGGTGTATGTTGTGTTATTTTACATCAAGTATTGGTGGTGTGTATGTTGTGTTATTTTACATCAAGTATTGGTGGTGTGTATGTTGTGTTATTTTACATCAAGTATTAGGTGTGTATGTTGTGTTATTTTACATCACGTATTAGGTGTGTATGTTGTGTTATTTTACATTAAGTATTGGTGGAGTGTGTGTTGAGTTATTTTACATTAAGTATTGGTGGTGTGTATGTTGTGTTATTTTACATTAAGTATTGGTAATGTGTATGTTGTGTTATTTTACATTAATTATTGGTGGTGTGTATGTTGTGTTATTTTACATTAAGTATTGGTGGTGTGTATGTTGTGTTATTTTACATTAAGTATTGGTGGTGTGTGTGTTGTGTTATTTTACATTAAGTATTGGTGGGGTGTGTGTTGTGTTATTTTACATTAAGTATTGGTGGTGTGTATCTTGTGTTATTTTACATTAAGTATTGGTGGAGTGTGTGTTGTGTTATTTTACATTAAGTATTGGTGGAGTGTGTGTTGTGTTATTTTACATTAAGTATTGGTGGTGTGTATGTTGTGTTATTTTACATTAAGTATTGGTGGAGTGTGTGTTGTGTTATTTTACATTAAGTATTGGTGGTGTGTATGTTGTGTTATTTTACATCAAGTATCGGGTGTGCATGTTGTGTTATTTTACATCAAGTATCGGGTGTGTATGTTGTGTTATTTTACGTAAATTGAATAAACTAAGAGTGGTCCCCCCTTTTTTTAAGTGACCTACCTGCGATGGACAGCACCCTCAGGTTTCTCATGGAGAAGATGTGATGAAGTCCGTAGTCCCCAACCTGGACACACCATCGGATGAAGAGTCTGGTCAGTGATGTCATGGTAGAGATGTACCCGATACCTATATCTGTCACGTGAGTGCACCTGGGGAATAGGTGAAACAATGAGATCAGATTGATGTTGGGTGTACGGTGTTACATGTGGGATGTACGGTGTTACATGTGGGATGTATGGTGTTACATGTGGGATTACGGTGTTAAATGTGGGATGTACGGTGTTACATGTGGGATGTACGGTGTTACATGTTGGATGTCAGGTGTTACATGTTGGATGTCAGGTGTTACATGTGGGATGTACGGTGTTACATGTTGAATATATGATGTTAGATGTTGGGTATATGATGTTAGATGTTGGATATATGATGTTAGATGTTGAATATATGATGTTAGATGTTGGATATATGATGTTAGATGTTGAATATATGATGTTAGATGTTGGATATATGATGTTAGATGTTGAATATATGATGTTAGATGTATGATGTTGATTATAATGGTAGATATATGTTGTTACATGTATAATATTACATGTATGATGTTTGATGTTGTTGTTTTTTTTGTTAACAATGTTTGAGCCAAAAAAAAATGTAAAGTATGTACAAAAGACGCGATTTAGCGTTAAGTGAAATATAGGCTACAGATAACATCAGACGTAGACACGGGTAGACGACGTAGACACGGGTAGACGAAAAAACGTGGGCACAAAGAACGGAGGGAAAAGACGTTGAACTGACAGTAGTAGGTAGACAAGAAGATAGGGGAGTGGGGGACCAACATTTATAGAGATAGAATTGGCAGGTCGTTAGAAAATAGAGTCAAATAGAGAGAGAGAAAGTGTTGGCAGTCGACAAGTAGATGGATGAACAGAATTGAGGTTAGACAGGTACATTGACACAAAGAGACAACGAGATAGGAAAACAGACAGACAGATAAATAGATATATAGATTATATTAGATTAGATTAGATTAGATAGATAGATATATATAGATAGATAGACAGATAGATAGATAGATAGATAGATAGATAGATAGATAGATAGATAGATAGATAGATAGATAGATAGATAGATAGATAGATAGATAGATAGATAGATAGATAGATAGATAGATAGATAGATAGATAGATAGATAGATAGAACAAACAACATATAATTACAGACAAAAAGTAGGACGTATACAGTACAGACAGATAAACACAAAAACAAATGCATAGACAAGTTAATATACTGACGAACACATAAATACATACAGATAGAGGAGCAGATGATAGTCAGACTAAAGCCATTTATAAATTATTGATAATAAGTTTGATGTCATCCACGTCATGTGTGGGCACTAGTAGGCGCTGGTCCACCAAGTGGGCGTGAGTGCTGTACGAAACATTAGGGGGGGGGGACAGGCGGGGGGGGAATGCAGTTGGTCCCACTGAAGTGCAAAGTCAATATGGACTGCGAGGAGGGCACACGATAAAAAGGGGTGGTCAATGGTCATCTGATGGAATCACGATGTGATTAAGTGGTCAGTATTTGTGGTGCCGCGACTATTGAGAGGTCACGTGACCAGTATGGGGAAGAAGAAGAAGAAAGCGTTAGTTTTGGTCAATGATGGACGAATCAGTCGAAAAAACGATCAAGAATGGAAGTTCTTGCACTGACTTCATCCCAAGATGACCTCCGATGACCAGTACAATCAAAGGAGTCAGTGTGTTAACATAATGATCCTGGTAACCAAAGCAATGAGTTCGTTTCTCATGAATGTGTGTCAGTGTGTGGAGATAGAGATTGTTGAACGAGTGTTTGTGTTGTCTGTATATCTGGGTGCAGTTCAGGTTTGTTGTCTTTATGATGTATGTGTGTGTGTGTGTTGTCTTTTTGATGTATGCATGTGTGTGTGTGTTGACTTTATGATGTGTGTCAACCGTCCACCTACCCACCGACTTCTCCACTGCACCGTCCCTTATACCTTACACATACACACACACATACACACACATACATAATCATTAACACAACTTTCATGTCTACTATTCAATTCCTAAACCCACTGTTTACTGCCCTTGGTAGGGCGCCCCGCGCCATTCACCGCCCGCCCCCCCCAAACCCCACCAAACGCCTATACATAAAACACGGCATTGACTTGCTACCCACAATGCCATCCGTCCCAAAAAAAAAATGCTGAAGATTCTCACAAAATTCTGATGATTCATTATCTTTTTTTTTACAAAAGAATAAGAAAGAAACTAGACCTGTTGTTAATTGCCCCATTAAAAGTCTAGTCCACTTACAGTGCTTCCCTGGGTAACTTATTGTAAGGTTTCATCGGCTTCTGGTCTGACAGCTCAACAACAAACAAAACTGAGGGCGAGGGAAAAAGGGGAGGTATAATGCCATTAGACGAGGCTGACCCACGGTCTAAGATCGAAATGAAGATGGTTAACTGACGGACGTTGTCCACCAGTACTGGTCAATGAGATTTGATTTCCACAGTCAAGCGATGTCTTAAATGATTCGGAAGTTGCGGGTTAACTAGTGAGTCACCGAAGGTTGATCTTATATGTGTACCACTTCTATATGTACACTTATGTGTACCACTTCTATGTGTACCACTTCTTTGTGTACTACTTCTATATGTATACTTCTATGTGCACCACTTCTATATGTACACGTATGTGTACGATTTCTATGTGTACCACTTCTATGTACACACTTGTACACATACATGTATTTAGATTATGTCTATTGTATTTGTCTATTTGAATCAATAGATATATAACCAATAGAAAGATATAGATAGACATGTAGATAGACTGCCAGATACTATAGACAGACAACATGATAGATCAGCGAAAAACGAATTGTTAGATAGAGATGTGCAGGAATATAGACAGAAAGATAGATATATTGATATATAAACAGACAGACAGACAGATAGACAGACAGACAGACAGACAGATAGATAGATAGATAGATAGATAGATAGATAGATAGATAGATAGATAGATAGATAGATAGATAGATAGATAGATAGATAGATAGATAGATAGATAGATAGATAGATAGATAGATAGATAGATAGATAGATAGATAGATAGATAGATAGATAACTCACTCCCCAAAAAAGAAGCATGTATGCTCTGTTTTGGTCGCTATCTATAGATTTTGACATAGTGGTGACATGACTCTAAAACGGTTTGAGATCCCATGAATGTCAATTGTACAGAAAACGTTTTCCACAATAAAAGTTATTTGTTACATAAAGATGTTTTAAAAATCAATACATTTGAATGATCTTTTCTAAAGTACAGCTGTGAGGGAGCATAAAAGGCTTAACAAACCCACAAAAAATCCAACTGATATTATAATTTCACCTCTCTAGTCTCCCCTCCCTTTCAGTTTGCACCCCCGGGGGGTCCAATCGTCTATAATTGTTTACCAGGCTCAACGTCTAAAGAAAGTATACCGCCCTCCCTCCCCCCAGATACTCAGATAAATTGTGTCTCTTTTAAAACTCTAAGACTTATGTAAGCCTCAGACATTCTCTAAACAGTTAAACGGAAGTTCATAAATTTGCACATCTTTCTTGTTGGCATGGAAACTGACACGTCACTTGTCACTCTGTGTGTGTGTGTGTGTGAAGGGCGGGGTGGGGTAATATAGTAAAAAAACTTTCACACCCTCAATATCACAGACCCCATCCCTTCAATCCCACATTTCTTCCTATTTAGATGCAACCCCCCCCCCCACCCCCTGGGAGGAGAGGGGGAGAGGGGAGTGCACTGGGTGATATCCCAGGACTACTGTACTTTTAAGTCAAATTCAACTACATGGAGTTTAGTCTTTTTTTTTTTACTGGGGCTTGGGCGACGATGTCAGCCTCAAACACGATGACTAATGAGACAAAGTAGGCAGACAGACAAACAGATAAATGAACGAAATTGGCGGATGGACAGACAGACAGAAAAAAAAAAAGAGATAAAAGACTGGTCGAAGGATGGAGAGAAGGGGAAAAGGGAGGAGGTGGTGGGGTGGGGGGAGAGAAGACAATCACAGAAATGAAGGAACAAAATGAGCAGCACGTGTTCCATCAGGACATCACTAATGATTGGAATAACTGATGGAGAGAGAATCAAAGCATCAGAGACTTTTATCTTTATAAGGAAAGAACTAGTGTAGCTTTTATACCCCCCCTCAAACCTGCCCCACCCCACCCCACCCACCATCCCTCCGCTACACTCTGCGTGGTCAGAGGAATAGACTAAAGACAGACATTGACGAGGCCAGGTTTATGTTAGCTGTAGTCATTCTAAGGCATTGAGGGGGGGCATAGAGGGAAACTTCATGAGATGAGTAGGGTTCCTACGCAGATCCCCGCCCCCCCACCACCAGGGGCTCTAGGTTGAGACTTCAAGAAGTTTGGGGTCCACAGGGAGAGACTTCCAGAGACGGTTGTGGGCTCTAGTCCAAAGCTTCTCGGCCCATGAATCATCAGATTTGAAAGGAACTCGTACTGTAATGGGCCCCCTTTGTGGTGGGGCCCCCTTTAAAAGTGCGGCCCCTAGGCGTAGGTCTAGTTTTCCTATCCATGTGAAAGACAGCACACTGTGTACCAGACACGATCACGCTCAACAAAGATGTTTGTAAATTTGTCAACATTTACCCAAGATTTATTTTGTAACAGAATGTTAACCGTTTATCTATCTACCAATCAACACAAAGCCCCCCAGCCATTTTATTTTCATTATTCATCAAACTGTCACATGGAATCTTAATAAACAACTCCATTAATTTTCCCCACAGCCGGTCGTACAGACAGCTTTAATGATACCGATTTATCAAATCCAAATAGCTTCCCCCCCCCCCCCCCCCACCAAAGGGGTGGCTTTACTTACGGTAATTTCCGATCTCACATACAAATCACAAAACCAAAAAGAAAAGAAAAAAAGGAAATTCCCGAAAGGTCGCAGATTTTTTTTTTATCGAAGATCGAAATTTTATATCAAATTTAAACAACTATTTTTTTTAAAACGATTTATTTATTTTTGTATTCGTTTCGGAATTACAGGTTTAATTGTTTGTCAGTGTAATTATTGAGGTAAAAATAAAATTTCATGGATTTAAAGTTTAATCAAGAGTGAAAAGTGCGTAATTCAAAAATTGTTAATAAAAAAAAAAGGAAATGCAGATAAAAACGTTGGATAATTAATCAGAAATTAAATAGTAATTATAAACCTGATTTTGTTTAACATCCCTGCATTACAAGTGCAAAGTTCTTTAAGCTGATTATGTGAAACATTTCCAGTAATTAGAATAATTGTCAGCGCTAACGAAGGTGTCACGAGAAACATCCGGACGAACAAAATTTAAAAAAAAACATTCGTTAAGAAATATATAAAAAAAAAAACCCACTTTTTAATACATTTCTTGCCTATTGGGTGTGTGCACACCTCCAGAGCTGTCCTAACGCACGAGACCGGCCCTGGTGTGAGGAGGGTATTAATATAGGGATCCTAATGTTATTGACCACATAGATATTTGATTTTTTTTTTAAACTGGTTGTTATAGTTACACCTGTTATGTATTGCTGCCTCTCTCTCTCTCTCTCCCCCCCTCCCCCCTTGAATTGTATACGGTTTAAAGTTCTACGCTTAAAATGGAAACAGCTAATTTAATTTCACTCCCACAAATGTTTTCCCATGAGTTCAGAAGACTTGTCTTGATTATACACATGGGGTCTAGCCCTTGTCTTGATTATACACATGGGGTCTAGCTCCTGTCTTGATAATACACATGGGGGTCTAGCTCCTGTCTTGATAATACACATGGGGTCTAGCTCCAGTCTTGATAATACACATGGGGTCTAGCTCCTGTCTTGATAATACACATGGGGTCTAGCTCCAGTCTTGATAATACACATGGGGTCTAGCTCCTGTCTTGATAATACACATGGGGTCTAGCTCCTGTCTTGATAATACAATGGGGTCTAGCTTTGGTTACAACAAACCAAATGATTTCCCAATATTGTTTTATTTGTTATTTGTATTTTTTTCCCCTTATAAGCAGATCCGCTTTGGGGGGGGGCTAGGCAAACGGTACATTTTGGGGCCCCAGTTAAATGTGTATATTTGGGGCACTAAGCGAACGAAAATGTGGGGGCTCAAAGCAAAAGTACGAAGACGAAGATGCTGTAGGGAGATGCGAATAGTAAAAACTTGGGCTTCAAATAATCAAGGGCTGTTCTGACCACCAAATTCGAAGTCCTTTTATCCGGGGCCCCTGACATGTGCACTTCCTTGAAATGGGCCAGGCTTAAAGTTATGTCAGCCTACAAACGTGTGAAAACTCGCCCATAATTTACACTTGAAAAAATAAGATTTTTTTTTTTTTAAGTAACGCAAAATAAAAACCGTGACCGTTAGTGTGGGGACTATAAACAGCCGCTTGGGTTACCTATCCGTAGTAACGCCTCTGTCTGCTAGGTAGTGAAAGCCACATTGTCGATCCCCAATCAAAATTTTTTTTTCTGGTTTGCAAGCTCTTCATTTTACCACACATCATCCGCGCATGAGCAAATTATTAAACAATGTGCCCGTCGCTGAAATCGAGTGCCCGTAACTGAAATCGAGTGAGTGCCCGTAACTGAAATCGAGTGAGTGCCCGTAACTGAAATCGAGTGAGTGCCCGTAACTGAAATCGAGTGAGTGCCCGTAACTGAAATCGAGTGAGTGCCCGTAACTGAAATCGAGTGCCCGTAAGTGAAATCGCGCGCTTTGACAAGGAGTATAATAAGGTAAAAAAAAATAATAATAAGTACAAAATATCTTTAAAGTAGGCTTAAAAAGTAATTTTAAAATTTATTTTAAATTTAACGAATCTCTAATGGCCGGGTTTGGTGGGACCCCTTGAGAGTTGGGGGCCCCCCGAGGTCATTTTTAAAATCGTGGGTCACAATGGGCTCTTAGCATTCGTGCACAAAGGGCAGACCACGATCAGATTGGTGGAATGTGTATATCAGTGGAGGTCTAAGTTGTGAACGAGCGAAGCGTGGCGAGTGCCAGATCACACAGTCGTAATCCGGCCGCGGGCACTTATTTAGTCATGTCTGGTCTGGTACGTTGTGTATACGACTACCCCTAATAAATGTGTGTGTTTCATGAGAAATACTACAAGTCGTGCATCTCACCTGTCTAAGATCAGCTCCTCTAGAATCCCCAGGTCACAAGCCACGTACTCCAGCGAAGCGTCCGTCACTCGGGCGCACCAGGAGATGTCCAGACTTTTCAGCTTCTTCATATTCTCCGCGATGATTTCAATGCCGTCGTCCGTCACCTTGCTGCACCCGGACAGGCTCAGCACCGTGATGTTGGGGAGGGAGTGGATGATATTCACCACGCCGTGATTCGTGATCTCCCAGCACGACTTTAGCCTGAGCACCCGGAGCGAAGAGTTCAGCTTGGAGTCGAACAGGGCGAGCCCGTTGTCCGTCACGTGGTACGCCTGCAGGTTCAACTCGTACAGGGCCGGCAGGAGCTGTGCGATGGCTCCGATGGTGTCGTCGGCGATGTGGATGCAGTCCGTGATGCTCAGCGCCACGATCTTAGGGTTCAGGCACGCCCACAGACCGGAGCCCGTGATTTCGTTGCAGTTGGACAGCTCCAGCTTGTTGATCCCGGGCATCTTCCGAATCAGGCTCTCCAGGGCGTTGTCCGACATGTTGGAGCACCGGACGCTCACGGAGCGAAGCGTCTTCTTGCAGTTGGGCGTGTTGTTGATGAACTCGGTGATGTCCTTGTCTACAGCGGAGACGAAGCACACCTGGTCGAACCCGCGGAGCTGGAAATTCTCGAAGCAGGTTTTCCTCTTCCCGCTGTCCCCGCCCCAGTCTTTGAAATTTATGACAGGCATGACGCCAGTCCAGTACACGCTTTGGTAGAGAATATTTTTCCACTTTTTGCACACCCTGCACATCCTACGCCGCTCGTCGGGAGAGACGTAAAAGAAAAATCTCGCGAGGAATTTCTCGTCCGCCATGAGCTCCGTGATCGTCTCCGCCTTCGACTCCCACTTTTGCCCCGTCATGCTGAGATTCAGTTTCCGGATGCGGCTGGCAATGCCGGCCTTTGGGGACCCGATGAGCTTCGTCGTGCCGAATACGCCGCCATCCTTGCCGGCGCGCTTGAGCTTGCCGTTGTGGCAGGGGGCGTCGCCGTTGGCTTGTTTGTTGTTCGCTTGCTCGGACGACGACGCTGTCGTTGTCGTTGGTGCGGCGGTAGTCGATGTCGTTGCCGGGGAGATGATGGACTGACCGGGCGAGCAGTTGGACGAGACCAAAGGCGACTGAGATTTCAGAGAGGCCAGCGACGGGGAAGAGGACGACTGCGAGTTGCCGATGTTCTTGTTGTCCGCCGTTTTGGAGTACTCGCCCCTGGTCAGCAGGGCCGACGTCGACTTGTTCGGGAAGAGTCGGGCGACCGCGTTGGACACGGCACTGTCCTCGGCGACGATCACCCGCGTCGGGCCTCGCGAAGACGTCGACTCCTCGGTGTGCACGACGCTCTTGGAGCTCCGGGTCACCGACTTGACGTCGTCCGAGGCGATCTTCGACCCGGCGTCGTGCTGAGGCGAGTTACTGGACGACTGATCCCGGTGGAATCGAAGCCCCCTGATCCCGTTGGATATCTCCATGTACGCTTTACGAATCGTAGACATACCTTGGCAGTTTACCTGGACACACCGGCGATGCCCTTGCTGGCGGAAAACACGGCGCGTTTTTAAAAATACATTCACGACTGGCGGAATAAGTGCGTCAAGCTGTATCCTCACGAACTTACAACACTTTTACAAAATCGGCAATAAATACTTTTAAAAAAATATTTTCTTTAACATATACATGAAGTAGTAAGCTGACTATTCATCGTGATAATCTTCGATTTGACAGTTTGATTGGTTAAACTATTTTTAACAATAAAAGACAAAAACACAAGAAAAATAAAATAGGAAAACTTGTAAGTGATTCGTTCCCTATATAGATCTTTTCTTTTCAATCCGTAGCTGAGCGAAAATTTTTAACTAGGTGACGTCACACATGGAGAGGTCAGCTGACCGGTCAATGGAATCACTTGACAAAACACAAATTGTACACGACGCCCTCATTGATTATATAATGATTTTCTAACTCTCCACCCCCTTCCCCCCCTCCTCGCTATCCCCGTCTCTCCTCTGTCATCTCGCTGCACAGCGTGGGACGGTTGAATACCGGGAGACATGAATCCGTCTCAATAGACACATTGTTTATATCTCGCAGAGAGCTGCCAATAGATGCAAGATCGATTAATTGCTTGGCGCCAGAAATCTTTTTCACGAGACTGCAAAGAGAAGGGGAAAAAAAACAGTTATAATAACAAATGGCTGTGAACAATAATTCATGTAGCCTACATCTCATATTTAAAATTAACCCAATGTAAAAATCAGTTCTATCCCGTAGATTTTAAAATAACCCATTGTAAAAAATATAAATGGGTTTTTTTTTTGACGGATTCAGAATTTTCAGAACATGTAACTATGTAATGATATGTAATGACGCAAAACTGTATTATATCTACCGACAAGTCTAAACAAATATGTTGCCACAATTTACAATTATTTCATCCAAGTCTAAAAATAGATTCACGTCTCAAACATAACAATTGTTTAAAAGCTGGGTTTTTTTTTTTAATACTTGATATTGTATTTTT
Organism: Bulinus truncatus; assembly: GCA_021962125.1. NCBI lineage: Eukaryota > Metazoa > Mollusca > Gastropoda > Planorbidae > Bulinus > Bulinus truncatus. The sequence continues at coordinate 3,825,943 of JAGDYQ010000008.1, forward strand.
TTTACTCCAATATCACGAATTAACACATGACGATGTAAATCAGGGGGGGTTGGGATCTTTGATCAGAGACAAGGGGATCTATAATCAGAGACAGGGGATCTGTAATCAGAGTCAGTGGGATCTATAATCAGAGACAGGGGGATCTGTAATCAGAGACAGCGGGATATGTAATCAGAGACAGCGGGATCTGTAATCAGAGACAGGGGGATCTGTAATCAGAGCACATGGGGGTCCGTAATCAGAGACTGTGGGATCTGTAATCAGAGAGAAGGGGATCTGTAATCAGAGACACGGGGATCTGTAATCAGAGACAGGGGGATATGTAATCAGAGACAGGGGGATATGTAATCAGAGACAGGGGATATGTAATCAGAGACAGGGGAATCTGTAATCAGAGACAGGGGGATATGTAATCAGAGACAGGGGGATATGTAATCAGAGACACGGGGATCTGTAATCAGAGACAGGGGGAAATGTAATCAGAGACTGTGGGATCTGTAATCAGAGAGAAGGGGGTCTGTAATCAGAGACACGGGGATCTGTAATCAGAGACAGGGTGATATGTAATCAGAGAAAGGGTGATATGTAATCAGAGACAGGGGATATGTAATCAGAGACAGGCGGATCTGTAATCAGAGGCAGGGGATCTGTAATCAGAGACATGGGGGATCTGTAATCAGAGACAGGGGGATATGTAATCAGAGACAGGGGGATATGTAATCAGAGGCAGGGGATCTGTAATCAGAGACGGGGGGATCTGTTATCAGAGGCAGGGGGATATGTAATCAGAGACAGGGGATATGTAATCAGAGACACGGGGATCTGTAATCAGAGACAGGGGGAAATGTAATCAGAGACGTTCTTATGGATAGGCAAACTATGTGAATGCCGGAGAATCTTCACCCCCCCCCCCAACCTTCACTTCTAAGGGGGGTCGGGAAATCAAATGCCGTAATCCAACAAAAAATTGCATTTCCTAACGGGACTAAATAGCTATTAATGTAGGCTGTGTAATATTAAATGCAAATGTATGTCATTTATATGTTTTATTTGTTCTGTATTTTGTGTTCCCATAATTGCATGGCGCCAGCACACAGCGTTGTTTACAGGTGACATGCAAGTAGGTCATGTTCTAATAATAGCATTGATTGAGACTCTAGCATCCTGTCAGTCTCTCAATATCGATAAATACCAAGACACAGGTTTGTAGCACTGTGTGTCTGTGAGTAACCCGGACCCAGCATTGACCTAAAGGGCTTTATGGGGGTGGGGGTGGGCCTTAAGGTAATCAGAGGGTACGTCGACATGGAGGCGTAACAGGCGTTGAGGCACGGGACCAGGGCGGATATTTGACCTAAAGTCTGAGATGGACAGAGGGACAAACAAAAAAAATAAAGGGAGAGACGAAATTTTCACGTACTATTGGACGAATATACTTAATTAAATAGATAGATAGATAGATAGATAGATAGATAGATAGATAGATAGATAGATAGATAGATAGATAGATAGATAGATAGATAGATAGATAGATAGATAGATAGATAGATAGATAGATAGATAGACAGACAGACATGCAGACAGACAGACAGACAGATAGATAGGTAAGTAGGTAGGTAGATAGGTAGGTAGGTAGGTAGGTAGGTAGGTTGATAGATAGATAGATAGATAGATAGATAGATAGATAGATAGATAGATAGATAGATAGATAGATAGATAGATAGATAGATAGATAGATAGATAGATAGATAGATAGTAAAAATGAGCTGCGTCCCCCCTATAAGAGACACTTCTGGTCTAGACACACAATGGGCAATAACTGTCTTACTGACCCGAAATATTTCTGTTTTAAATGCTGGCATTTACTTGTACACAATCATTAGACAAACCTTTTTCACAAACTATTTTTTTTTACTTAAGTTCGATTCGAAGACTCTGTGAATACAATTACACGGTGTAGTGTTAAATATGTTCAACCTTTGATTTCTTCTTTCTCCCATGTCATTACAAGCCAGCCCGAAGCAGTCACACGGTGTCATGTTGGGAAATGTCCTTTTGAAAAAAAATTGTGTGAGTGTCGGTCGATGTGACACAGCTTCAGGAGGGAAAATGTTTAAAGAGATAAACAAGAGCTGATATTTATGGGATCGATGGTGCTTTGAACAGAAAATTATAAGTTGTATGGTTTGTTTAATGGTTGGCACTGTTTGTGTTTAAATGGTATAAAATCGTACAAATTGTGGGGGGGAGAAAGCGATGTTGGATTTCAACGCAATGGCAGTTGGCGAAGTAATTTCACGTGAGTACGAGTGTTGCCAGATTTTTTTATAACGAGACCTGCCGAAACTCAAAAAAAAGAAACCCCGCTAGATGAGTCAAATTGAATAGGAATGTAGAAATTTTCTTCTGATTTGGTATAAAATATCACCCCAACCCATTGGTGAGCTAAAAAAAAAACAAAAAAAACACCACCCAGACGATGGGGGTAACCCACCAATCAGGCAACATTGGAAAGTCGCAAAGAAACACTACCAGCTAATTAATTTAGAATGGTTATGTACAAAATTACAAACATACTTTTTATTCAGTAATCGAATCTTAAGAATCACAGTATATATTGGATTTAAATCATCAGGTCTTAAAACTGTCACTCTCTCTTATTCATACAAGCACTACTATGCTGATAATATGCTGTATAACAATGTGCTGTATAACAATGTGCTGTATAAAATATGCTGTAAATCAATATGCTGTATAACAAACGATCTGTTGTATAACAATGTGTTGTATAACAATGTGATGTATAACAATGTGCTGTATAAAATATGCTGTAAAACAATATGCTGTATAACAAACGATCTGTTGTATAACAATGTGCTGTATAACAATGTGATGTATAACAATCTGCTGTATAATATTCTCTTATTTTGTTTGTCAGTTACTCTGTAAAAAAAAAAAAAAATAATAAATTGGGGGAGAGGGGAACAAAATCATTCAGGGGAAAAAAATCGATTTTAAAATATGTATTTCTAAACGGTACAGTCGGGACGGAAAAGTAAAAGAGGACGGTTATATAAAAGTTATATCTTACACGTCAGTGACGCATTTTAGTATTAGTGACGGTACCCCTAGACAAAAAACCACAAATATAGGACAAGCCCCTAATTTTGTAAGTCACTGTTACCCGTGATTAACATTTACAGAGCTTCTCCACCTGGTCCCCGTCCCCCACATCGAAGTGATCATGGCCACAGTTCATGTGACACCCCCCCCTCACACCGCCATTGTGTCCCAGACGAATGTAAGAAGACAGTTGTGCATACAACAGGGACTGGTCTAGGGATCTGAACCCTCTGCTACATGTGCTCCGGCCAGTTGAGTTTCGCAGCTTCACCTCACCTCACCAATCACAAAATGGTTCGATCAGGTATTGATTTACTCGAATCAAAATGCGAAACACGCAACAAAAAAGAAAAAGGGGGGGGGTGTGATAGGAGAGGGGGCGAATCGTTACAAAAACAAACAAAATTGTTGATAACTGATCAATATAATTGTTGATAACTGATCAATATAATTGTTGATAACTGATCAATATAATTGTTGATAACTGATCAATATAATTGTTGATAACTGATCAATATAATTGTTGATAACTGATCAATATAATTGTTGATAACTGATCAATATAATTGCTGATAACTGATCAATATAATTGTTGATAACTGATCAATATAATTGTTGATAACTGATCAATATAATTGTTGATAACTGATCAATATAATTGTTGATAACTGATCAATATAATTGTTGATAACTGATCAATATAATTGTTGATAACTGATCAATATAATTGTTGATCGATTGAACTAATAATTGTGGCATGTGTCTGATCGTGTATGTGTGTTTGCGCTTGAGTGTGTGTGTGTGTGTGTGTGTGTGTATGTGTGTGTGTGTGTGTTTAAAAGACTTGAGGAAAAAAAGTCCTAAAGCTTTCGTCTTTCAACAGCGACAATTTAACAGACTCCGGACAAATCCAAACGATTAGATTTTAAAATCCGAATGACAAGTATTGATCTTGATCGATGGTGAGTAGCATCCGGTCACCCACAACCCTAGACCACCCCACCCCCCCTACACACACACACACCTCCCAACCGCCCAGTATAGTCTATTGCACAGACAGACACAAACGACAATCAAACTGTCTAGAACTAGATAATACATAGGACTCAGGACAAAACGAATCGTATCATTAGATAACTTGTTCAACATACTTTCTGGTTTTGAGAAATTCGTTGGATAGCAGATATTTGTCCGTTTGGTTTACCACCAGTCCATTCCCCCAACCCCATGGGGGGGTGGGGGGAGAGGTGGCTGCTGGAGACTAAACAGCTGATAAACTTCAGCTCGGTTGACCAAATACGGTAGGTTTTCAACCCAAGTCTAAAAGTGGAGGTAACCTACAAAAAACGTTTATTGTTCTGTTCCTTTCTCTATCTGTCACTCAGACACCCGCACACACAAATACAAACACTTGAATACTAACAAACACACAAACGTACAAACACACACATACAAACACTTGAATTAAAAATAATAACACACATATAACAACACAGACCCATACTCATACAAACACACATACGTATAAACACACACGTACAAACACTTGAATACAAACAATAACACACATATACAAACACACACACACACTCGTACAAAAACACTTGAATACCAACAGTAACACCCAAAAGAAATCTGCAAACATTTCATCCAGATTAGATTAAGTCAAACTATAATCTTCCTTTTACCCCCTTTTTTTTTTTTACCGATCAAGTTTCAATTATTTCATTCACCATTCTTTGAGCCACTGTCTACTTACGAGACAGGTAACTCGACATTCAGATGGGAGGTAACCCTTGTGTCAAGTGGAGGGTCGTGGAGCAGTTACTTGTACATGGCTGTAAATATGTTTACTTAACAATTTAAAACAATGTTGTACGTTGAGATGCCGTGTTGCTATAATAGCTACCCCATCCCCTCCCATTCCCCTCCCCTTCATGACATTTTTTTTACTCATTGCTTATTATGGGCTTTTTTTACGGGTCGCACGTTGCAACGTCCCTGCCTGTAGCTGGGAATTGAGCTCTCTCTCTCGACTCTCTCTCTCTCGACTCTCTCTCTCTCTCTCTCTCTCTCTTTGAACTCTCTCGGTGAAACTGCGGACTGAGACTTAGTCTCTTAGAGCCCGTGAGATCAGACTTGCTGTGTCTTTCAACATCTGGAAACTGCCATAGAGCCCGATGGCCAGCAAGCTTCCGGACTGGTCCAACCTGTGGTCCGCCAGTCCGGGGCACTCGAAAAGCACGTGATCCACGGTTTAAATTGAATTGAGCTAGCCACACCCATCCCATAAAAATCGGTGAAAAACGTCTGATGACCCATGTGATCTTTGTAGACAACTAGATGTATACCCGGCGTTGCTCGGGAAGTCGACGCTCCGTCGTTGCTCTGTATAGACTATTTAACGAAATATGCATTTACGAAGTTGAACATCTCTACGTACATGGTAACATGTGGGCGTTATTAAATGTTACAAATACCTACTTGGCATATGTACCGATGTCGTCGTAGCGCACGTGTAGGGTTTTTTTCGGACAGAAATGTATAGATCTAAAGTAAGCGCTCTCTATTTTATCTATTTTCACGCGCACTCTAATTTCAAAAGAGCTGAGGAGAAATTAAAAGGCTTTTAACAGTACTCTACAAAAGCATTAGTACGCTCTTGTATTTCAATGTACTGCAATTACCGCATCGATTTCTTGGCTGTATTTAAATGAAGAGGGGGGAAAAATGGGGCAGGGAATGATTGAATTAATATGTCGGACATGAAGATTGATGGACAACATCAGAGAGAAAAACGGAATCAAAATTTACTCTGAAAAAGTCTTGTATCTGTTTCAAGCACGGTCTTAGAGTATAGAATCAGACAAACAAACTCGTGTTTTTTATTTTTTTTTTTTAAAGAAAAAGAAAACATTCTTCAGCCTATAAGTACAAAGCGCTGATGAGAAAATAAAACCAATAATAAAATGTAAAACGTGTACGAACTTTAATCTATGAGACAACTGTTACAAAGGTTTATTGTAAACCCCCCCCCACGCACACACATACACACACACACCCACACCTGTTAATAGTATCATTAAAAAGAATCAAATAAAATAATAGCGATTTTGGGTTCTGCGTTAAATCGAAAGTAAAGAATTAATACAACAGTATTCCAGTTTAAAATACAAACATGAAAAAAATCGGATCTGCCCGAAACCAACAAATAACCTAGCCTACCGATCAAGCCTAAGGGGATATAACTCTATGCAAAGGGTTTCGCAGGGTACGGCTAGTAGGTATGGATGGTCATGAGAATGGGGCTGATTTACCCTGAGTGGGTTACTGAGTTGACACGGCCATGGATATCTAGATACCAGGATAGACAACCAAACAAAATTTCATTCTAGCTGTGTACGGTTTAGGCTGACGCAAGGATTTTTTTCTTCTTTGTGTTTGTGGATTGTTTAATTTATTTTTTTTTTTTTTTCTGAATATAATGTCTTCAAAAATATCCTACACACAGAGAATTGAATGTAGTTTAATAAAAAGTAACTTTTATTGAAATGAATCATAATGAATTTTTTTTTTCTTCTTTGTGTTTGTGAATTGTTTAATTAATTTATTTTTGTTTATTTTTTTCATCTAAACTTTTTAAAAATAATAAAATACTTGCATAATAATATCACTTTGAAACATATATTGTTAAAAAGCCCTTTCAATTTACTACATTTTCATATATATACTATAATAACATAATTTTTAAAATAAAAGCTTTAGAGAAATATTAGTCGATAAAAATTTTAAAGACATTGACGAATTAAGATTGAAAAAGCTGGATGTTTTTTTTTAACAATGTCAACAGAGGAGGGCTATTGAAGCCATCTGAGTACACCTTCTCTACTTGCCTACTAAATTGGAAAGTATTCAATTCATTGAAAAGATCAGCAAGTAGTCTGAAACTATTTCTAGGACAAACAAATAAAAAAAACGTTTAAATTGTTGATAGAGTAACAATTGATGAGTCATTGCTGATTGAAGAAATTATTTTTTTATTTCAATCATAATTTAAAAGAATTTATTTATGTTAAATTTTTTAATTGTTCGTCTAAAAATTATGTTAAGCAATTGAATGAGACGGTTCATGAAAAACCAATGAAAAAAACGAAAAAATAATTAAATTGACAATATAAAGATTTTAAATTAAAAGTTTGTGTTTATTTCATAAAAACATAAGTACCAAATATACAAAACTGCTATTAAACATGAATAACGCTAAGCCTTTGCCCCTGACTCGACTAAAACGTATTTTTTTTAATATTGGTTGTCCTTCCTGATGCTATATCTAGATTTCCATGACACGGCCACGAGATGGTACCCTAGTGAGTCTCGCCCATCAACAATCTACGAACGAATTAGTCATCTAAACATTTTTTTTATTTTGCTTTGTTTTTTTTTTAATGATAACAGCGTTCCATTTCTTTATCAAATAACTCGTAAGTCCAAATTCACGATCGCATCATTGCTATCCAACTTTTATTCTGCACTGATTCAGGAAAGATCTTCTAAGTACTTTCCTCCTCTCTCTCTGCGTCCACATCATGGCTATGGAACTAATCACAAAGACGCCATGGGCGATATAGAGCGGGGGGTAACTGACTCCATCTGATCACAGATCAGTTGGGGACTCACAGCCGACACATGTCATCGGCGCCTGCAAGAAACATTGACGTGTTAGTCGTACCTTGGTGTTTTCATTCTCTGTCGGTTTCTATATGCAAATTTTATAATACTGGCGATCGATTGATCTTGGGATCCTAAATCAACAAGGGTGTGTATTACGTGGGTCTAGGTCACCATCAGGCACTTAAGTGGTGCCCATCGTGCTCTTAATTAACTTTTCATTTTTTTTTTTTTACGATCCCAGACAACACGGGCTGAGGTTGAGAAACACTTTCTTTTTTTCTTTTTTACGCCGCCATTGCCAGCATGACAGGGTGTAGTGTGCCTACCGCACCGGCATTGTTGGCGGCGCTGATGCACGTCTGCAATGCCTTACAGAGCGGCGGGGTGAATGTTCCCGCTATCATCTGCCGGGATGGCAGAAAAGAGGGTTTTTAAGACTTGCCCAAAATGGCCAGACCAGCAGGGTATGTTTACTACTGATCCGCCAGAATGGCAAGGCAATGGTTTTTTTCCTGCCACTCGGACAGAGGGGAGGCTGTAATGTGCCTGTACCCTCAACCCGAAATTGAAGGTTGCGTAGGTGTGCTTGAGTGGGACAGAGTGGAAGGGTGTTGTGTGCCCTCCACATCCGTCACCACCGCCAGCTGTGAATACTACGGTCTCGGATAGTCCTCGTTGACCACAGTACCACCATCTTCGCAAGAAGGGGTTTTTTTTTCCTGACTAGAGAACCCCAATGATATTTTCCCCGTAGACCACGGTATGACAATACTCTCTCTGACAATACTCTCTCTGACAATACTCTCTCTGACAATAATCTCTCTGACAGTACTCTCTCTGACAATACTCTCTCTGACAATACTCTCTCTGACAGTACTCTCTCTGACAATACTCTCTCTGACAATACTCTCTCTGACAGTACTCTCTCTGACAATACTCTCTCTGACAATACTCTCCCTGACAATACTCTCTCTGACAATACTCTCTCTGACAATACTCTCTCTGACAATACTCTCTCTGACAGTACTCTCTCTGACAGATAACAAAATGACGATTGGAACAAACAAAAATATTATCGGGGATGTTAAAGGCATTAAAAATAACTCGAAAATTCATTTCCAACACGGTGACATTTCTGCCACAGTCTCCCAGATTATTTTATCCCACCAGTCTATTCCCCCCCCCCCCAAATCATCACCACGGCACTCCAACCTGTGAGATCAATAACTGTATTTATTGAAAAAAAAAAGAGAGAATTTTTATCTTCCATCAACCCGCCCACCACCGGTCACCTTTGACCTACCCTTTCCCCTTTATTTTATTTGGCCAATCACAACAAAAATGGCAGACGTCGTCACAGTTGAATTATGGGAGAGAAGGAAAAATGGGGGGGGGGGGAGTCTGCTGAAACGTGAATAAATAACGTGATCATCGAAGTGCTGACCACATGTGAACCCTGAACTTTCTGGCGGTGTTGTAAATATCTCTCTGGTAGCTGCAGCAATCAAAAATGAATAGGGAAAATGGCGGGAAAGTACACATCATAAATAATGACTCCGTACAAGACAGTCAAAATGTCAGACCAATCACAAAGAATACAAAAAGTTCAAGGTTGAAGATAATCGGAAAGGGGGAGATAAAAATATGATTTTTAACTGTGTTTTACGGTTGTTGTTTTTTTTCAAATCTACAAGTTTATTGTTAAACTATTTATTGTTTTAATTTAATTTTAACCATACGACGTGCACCGATAGAGTTGTGGTTGTCAATTCATTGAAGTCTTTTTATTCATATTCAGGAAACGGCAATATAAATTGTTGTTTGTTGTTAATTTGTTGTAATAATTACTCTTATAATAAACATTACAAGGTGCGTCTTTGAAAGGAACTTTACATTTCATAGAGGAATACAGACGACGGGGAAATGTATTGATGTTATCAATGCTATACAACAAAATTAATATCATAAAACTGGAAAAAAATAAAGATTTTTTTTACAAGTTAAAATTGGAAAACTAAGAATACACTTTTTTTGTCTCCGAAAATAAAATACATAGTAGCAAATTACAAGTAGTAATTAGCACAGAGAAATTACAACAGAGTAATTAACAAAGAGTAATTAGAACAGAGAAATTAGAACAGATAAATTAGAACATAGTAAGTACAATATAGCAATTAGCACAAAGTAATTAGAACAGAGTAATTAGAACACAGAAATTTCAACAGAGTAATTAGAAAAGATTAACTAGAACAGAAATTAGAACATAGTAATTATCATAGAGTAATTAGAACAGAGAAATTAGAACAGAAAAATTTCAACAGAATAATTAGCAAATAGTAATTAGAACAGAGTAATTAGAACAGAGAAATTAGAACAGAGTAATTAACAAAGAGTAATTAGAACAGAGTAATTAGCACAGAGAAATTAGAACAGAGTAATTAGAACAGAGTAATTAGAACAGAGTAATTAGAACAGATAAATCAATTATGCAAAGGCCTAATAATATTTCGATAACTAAGATCAAATTAAAATAATCTACCAGAAATGGAGGGTTTGATTTGACTGAGGAAGGGAATGGTTATCTGTGAAATCCCTGTAAGTATGAAAAATGTATCTCAATGGAAAAATGTTTTTGCAGTGCACTTCTTTTATTCCACAATAGTGTTATGGACAAAGATGCATTACATTTCATTGGTTCTCGCCGGAAATCGAACCCGGGACCCTGGAGATCGATTAATCGATCACTTTTCTGCTCGTCCCCTCTAGGAAGTTAAAATAGCTAGAGAATCATACTTTCCATGATTAAACCCACTTGCTGAAATATAATCATGATTACAACCACTTACACAAATGTAATCATGATTACAACCAATTCACGCACATCAACATAATAACACCCACTCGCATCAACTAAGCTGAAGACCTTAAGGTCACCCATAAACATTCCGGCCAGCGCTGATGCCCACTGACCTCCAGAAACACTTGGTACCCAGTTAAGAGCACACGACCAGACGGTACTTAGAGATGGAGTTGCTCTTCAGCGTCAAGAAATTTTTTAAAAAAAGTGCTATTCCATGCTTATGGTCAAGAGTGTCATCTTCTGGTACTTTTTTTTTTCAATTCGATTGTATATTCTTGCGCCTAAGTAATGCGATTTGGCCACATAATACGATTGAATGACGTCATCAAAACAGTGGTTGTCAAACGCGTATATCATGATATTAGCTTTGTTGCAGTGCCGAACCAAGGGATTTGTGGGCCCGGGGAGGGGGGTTTGCTCTTTTTGGCGGCCCCTGCCTTTTGACATTCGACATCATGACATTAGATAGTGTACTCAATATTTAATGTGCAAAAAAATTTGGGGGCCCCCCCTCAATCTGGGGCCCGGAGGGACTTTCGAATTTGGACCTCACCTTCGCCCTCCCGGGTTACGCCTCTGCTTTGTTGTTGTGACCTACCTACAAATATAGCATTGTGTTAGCGACAAACATGCTTCATAAATTTTTAAAGATAGATTTTCCTTCTTTTAATGTTCAGGTTAATAAACTTTTGCATTTGTATTCAATAGAGTAATAGACTTGTAAAGATGTGCATATAAATTCCAGATAAATTAATTAAAAATTTCAATTATGTCTCGAACAGAGGCTTACCGAGGGTGGAGAAGGGAGGGGGGGGTCAAATTCTAGTCCCCCCGGGCCCTAGCTTGAGGGAAGGGGTGCAAAAAGATGTTTACATTAAATAGTAAGTACCTTATTCCATGTCATGGAGTCAAATGTCAAAATGAGGAGCCCCCCACCCTCACCTCAATGAAGCCAAGCCCCCCCCCCCCGGGCTCCCCAATCCCTATGCTCGGCACTGGTATCGAACCACCTTAAAATGGTCCGCAAACCACACTATGAGACTCTAAACTGAGCCTTGATGACCGTGTTGCCATGGAGATAGAAAACAACAACAATACGCGCACATAATTCTACAATACATGTAGTCCAATATGATGTCACAAGTAACATGTAGCCCTATATGTTGTCACAAGTAACATGTAGTTCTATATGTTGTCACAAGTATATTCTGTTTATAATAATTTATTACAGAGAACCAGAAATATTTTCTAAATCGGAGATGGGAGCGCGGGATTGGCCCCGGGGGGTGGGGGGGGCTCAGTTTAACCAGTCAGGCTATCAAGGTACAATACCAAGATTGAAAGATACCGAAAAACGGACACACAATCGAACTCACAAAGTTTATACGTGGGTAAATGTTTGGATATGTTGATGGGTGGAGGGGAGTGGGAAGGGGCTTGCAGACAGACAGACAGACAGACAGACAACCCCCATATCAACAAAGACAGACGTGTAAAGACGTGTTAGATAATTACTAGGCTCAGGGTTGTTTTTGAGCTCCTTTCTTCACTCCTAATGGTACAATCAGTGTAAGGGGGGGCGGCAAAAATGTATAGATTAAATTGAAATACCTAAATGAGAGGGCGGCAAAATCGTCTTCCGCCCTGGGCGGCCGATACCCACGCTACGCCGCTGGGTACAATACTTTCTAGCTTTGTGGTTGATTGTGTACAAATGTCTATACACCGCAACCAATTTATTCAAGAAACAACTCTTGTTGTGATGCTGCGCAGCACATATATATGTATGTAAGGAGCAGAACATGTGGCTCAGCAGCATATAAATGTAAGGTAATAGAAAAGAACATATGGCTCGAAACATATATATATAAAAAGTGTATTAGAAAAGAACATGTAGCTCGAACACATATATATATGTATGTAATAGAAAAGAACATGTGGCGTTTATTGCCATGAACAGAAAATACGATAAGAACAAAAATAATACAGAAATGTATGAAATACAACGCACGATATGAAAACTACCTGCGAAGGGGAGACACAGAGTTACAACGCATACACCGTCACGATATGAAAACTACCTGCGAGGGAGACACAGTGTTACAACGCATACACCGCACGAAATGAAAACTACCTGAGGGAGACACACGGGTTAGACGATTATGTATTTAATGATATACCCTCGTTTACGGAAGTGGTCTAATTTCAGTGCTGTTTGTTCGAAAATAAAAAAAAATACTGACATACATAAGTTTACGTTCATCGATATAGCGCTTTTCAAAAAGTAGTCTCTGAGGGGGGAGAGGGGCTGCAAAGTGAAGCCTGAACTTACAGGGAAATGTATTTTTTTTCCTTTCAAAAAAAAAAATCTCTTCAAAAGAGCTAACATAATCAGATGATGTTGTTTACATATTCGCAGGGCCGGTTTAAAAAATAAAAAGTGCGTATCGGAAATATTTACGGGTTGGTTTTTACTTCCCTGCTATCATGCAACAATTCTGTTTTTACTTCCCTGCCATCATGCAACAATTCTGTTTTTACTTCCCTGCCATCATGCAACAATTCTGTTTTTACTTCCCTGCCATCATGCAACAATTCTGGTTTTACTTCCCTGCCATCATGCAACAATTCTGTTTTTACTTCCCTGCCATCATGCAACAATTCTGTTTTTACTTCCCTGCCATCATGCAACAATTCTGTTTTTACTTTCCCTGCCATCATGCAGCAATTCTGTTTTTACTTCCCTGCCATCATGCAGCAATTCTGTTTTTACTTCCCTGCCATCATGCAACAATTCTGTTTTTACTTCCCTGCCATCATGCAACAATTCTATTTTTTACTTCCCTGCCATCATGCAACAATTCTGTTTTTACAATCAATTAAAAAAAAAATTTTCTTTATTTCAAAACTTGGTTGTTGTTGTTTTTTGTTTTATACTAATTCAGGATTCTTGTGTACATATCTACTAACCCTTCCCCCTGATCTAATTAATGGAACAATAAAAATTTAGACCAAACTAGATACAGTATAATTTTTGTGACATAGAAATAATACAATTCTTATTTTTAAAAGAATTTGTAGTAATCTTTTTTCCTTCAGATGTTGCCAACTTAGTTCATTTTTAAAACACTAATTACATTTTTCTAAAAAATCAATATTGTTTAATAATATTTAAACTAGTTAAAACCATTATTAAAGTATAGAAAAACTATGTATACTTATATTTTGGGGCATTACATTTAATCACCGACGCTGGAACATTTTTGATTAGATAAAGCCAGGTAGCATCTAATAGATGATAATACTCTAATAGACAATGGATAGTCGTTCGCCTGGAAGCTCTAACCAGCACCTTCACTGTCCCACCAACAACCAGTCTAGAAAGCTAATCCATCTCATTGTCAGAAGTATCATTAGCGCTATTGTACGCTAATTAATACTTACATAATTCCTCTCTTGGGTGCAAGCTCGTAACTATTCGAGCCTCGCCAATGTCAGGGCGACATCTACAGAACCCAGAATAGGGCCAGATATGTATGGACAAACCAACCGACACACTTGCCAGCTAACGATTTCTGAAGCTGCGTGTTTATCACTGAAAGGCATTCCAGACACAGGGGTGCATACTGAAGTGGTGTTAATTAACGTCAAAAGGGAGTATGATAAAGTTTAGGCGCTGGCATGGAAAGAAAACGAAATCTTAGTCATGAGCGTAGGGCAAGTGTGTGTGCACCTAACTGTGCACCTAATACAAGCATGTACTTTAAGTTGATTTAAAAAAAAAGAAGAAAGAATCGGGAATAAGATAGAGACTTAAATTAGACAAATAAAAAAAATGCATCTCTGTAATAATCCAGTTTTCCGATAACAGAGAGGCCACCAGCCTTCAGCAGACCACAGGGTGGACCAATCGGGTGGCCGTTGGCCAGTAAGACAGTCTCCCCTGATGGTGAGAGTCAAGGCGAGTTTAGATGACCAGGTCTCGATCCGCACACTCACTGAGTTCAGAGATAAAGGAGGGTGGGGGGTTGTGTGTAGGGGTTGTGGGTGTGTGTACATGTGGGGTGTGTGTGTAGGGGTGGGTGGGGAGGGGGTAGAAAAATATGTTCCGTATAAAAACTTGGTTTTTAAGTTTTGTGCAATCATGATACAAAACAAAAGTGTTATCATGATACAAAACAAACGTGTTATCATGGTACAAAACAAAAGTGTTATCATGATACGAAACAAACGTGTTATCATGGTACAAAACAAAAGTGTTATCATGATACAAAACAAAAGTGTTATCATGGTACAAAACAAAAGTGTCATCATGATACAAAACAAAAGTGTTATCATGATACAAAACAAAAGTGTCATCATGATACAAAACAAAAGTGTTATCATGATACAAAACAAAAGTGTCATCATGATACAAAACAAAAGTGTTATCATGATACAAAACAAAAGTGTTATCATGATACAAAACAAAAGTGTCATCATGATACAAAACAAAAGTGTTATCATGATACAAAACAAAAGTGTCATCATGATACAAAACAAAAGTGTTATCATGATACAAAACAAAAGTGCTATCATGATACAAAACAAAAGTGTTATCATGATACAAAACAAAAGTGTCATCATGATACAAAACAAAAGTGTTATCATGATACAAAACAAAAGTGTCATCATGATACAAAACAAAAGTGTTATTATGTTACAAACAAAAGTGTTATCATGATACAAAACAAAAAAGTATCATCATGATACAAAACAAAAGTGTTATCATGATACAAAACAAAAGTGTCATCATGATACAAAACAAAGTGTTATCATGATACAAAACAAAGGTGTCATCATGATACAAAACAAAAGTGTTATCATGATACAAAACAAAAGTGTTATCATGATACAAAACAAAAGTGTCAATCATGATACAAAACAAAAGTATTATCATGATACAAAACAAAAGTGTCATCATGATACAAAACAAAAGTGTTATCATGACTACAAAACAAAAGTGATATTCATATCATGATACAAAACAAAAGTGTTATCATGATACAAAACAAAACACGTTGCGCAATCATGCAAATTTTGATTAACAACCCCAACATTTCAATATTGCGTTATCGTCTGCGTATAATTTTAAAAAAAAATAGAAAATAAAAAAATGGCTTCTACGCGCATGGCAAGTGAATGTGACGAAATGTTATTTTTTTTCATAGCCACCCTGCAGGTTCATTGGCACGAAAAAAATGTCTCCACAGATTAATTACGTCATCAAAAATGGGGCACTTTTCTTTTTAAATCCATGCAGGAGATCCGAGATATGGCCGTTCCGGGATAGATTTCTACCACAAAGTGGAAATGAATCTTATGACGTTCACACGAAACTCGAAGTGTGACTCACCTCGTCACAGCGGATCCTCTTTTTATTTTTTTATTTAGCGCCCAACATGGTCAGTTAATCACTGGCACTCGGATCGATGACTGAATCAAAAATAATTTTTTTACGAAAGAGTGAATCAAGAGAGTTTCACGTGAGAGTTCGCATTTGATTCTAGATGAGTGAGTTGAAGGTTCAAATCATTGAAAAGAAGAAAAAAAAACCTGGAAGAGTGTATTGATTATAAAAACAACTGATTAGAATCATTCATTGGTGCAGATAGTCGCCTCTGTGACCTAGTTCTTGGAGCATTCCCCCATCCGAAGCCGACAGTCTTGGGTTTTGATTACAATTATTGTCGCGTTATTATGCACCCAAATGAATGCGAGAATGCTTAAACAAATATGACCAATTTGCTCTGCACTAACTCAAGTCTGTCAGTACTTGGGTCTGAGAAATGTAAACCAATGAAATGCAATGGAAATACGAAAAAGTAAACATTCATGAAGGGGGGGGGTGATATTTTATTTATTCAGATGTGTTTGCTGCATCTTAGCGGCTTCTATTCAAACTATGGTATCAAATAGGATCTTTACATCAATCATGGGAGAGGTATGTCCATAATTATGGCAAACTTATGAATTAATTAAAGGAAGCTCCCAATATGAACTGATCAAATGAAGTTCTCAAAATAAATTGAAGTCAAAAAAGAAGGTCCCAATATAAACTGATCAGAACTAAGGTCCCAATATGAACTGATCAAACGGAAGGTCCCAACATGAACTGATCAAAAAACGGAAAGTCCCAATATGATCAAACGGAAGGTCTCAAAATGAACTGCTCAAAGGAATGTTCCAATATTAACTGATCAGAACTAAGGTCCCAACATGAACTGATCCAACGGAAGGTCCTAATAGAACTGTTCAAATGAAGGTCCCAATATGAACTGATCAAACGGAAGGTCCTAATTGAACTCTTCAAATGTCCAAAGTTGGTGAGCAGCTGTGGCGCACATGCGTCGGTCCGATCAAAGAATCCCTGGGGGTACGTAAATAGAACCCATGCCGTAGAGTATTCAGACGGACGCGCTAACCCCCTACACCAAAATAGCGGTCATCTTAAACCAGATCTTACTCCTGGCATTTCTTTCTTGTCATTATGTTCTGAAAATGCCCAATGAAGACTAGGGCCCCACTCAGCATCACTGGGTAGGCTGAAACAGACATTTAGCCTTCGGCTCATAGCAGCCTTATAAATGGCCGAGTCCAGTAAAGGGGGGGGTTGGAAGCCTATACGTTTTCCACTGACTATAAATGGTACTTACGTAGATTAGAAGGTTTTATTTCCGTCTCACCCCTCGGTATGTACACATAATGGGTGGGATAGAGAGATTGATTTATGACAGAGGAAAGCTTGACCCCTTGATGTGTGCGTGTGTGAGGGGGGGGAGGGGGAGTACTTTACATCATTCCCTGTGAAATGAAATTATCTTAAGTCAGTTTTGAGTTGTATTTGATTTCGTGGGTTTAATAACGGGGGAAAGTTGACTTTTTTTTTCCCGCCACTTAAATGTAAAAATAAACTGTATATCTTACGACTGAAATGATGGATTAGATACAGGCCCGTAGCCAGAAGGGGGCTGGGGGGGGCTGAGCCCCCCGTGCGCTGACCTGAGCCCCCCCGTGCATGATTTGAGTTTTGACAAAATTTTAATAATGACGGCTATAAAACATCAATCATTTTGTTGCATAAATCAATAATAATAAAAACTTAAAAGTTTATATTTTGGCAATCATTCAGGCTATTTATATACCCTTACATATTAGCTTATCTAATTTTTGGGCATAAAAGATTGAATCTTGTTGAAGTTCACTTCTGGGTATTATGGGCAGCATTGGATTTGGTGCTTCAACAGCCGTGTGTGAGAGCAGTTTCTCAACCCTCACACGAATGCTCACCCCATATCGCAGATTAATGTTTACAAACAAGTCTAAGCAATCTTTTCCTGCTTACCATTTGAAAAAGATTTAACTGACAATCTGAATGCTGAAGCATTTTGAGTTAAATTCAGTGCTAAACCCAGGCCCGTAGCCAGGTCAAAGTAAGCAGGGAGGCACCAATACCAAACAAGGGGGCACCTTTCTCCATTTTAGTTACTTTTTCTTTATTTTTCCTCTTTTTCTTCTTTTTAAGTGGGGGGGGCACTCCACCTAGCGGGTGGAGCACAGCCCCCAGAGCTTGCCCTTGGCTACGGGGTTGGCTAAACCACGAAGTTTGCAAACCCCGAAACGTATAATAATATAAGTTCGCAACAAGTGCCGACCAGTGGGGGGCAGGGGAGCCAATGCCCAGGGGCCCGGCGAGTTTTAGGGACCCGGATTTGAGCTGGCCAATCAACTTTTAAAAATATTAATATCAGCCCAGGGGCCCGAAATTTCTGTCGATGGGCCTGTTCTTTAACCTTGTAATAGTTTTATATATTGATATCTTCTGAGGACAACTAGCAACTTAAATAAGTTAATAAAATAACACTGGCTTCTGACTTCATTTTTATACATATGTATAATAAAATAATGAAGTACAAACTCCGTGATTTCTGAGTGATGTTATTTAATTTGCAAATTTACTTTTTAGCAGAATTAATTTTATTTTAAATTGAATAATTGCCTTTCTTTTTGGTGATAGATCTGTTCTTTGTTTTCCAATGTTTTATAAGAAATATCACACAAATAGCTAAGCTATATTCGTGCATCTTTGTCGTTATTCCAGGGTTGTACGTTAAACAAACAGTATAATAATATAAATCGGGTATCTATTATGTAACGATTGTGTAGCAGAACTATTGGTCAATATATTTATAACAGGAATCAGAAATTGCTCAGCCTCAATACATTTTTATCATTAAAACTCTTTACTATTTAAATTATTTTTAACAAAACTGCAACATGCCATGCATTATTTAAACGTAGTTAAAATTATACATTTCTAATTAATAGCTAAACAATTGGTACTAAAATGCACATTTCCAGATATGGAACTGCAAAAAATTTCTTGGGGAAGGGACTCACTGAGATCCCCTCCCCAAACCCCTCCTCTCCGTTAGCAAGCTTTCGGCGCTTCGCGCCTACATTTTCGCCCCCCCCCCCGAACATTTCTTCTACCCCACCAGGGGCGGATTTAGGAGGGGGGGCCGTTATCGCAAGTTTAGGTAATACATCATTAAATTATCGAAATATTTGTTGTTCAAAGACCAATTTTCAACAATGAAAACAGTTTTGCCCCCCGCGGGGGTTAATGTTTTGCCCCCCCCCGTCAAAGTTGTCTAGATCCGCCCCGATCATATCTTCGGCACCCCCCCCCCCCCCGAAAAAGATTTCTTCGCCCCCCCCCCCGAAAATGTCTTCGGCCCCCCCCCAATCCAATATTCCTGGCTACGGGCCTGATTAGATAAATCGTTAGACAACACACATAAAAGTAGATTATGGTCTCTATTTTTGTTTGTATGTGTGACCAGTGATCATTTAATTAGTCTAGAGCAGGGGTCGGCAACCTTTTTGAGACGGAAGAGCAAAAAGTTATAATTTACAATTTAATTTTCTCAATGTTTTTTAAAGAGCCACTAAAATTTTTGTTTCAATATTATGGTATTTGATTAGGATTAGGTATATAAAATAATAATATTATTATTATTTGCACATGGAAATGGAAGGCCGCAATTTGACATCGAAAGAGCCGCATGAGGCTCGCGAGCCGTAGGTTGCCGACCCCTGGTCTAGAGAAAAGGTGGGTCAAGCTTTTTTTTGAACCGTGGGACACAATGGATTCTTAACTCGGCCTGAATAGCCCGGATTAAAAGATGGATGAAGTGTTTACATGAAGAAATGTGAACTACATGTAAACATGACTGAAGTTATATCAGCGGAGGGGAGTGGTCAGCGGGCCACATCAAACAACCAAAACGGGCCCTCCTTGGCCCATGAGCCGTAATCTGACCATGTCTGTACTATAGTTAAGGCATACAAAATGTGAAGTCTGTACAAAAAAAAAAATAAATAAGCTTTGTTATTGTGTAAATCGTCTTCAATTGAAACACGGTATGTGTTGGGGGGGGAGCATTAGGTAACTTCCCCCGACCCCCCCCCCCCCGCTTTCTGCAGCCCAAATATTTTCACACAAATTCAGCTCAGACGCGGACGGATAAGAAAATGCCCAACTCTCATACTACTAAAATATCAACCCGTTAGATAAACACTGAATAAAATAATAAACAAACCGTTGGATTGGAATGGGAGGAGGAGGTTGGGGGTGGTGATAGGGTGGGGGGTGGAGGGTTGTGAAGTTGAGCGCTTTACCACACGACCATCCGAACCACCCCCCTGAAGGGCTGGGCTAGGTAGGAGGTCTGCTTTTCCCTAACGGTGCATATAAGGCATACAGCTGAACCCATCATGCCCTTATTAAGATACGTTTATCCAGTGATGAGGGTTGAATGCATGGGGGTTGGGGAGGGGATGGGACTTCAGGAACCCCAGACAAGGATACACACAAATTTTCTGATTAGGGCACATCACTCAAAACATTTGGGCCCACATTTTTTTTAAGCGACAGTAATGTCACACTGGTAAACCGCGGCAGTTCTCACTCATTAGTCACACACACACACACACACACACACACATAGTACATCCCACACTGACCGCCCCCCCCCACCGCAAAGTACCCGCCCCTTATCAAGTACACGCTCTCACAACAGTGCTAAACAGCTTAACGGATTTCACAGAAAGAAACTGCTGTCTGTTTTACCATCATAAATTTGGCTACTTAAACAATGGGGGGGAGGGGGGGGGAGCGGACAGAGAATGACAACATGACGTAATAACTCATTGCAGTGGGAACTCTACCGGGGGGGGGGGGTGTTGCTAGGGGAGGAGACGATCATGCCAGGAGGAGCTGAAAGGGACAATCAAGCGAAGGCGAAGGCCCCAACAAGTTCAGCCTGTGGTGGTGATGGTGGGTGCCATGTCTAGATGGGTAGAGAGAGTGAGAGTGAATCTGAGTTTGATATTAATATAGGACCGCTATTTGTTAAGTCTTCCACTTCCCAGACGGGGGGTGGTGGTGGTGGGGTGAACAGGGTAGCTATTTTGGTTTTCCACCCCACGGGGGTGGGGGGGGGTGATGTAGTAAAGGGTGAGGGAGGGGAACAATTTTAAAAAAAAACATATATTTGCCGTGTCGGAAAAAATCGATACCTCGAGGGCAATCACAAATAAACGTGGCATTGTATTCGATTACCGGGCTGCTCTCACTGCAGTTGACGCTCGCGCCTGGGTTGTCTTTTGTCATTTCATTTGTTGGTTTGTTTGTTTCGTTTCGTTTTTCGGCTGTTCTTTTTGCTTTGCTTGCCTTTATTTTTTCAGAAAAAAATCTTGAACCCATCATGTGACCGGAACTTGTTTAAACAGGGAGGGCGGGTGCATTCCTCGGTTGTAAAGAAGAGACAAGGTTTTTGGGGTAGTGACAGCAGAAATTTATGTTCAGAGCCGTAGCTACCTATTGTGTCGCCCAATTTTTTTAGAGCATTTTCGAAAAAAAATGCTCTATTGTCCCCGTTTTGTCTGTCTGTCTGTCTGTCTGTCTGTCATCACCCTAGATCTCAATAACCATAAGTCCTAGACCCATGATGTATATATCATTTTGTAGGTCTTGGCCTACCAAGAAATGACTTTTTTTCCATTCCGCGATCTGACCTCTCAGGGCCGTAAAAGGGGCCTTATAATGTACTGTTTTTTACTATATAAGCTATATTAATAATGGACCGCCCTATATCTCAGCAACCATAAGTCCTAGACCCATGATGTATATATCATTGTGTAGGTCTTGGCCTGCCAAGTGTACATCAAAAGTCAATTTCTCGATTTGACCTCTCAGGGCCAAAATATAAGAGTTTGTTATGTACCGTTTTGCTTATATTTTAAATATAAATAATAAAAGCTAATCAAAGGGGCGTAATCATTATTTATTTTTGTGACAGTTATTCAACATGACTTACTTGTCCTTTTAATATCTTTTTTCAGATATATGCATTACACAATTGAATTTATAAACATTTCCAAAATTTACAAATATTTACTGAAAGATAACAAACGTACTGAAAATGCGCTAACACATCCTGTGTCCAGAATGGAACAGGCTTAATTGCTTGTTTTGTGTTGTGCTCCTTCTACCAATGGGGAAAAGCATTAAACAGAGCTCTTTCGGCGCCCGTTTCTAGTTCGGCGCCCTATGCGGCTGCACGAACTGCAGTACACTTTCCTACGCTACTGCTTGTGTCATAGCAATGTGACTTTTTTTTTAACCAATGACTGACATATAACAACGAGGCGTAGATTTTTACTTTAGTAGATTAGCATTTTCATTGTGGGAGGAATGGCGAAATAATAGATTTCATCTGATAGGTTGGTGCTCCGTGCAAAAATAAAATCCACTAAAAAGTTTTATGAAATGCTTTATCTTGATGTATTATTATACACACGCAAAATACATATTTAAACTAAATTATATTAAATTTGTGTAGGAGGGGGGAGGGGGGATGGGGGAGTCCGCTAGGGGGTTAGTCCCGGTGGGGGGAGGGGGGTCATGCGGGGTGGGGGGTCTTGTTCGGATGCTTATCGTTGGTAATGCTACAAGTTGGGGGTGGGGTGAGCAATATCGATACGCTGTAAGGCCATAGTTTCCCCCACCCCAAGGGACTTCAAAATGTCCCCCACGGCCTGTCTACTGTCTAGCCTATGCTCTTCTGGTAAATGGAGAGGATAAATGCATCCAAAAAAAAAAACAATGTCACTGTTGCTGTAAGCTAAAAAAAAAAAACTTTGTGTGTAGAAATAATAGGTCATTTCTTCATATGACTACTGTCTTGTCCCAGATTTGAATCCCTGACATTCGCGATTACTTTCAACACCTCTTTCAATTTCATCCGCTTGTCAGGGGGGGGGCAAAGTCTTTGAGGCTCCCATCACTTTCGAAATGTATCTATTTTATATATGTTTCTGTAAAATACGGGTGAAGAGAGTTACCCCCCCCCCCGATGTCATAGTTTGTCCGGGGGGGGGGGCAAGAATTCCTGGCTTCGGTCCTGGAGAGAGAGAGAGAGAAAGAAAGAGAATTGAAAGCCAGGAGTTAACTTACATCCAAGATGATATCTGACATATACATAACCTTATCAGACAGATACGAGACCTTATCAGACAGATACATGACCTTATCAGACAGATACATGACCTTATCATATCAGACAGATACTTGACCATATCAGACAGATACATGACCTTATCAGACAGATACATGACCTTATCAGAAAGATACACGATCTTAAATAATTACAAATTAACTTTTTTTTTTTCTTTTTCCGTTTTCCCCAATTTCAACTTTTCAAGTCTGTTGTTTATCAGGGGAGACGACCAATGTGATTCTCATCAAGTTCACTAACTCAGACTTGACGAGATTCATAAATTATATAATCTTCAAGACACTCTCTGAGTCCCAGTTCAGTTATTAGCAATAAATAATGATAAAATAAACAGCTTCAGAATATTTCATATGTATTGAAGAATAAAAAAATGTATTCCATATGCTATCTTTTTTTTTAAAAAGTTTACTTCTTATTTATAAAGACATGAAATATCTTCACCAGTGAAAACTGGAATATAACAAACCAATCTTTCATACAGACTTAATCAACAGCTGACAGAACACTTTTGATTACCTCTAATTTACGCTCTGAACTTGAAAGTATGTTCCAAGTTACTTTATTTCCACTCCTCATTTATAATGCTAGCTGATATCTCCCTTCATGTAAACTTTAACATTAGAAGACAGTCTTCTCTTATAAACTTCTGTTTGTTAAAATTTATTTTATTTTATTTTTTAAATTGCAATGTTCGTGCTGTTTGAGTTAGCGCGGAGTGTGGATCTAGAGATAAAATTATTCTATTTAAATAACGGAGGTAAAACAAAAAGTGCAATCGGTTATTCCCTTCGTTTACAACACGATCAATTGACATGGGTGTGTTTACTCAAACCTTCCTGCGGGGTACACTATCATCATGCATTTGTATACCAGGACGTGAGATTCTGGAATAGACAGATCTAATTATAAACCAAGTAAGACAATGGCGGTAACAATAAGATCGTGTTATTTATCTTCTTACTGCGAAGATTGGAAAAAGGCAACCAGTCCAGTATCTTACATGTTTAGAATGAAACATGTCCGGTATAATATACGCCCAGTAACTTACAGGCCCAGTAACTTACACGCCCAGTATCGTACACATCCAGTTTCGTACACGCCCAGTATCGTACACGTCCAGTATCGTACACACCCGGTTTCGTACACGCCCAGTATCGTACACGCCCAGTATCGTACACTTGTAGTATCATATTACTAGGCTAGTCTGAAAGAGATTCACTTTGTTTCAATGTTTGTGTTTGTATGGGTGTTTGTGTAGGTGTTTGTGTGGGTGTAACATTTCTATCAAATACGATAAAATCCAAAAAAAATAAAAAAAAAGTAATAATAATCTAAAGCCATTTGTCACAAGACTGTGAAATTGATGTTTACATTTAATCTGATTTTCAAGCCACATGACAGACTGTTCGTATAGACATTTTCTAGCCGATGGGCTGAGGCGCCGACTCTATTAATACACTTCCTATATATAATTGTGTATTGTTCTCATTTTATGTAACATAATACCCTAAAGGAGACGGAATTATTGGTATTTCTCAAAACTGTAGAATCTATGTGTTAAAAAAGGGTGCGGATGTATGCATTTGACCAGCGGGGATGAAAGAAGGGCACCATAATAAAACCGTCCCATTATTGGTTTATAGGATCTAAGAGATTTCATCTCATCCTTACAGGAACTTTGCACACACCAGCGTCCAGTCGCCACTACCAACATTATTACCTCTTTTCTTTTTTATTTGATGTTGGTATTTGTTGTTGTTTGTCTTTTTATTTGCTTATTATCGTTTCATACAAAAAGGAGTAGAGCGCTCGACTATCGGACTGACGGTCTGGGTTTGATTTTCGGTGAAAAGCAAGGTTTTTGGTCATGGTTAAGGTTTTTTTCATGTCTCCCGTTGTGCCTCCATGGTCATTGCACTATTGGTTATTTTTTTGGGATGAAAGTAAGGCTAACCCTAATCCTATTCCTAGCCCTAAAAAAAAAAAGTCCGTCTAGAGCGTAACCGTAGCCACTTCGTATTAGAAATACCCCAGCAACACCTTCAGTGACACAAAAACACTTAACTTCAAACCTTGAGATGCAATACTAAAATCATTTAATCGATCCCTTGAATACCATGTACCAATGACACTATATTCGCACGACCTCGCATACCAGGTGTATAACACGACTTCTCGCTCCAACAACCGGACATCAACTCACTGTCCACACAGTCCAGCTACACACACACAGACACGCGACGCACCAAACTCAGTCTCCAGTTACACTCTGATGCTCTCCCCTGCACACACACAAACACACACACACACACACACACAAACACAGTCAATCTGTGACAATAACTATAATAAAAAAATGTTGAGGTAATCTCCTGAAAAAACAAACAACTAATGTCTTTAATTAAGGCGGCCCCGGTTGGTTGATGTACGCCATTAAGTGTCACAGGTGGCCATACGGCACCGCACGCGGAAAAGGTCGGGAAGAAAATAAAGTAATCATCTGTAGAGCTCAGACAAAAAATGTAATTACAGCAGTAAAGATTTATACGTCATAAGATGCGGGCTCGATTGATAATGACGCCTAAGGCGTAACTTGGGAGGGGGGGTCCAAATTCAAAAGTGACCCCCGGGCCCCAGCTTGAGGGGGGGGCAAACATTTTTTTTCCATTTAAACATTAAGTACATTATCTCATGTCAGGATGTCGAATGTCAAAAAGGCAGGGGCTCCCAAAGAGGCTAAGCCCCGCCGGGCCCCCAAATCCCTAGGTTCGGCACTGGATGACGCAGAACGCACATTCATAAAGTAGGCCCAAGGTCAAGTACGCATCTCCCGACACCAAAAAATACCCCCCCCCCTTTTTTTTTTCTTTTTTTTTAATTCGGGAACCAGTGACTGACATTAAGTAGCTTATACTAACATGCAAGTCTAAGTGTATGTTTAGTTACTCTATCACTCAATCAGACAGGAAGTCGCTCTGCCTAGGACCCTACTGTCCCGAGGTCGAAATGGCGCGGGTTCGACACGTCCCGGGGGTCGAAAAGTTCGGTCACCGACTTCGACAAGTGGTCCGCCAGATTGTTTTGCCTTGTTCGTATAAAAACACTAGCTAATCATCAATAATTATGCAGAATTATAAAATGTATGTCAGCACAGTTTAAGGGGGGCGGGGGGTTGGGTGGGGGTGGAGGGGGGAATAGTTTAATTAAAGTATCGAACATTAGATAAATAAACAGATAGCTCCACCTACACTGATTTCAGGTGAGCCGAGCGTGAGCTACATGCTGTGGTGGGGCGATGAGTGGGTCACCCTGGGGATCTGAGGGGTGCGTCGTGCAGCCAATAAATGTCAGTGTGACGGGAAGTGGGTCGGTAGGTAGATACAGAGGATAAATTTATACTGAAATTTACAAGGAAAGATAGACAAACAGACAGGCATGCATGCAGGCAGAGAGACAGACAAAAACAGGCAGACGGATAGATAGATAGATAGATAGATAGATAGATAGATAGATAGATAGATAGATAGATAGATAGATAGATAGATAGATAGATAGATAGATAGATAGATAGATAGATAGATAGATAGATAGATAGATAGATAGATAGATAGATAGATAGATAGATAGATAGATAGATAGATAGATAGATAGATAGATAGATAGATAGATAGATAGATAGATAGATAGATAGATAGATAGAAAAACAAAACTGATATTTTTCATAGTTCTTTTTTTTTATTCTATTCACGTGACCGTCACACATAATCAAATATAATTACATATAATCAATCACTCCACGGGTAATATTCCAATCACTCTTATGCAGATATGTTTTGTCTATTCTCGCTTCTGACGGTCAGTTAAACGGTTGTTGCTGGGTTTTGTTGTTTTAAATAATCGGTTATATCACGGCGACCTCAACTGGACACGCTAAACTCGCCAATATAAAACTTCATTGTTTGGAATAACAGAGCTTGATACTATCAGCTCCAGCCGATGGCAGTGGAGGAGGGGGGGATGGGTGTTGGGAAGGATCCAGTCTGACACCCAGCGTTCAGCAGTAAGGGGGGGGGGGGGTTTACGGGGGTTGTGGCAGTGCGGTTAGGGCAGGTGTTAACAAACCGCCGTTGAAATCCGAGTTTTCTCGAAACCCGTGACACGTTGTTAACGTGTCATTCGCCTGGGGACACTGCGGGGTGGCGAACCCACGCCCTTCGTGCCACGGTCGCTCGGTAATTGTTGGTTTGACTGGCACGTTAGAGAAATAATAAATAAATAAATAAAGAAAACAATTAATTACCGGACAAAATAAATGGACTAATTTGTAAAATGTAATGTATTATATGGAAATTAAATGTATTGTAATTCTTTATCATTGAAATCAGCAATGTGTTATATTTCTTTTCAAATCATCTGGTTGACCTGAATGTCAGAATATAAATAAGAACTTAAGGCCACGGTGACATACAAACAAATAATTGGTCTTAAAAAGCTTAGAGCAGTGGTGGCGAATCTATGGCGCGCGGCCCACAAAAGTTCGCCATCTCTGGCCTAGAGCATCTATGACAAAGGATGATCAACTTTTCGACAATCAAACGATTGGGCCGCATAAAAAGCAGAAGTATTAGTGTTGAGATGAATTAATAATCTAAAAGTCATTGATGGCTCATTTGACTCTTTGGTCCCGGGTCGCACTCAGCTCCGATCTTTGACAAAGGAGGGTCAAATTTTCGAACCGCGGGTCACTTCGGGTACTTCAATCCAACGATTGGGCCGCACAAAGAGCAGAAGGATTAGTGTTGAGATGAATTAATATAAATTGCATCTCAAAGTCATAGATGGTTCATTTGACTCTTTGATCCGGGTCGCACTCGGAACCCCCCCCCCCCGCCATCTGCTCGTTGACATCCAGGACATTCATTTGAACACTTCATCCATCTACTCTATGTCCTTTCATCACAACCGAAGCGGGTAGCGCAATGGCCGTGGAGGCGCCACAGGAGACCTAGGTAGCTAATTATACACGCCGGGAGTGGAACCCATGACCCACAGCATGCAGGTCCGGCTAAAAACAAACGCACCAGCCCCAGCTTCACAAATACATTTAGTTTTTAGGGAACCTAGAAATATTATATCATACTAGGGGCCGTCCATAAAGTACGTCACGCTATTTTTGACGATTTTTGACCCCCCCTCCCCCCTGTCACAAATCTCGGGACCCCCCCCCCCTAAAGTACGTCACACTTTCGAATAAAATTTTTTTAATTAAGAACTAATTAAAATTTTATCGAAAACTTAAATCGCACTTCACTATTAAACTGCCTTAAAATATAAATATTAAAAGAACTATCAGATTATTAAATGAGTTTAATAGCAGAATAACTAATTGTCAATAGTTGTAACAGTTATTCTTTGAAACAGTAACTCAATCAATTGAATTTGAAAAAAAAATTGCAAAAATTAGATTGACAATTATATAATAAACATCATTTATCTGCTACCTATTCATTTACAATGGGTGAGGTGAACTTTGAGATAATCTTCCGATTATGCATTCTATTGACACAGGATAAGAAGTAGATTAGCGAAACTTGGCCTCAACCAGTGATTAAATAATAAAAATGGAAACAAAACAATGTGACTAAAAAAAGGACCAGATTGACAAATTATGTGAGCAGCTCTGGTGCTATATTGAATATGTTTATAGTGGGCCTGTGAATTATGTTTAATTAAAAAAATATTCACTAGATATCATCCATCCATGGTGAAGTATTCATCCGTAGTTAAGACTGACATAAATCTTTCCGCATCATCGTTTCCTGGAAGGATAGTTGCAGACAGATCAACTTCATCCTCATCTAGCCACTCAACATCCTCTGAATGTGCATTTTCCATTCTGCCAATAATTGCCATGAGTTCTATTTGCCTTCTAGCAGCGATTCTCAAAGGATGAATGTGTTTTATCTGAGTTGATTCTGGAAAATTTGGGGTTGGCACATTCTCCTAGGAGACGGGTGGTCGAGTGGTATAGAGCGCTCTTTCAGGTCCTGGTGAAAGTTCCCAAGTCCACCCAGCTTTAAATGGGTACCTGACTTTATGTTGGGGGAATAAAGGCGGCTGTGAATTGTGCCAACCACACAATCCCTTCATATGCCTAGGTTATAGAAACAGATGAATTCTACACTTCATCTGCCCCTGATGGCCCTTTAGGGCTAAGGAAATTTTACTTTTTTACATTCTCCTGCGCTTGAGCTCTGTGTTATCCTGTATGTTTCTTCAACATTGTTTGTGAGGCAAAGTATAAGTGACACACTTTGCAAATTCGATCATGTAAGCTGGTCTGCAAAGATGGACAATAAAGATCATATGGTTGCACTTTAAAAACTCCTGTTGGTCTAGGCATAATGTCATCAAATTTGAGAGTTTGTGCCACAAAAAAACAATGAAGGAAATGTATGTGCATCTGCATCTGCTCTTTCTGAAGCTCTGAGTCCATCAGTTGTTTGGTTGATTGGGATTGGATTTGGAGGAGGAAATAATCTCGAAGGTAAAACGTTGAAAAATGAGCTCCGTACTTTGTCGCAACATTTTATGTCCTGACATTTCACAATTTCAGTGAAGTATTGGCTGGTGAGAACAAGATGGTCCAACCATTCTTATCCTTCGACATCAGTCCTGCTGCATCCAATTCAGATTTCTCAGTATTGATATATTCTGCAACTGTTGGAAATTGGTCAACAATCACATGCGACCAGATTTCAGCTAAAGTTTCACCTGCAAACTTGAAGTTTGTTCTTTCCAAATCCTCATTTATTGTTCTGCCCTGCGAATCAAAGTGAATGCCATAATGTTCATTTGGCAATATGACACCAGACAGTTCGCTGCTAAATGGAGCCTTTCGATGTTCCACGCGATTATAAGCACTTCTTCCTGGTGCACTGGTTGCAAGGAATAAGGCATCAATATTATTTTAACGAAGAGATGGATTTCAACTTCAATTACGGTAATTTTTTGTATCATAATACAAATTCCAAATTTCTTTATCAGTGATATAATTATGCAGCAGACAACAAAGAAATAATAACACTTCCGTAAGGCTACTGATAAAACAAGGCTTTGCAACAGTTTATTAGCGGTCCTAACTAGCATGAGGAATTGTGAACAACACATTGAAAAGATATGCATTTCATGCTATTTTGACATAAAACTAATTCAAGTGTTTCACAATTTTTTTTGAAAATTATTTTTAAAACTATTAAGTTTTACTAAAAAAATAAAAAAAAGTAAATTAGAAATAAAATTAAAAATATATAAAAGATGTGTTTCACACTTGGCCTGACCCCCCCTCCCCCCCTGTCACAAACTGTCACACTTTCTTATA
>JAGDYQ010000008.1:3857100-3880769 GCA_021962125.1 Bulinus truncatus
TCTGTAATCAGAGACGGGGGGATCTGTTATCAGAGGCAGGGGGATATGTAATCAGAGACAGGGGATATGTAATCAGAGACACGGGGATCTGTAATCAGAGACAGGGGGAAATGTAATCAGAGACGTTCTTATGGATAGGCAAACTATGTAGATGCCGGAGAATCTTCACCCACAACCTTCGCTACAAGGGGGTGAAGACCTCCGGCATTCACATGGTTTGCTTATCCCCATAGAAACGTCTCTGACATTTCCCCCCTGTCTCTAGTGGGCAGGTGTCCCCGTGGCTCTCTGATTACATATAGGCAAACTATGTGAATGCCGGAGAATCTTCACCCCCCCCCCCAACCTTCACTTCTAAGGGGGGTCGGGAAATCAAATGCCGTAATCCAACAAAAAATTGCATTTCCTAACGGGACTAAATAGCTATTAATGTAGGCTGTGTAATATTAAATGCAAATGTATGTCATTTATATGTTTTATTTGTTCTGTATTTTGTGTTCCCATAATTGCATGGCGCCAGCACACAGCGTTGTTTACAGGTGACATGCAAGTAGGAAATGTATTCTAATAATAGCATTGATTGAGACTCTAGCATCCTGTCAGTCTCTCAATATCGATAAATACCAAGACACAGGTTTGTAGCACTGTGTGTCTGTGAGTAACCCGGACCCAGCATTGACCTAAAGGGCTTTATGGGGGTGGGGGTGGGCCATAAAGTAATCAGAGGGTACGTCGACATGGAGGCGTAACAGGCGTTGAGGCACGGGACCAGGGCGGATATTTGACCTAAAGTCTGAGATGGACAGAGGGACAAACAAAAAAAATAAAGGGAGAGACGAAATTTTCACGTACTATTGGACGAATATACTTAATTAAATAGATAGATAGATAGATAGATAGATAGATAGATAGATAGATAGATAGATAGATAGATAGATAGATAGATAGATAGATAGATAGATAGATAGATAGATAGATAGATAGATAGATAGATAGACAGACAGACATGCAGACAGACAGACAGACAGATAGATAGTAAGTAGGTAGGTAGATAGGTAGGTAGGTAGTAGGTAGGTAGGTTGATAGATAGATAGATAGATAGATAGATAGATAGATAGATAGATAGATAGATAGATAGATAGATAGATAGATAGATAGATAGATAGATAGATAGATAGATAGATAAAAAAATGAGCTACAAGTGTCCCCCTATAAGAGACACTTCTGGTCTAGACACACAATGGGTAATAACTGTCGCATTGACCCGAAATATTTCTGTTTTAATGCTGGTGCATTTACTTGTACACAATCATTAGACAAACCTTTTCACAACTATTTTTTTTTACTTAAGTTCGATTCGAAGACTCTGTGAATACAATACACGGTGTAGTGTTAAATATGTTCAACCTTGATTTCTTTCTCCCATGTCATTACAAGCCAGCCCGAAGCAGTCACACGGTGTCGTTGGGAAATGTCCATTTGAAAAAAATTGTGTGAGTGTTTGTCGATGTGACACAGCTTCAGGAGGGGAAATGTTTAAAGAGATAAACAAGAGCTGATATTTATGGGATCGGGATGGTGCTTTGAACAGAAAATTATAAGTTGTATGGTTTGTTTAATGGTTGGCAATTTAGTTTGTGTTTAAATGTATAAAATCGTACAAATTGTGGGGGGAGAAAGCGATGTTGATTTCAACGCAATGGCAGTTGGCGAAGTAATTTCACGAGTACGAGTGTTGCCAGATTTTTTTATAATTGTATTCCGCCGAAACTCAAAAAAAAGAAAAAACCCCGCTAGATGAGTCAAATTGAATAGGAATGTGTGGAAATTTTCTTCTGATTTGCAAGGCAATATCACCCCAACCCATTGCGATAAAAAAACAAAAAAAACACCACCCAGACGATGGGGGTAACCCACCAATCAGGCAACATTGGAAAGTCGCAAAGAAACACTACCAGCTAATTAATTTAGAATGGTTATGTACAAAATTACAAACATACTTTTTAGACCAGTAATCGAATCTTAAGAATCACAGTATATATTGGATTTAAATCATCAGGTCTTAAAACTGTCACTTTCTTATTCATACAAGCACTACTATGCTGATAATATGCTGTATAACAATGTGCTGTATAACAATGTACAAAGTAAAAAATATGCTGTAAATCAATATGCTGTATAACAAACGATCTGTTGTATAACAATGTGTTGTATAACAATGTGATGTATAACAATGTGCTGTATAAAATATGCTGTAAAACAATATGCTGTATAACAAACGATCTGTTGTATAACAAATGTGCCAAATATAAAACAATGTGATGTATAACAATCTGCTGTATAATATTCTCTTATTTTGTTTGTCAGTTACTCTGTAAAAAAAAAAATAATAAATTGGGGGAGAGGGGAACAAAATCATTCAGGGGAAAAAAATCGATTTGGTAAAATATGTATTTCTAAACGGTACAGTCAAGACGGAAAGTAAAAGAGGATGGTTATATAAAGTTATATCTTACATGTCAGTGACGCATTTTAGTATTAGTGACGGTACCCCTAGACAAAAAACCACAAATATAGGACAAGCCCCTAATTTTGTAAGTCACTGTTACCCGTGATTAACATTTACAGAGCTTCTCCACTGAATCCCCGTCCCCCCACATCGAAGTGATCATGGCCACAGTTCATGTGACACCCCCCCTCACAATCGCCATTGTGTCCCAGACGAATGTAAGAAGACAGTTGTGCATACAACAGGGACTGGTCTAGGGATCTGAACCCTCTGCTACATGTGCAACGGCCAGTTGAGTTTCGCAGCTTCACCTCACCTCACCAATCACAAAATGGTTCGATCAGGTATTGATTTACTCGAATCAAAATGCGAAACACGCAACAAAAAAGAAAAAGGGGGTGTGATAGGAGAGGGGGCGAATCGTTACAAAAACAAACAAAATTGTTGATAACTGATCAATATAATTGTTGATAACTGATCAATATAATTGTTGATAACTGATCAATATAATTGTTGATAACTGATCAATATAATTGTTGATAACTGATCAATATAATTGTTGATAACTGATCAATATAATTGTTGATAACTGATCAATATAATTGTTGATAACTGATCAATATAATTGTTGATAACTGATCAATATAATTGTTGATAACTGATCAATATAATTGTTGATAACTGATCAATATAATTGTTGATAACTGATCAATATAATTGTTGATAACTGATCAATATAATTGTTGATAACTGATCAATATAATTGTTGATCGATTGAACTAATAATTGTGGCATGTGTCTGATCGTGTATGTGTGTTTGCGCTTGATGTGTGTGTGTGTGTGTGTGTGTGTGTATGTGTGTGTGTGTGTGTTTAAAAGACTTGAGGAAAAAAGTCCTAAAGCTTTCGTCTTTCAACAGCGACAATTTAACAGACTCCGGACAAATCCAAACGATTAGATTTTAAAATCCGAATGACAAGTATTGATCTTGATCGATGGTGAGTAGCATCCGGTCACCCACAACCCTAGACCACCCCACCCCCCTACACACACACACACACACCTCCCAACCGCCCAGTATAGTCTATTGCACAGACAGACACAAACGACAATCAAACAGTCTAGAACTAGATAATACATAGGACCTAGGACAAAACGAATCGTATCATTAGATAACTTGTTCAACATACTTTCTGGTTTTGAGAAATTCGTTGGATAGCAGATATTTGTCTGTTTGGTTTACCACCAGTCCATTCCCCCAACCCCATGGGGGGTGGGGGAGAGGTGGCTGTTGGAGACTAAACAGCTGATAAACTTCAGCTCGGTTGACCAAATACGGTAGGTTTTCAACCCAAGTCTAAAAGTGGAGGTAACCTTACAAAAAACGTTTATTGTTCTGTTCCTTTCTCTATCTGTCACTCAGACACCCGTACACACAAATACAAACACTTGAATACTAACAAACACACAAACGTACAAACACACACATACAAACACTTGAATTAAAAATAATAACACACATATAACAACACAGACCCATACTTCATACAAACACACATACGTATAAACACACACGTACAAACACTTGAATACAAACAATAACACACATATACAAACACACACACACTCGTACAAAAACACTTGAATACCAACAGTAACACCCAAAAGAAATCTGCAAACATTTCATCCAGATTAGATTAAGTCAAACTATAATCTTCCTTTTACCCCCTTTTTTTTTTACCGATCAAGTTTCAATTATTTCATTCACCATTCTTTGAGCCACTGTCTACTTACGAGACAGGTAACTCGACATTCAGATGGGAGGTAACCCTTTGTGTCAAGTGGAGGGTCGTGGAGCAGTTACTTGTACATGGCTGTAAATATGTTTACTTAACAATTTAAAACAATGTTGTACGTTGAGATGCCGTGTTGCTATAATAGCTACCCCATCCCCTCCCATTCCCCTCCCCTTCATGACATTTTTTTTACTCATTGCTTATTATGGGCTTTTTTTACGGGTCGCACGTTGCAACGTCCCTGCCTGTAGCTGGGAATTGAGCTCTCTCTCTCGACTCTCTCTCTCTCGACTCTCTCTCTCTCTCTCTCTCTCTCTTTGAACTCTCTCGGTGAAACTGCGGACTGAGACTTAGTCTCTTAGAGCCCGTGAGATCAGACTTGCTGTGTCTTTCAACATCTGGAAACTGCCATAGAGCCCGATGGCCAGCAAGCTTCCGGACTGGTCCAACCTGTGGTCCGCCAGTCCGGGGCACTCGAAAAGCACGTGATCCACGGTTTAAATTGAATTGAGCTAGCCACACCCATCCCATAAAAATCGGTGAAAAACGTCTGATGACCCATGTGATCTTTGTAGACAACTAGATGTATACCCGGCGTTGCTCGGGAAGTCGACGCTCCGTCGTTGCTCTGTATAGACTATTTAACGAAATATGCATTTACGAAGTTGAACATCTCTACGTACATGGTAACATGTGGGCGTTATTAAATGTTACAAATACCTACTTGGCATATGTACCGATGTCGTCGTAGCGCACGTGTAGGGTTTTTTTCGGACAGAAATGTATAGATCTAAAGTAAGCGCTCTCTATTTTATCTATTTTCACGCGCACTCTAATTTCAAAAGAGCTGAGGAGAAATTAAAAGGCTTTTAACAGTACTCTACAAAAGCATTAGTACGCTCTTGTATTTCAATGTACTGCAATTACCGCATCGATTTCTTGGCTGTATTTAAATGAAGAGGGGGGAAAAATGGGGCAGGGAATGATTGAATTAATATGTCGGACATGAAGATTGATGGACAACATCAGAGAGAAAAACGGAATCAAAATTTACTCTGAAAAAAGTCTTGTATCTGTTTCAAGCATGGCCTTAGAGTATAGAATCAGACAAACAAACTCGTGTTTTTTATTTTTTTTTTTTAAAGAAAAAGAAAACATTCTTCAGCCTATAAGTACAAAGCGCTGATGAGAAAATAAAACCAATAATAAAATGTAAAACGTGTACGAACTTTAATCTATGAGACAACTGTTACAAAGGGTTTATTGTAAACCCCCCCCCCCCACGCACACACACATACACACACACCCACACCTGTTAATAGTATCATTAAAAAGAATCAAATAAAATAATAGCGATTTTGGGTTCTGCGTTAAATCGAAAGTAAAGAATTAATACAACAGTATTCCAGTTTAAAATACAAACATGAAAAAAATCGGATCTGCCCGAAACCAACAAATAACCTAGCCTACCGATCAAGCCTAAGGGATATAACTCTATGCAAAGGGTTTCGCAGGGTACGGCTAGTAGGTATGGATGGTCATGAGAATGGGGCTGATTTACCCTGAGTGGGTTACTGAGTTGACACGGCCATGGATATCTAGATACCAGGATAGACAACCAAACAAAATTTCATTCTAGCTGTGTACGGTTTAGGCTGACGCAAGGATTTTTTTCTTCTTTGTGTTTGTGGATTGTTTAATTTATTTTTTTTTTCTGAATATAATGTCTTCAAAAATATCCTACACACAGAGAATTGAATGTAGTTTAATAAAAAAGTAACTTTTATTGAAATGAATCATAATGAATTTTTTTCTTCTTTGTGTTTGTGAATTGTTTAATTAATTTATTTTTGTTTATTTTTTTCATCTAAACTTTTTAAAAATAATAAAATACTTGCATAATAATATCACTTTGAAACATATATTGTTAAAAAGCCCTTTTCAATTTACTTTACATTTTCATATATATAACTATAATAACATATATAATTTTTAAAATAAAAGCTTTAGAGAAATATTAGTCGATAAAAATTTTAAAGACATTGACGAATTAAGATTGAAAAAGCTGGATGTTTTTTTTTTAACAATGTCAACAGAGGAGGGCTATTGAAGCCATCTGAGTACACCTTCTCTACTTGCCTACTAAATTGGAAAGTATTCAATTCATTGAAAAGATCAGCAAGTAGTCTGAAACTATTTCTAGGACAAACAAATAAAAAAAACGTTTAAATTGTTGATAGAGTAACAATTGATGAGTCATTGCTGATTGAAGAAATTATTTTTTTATTTCAATCATAATTTAAAAGAATTTATTTATGTTAAATTTTTTAATTGTTCGTCTAAAAATTATGTTAAGCAATTGAATGAGACGGTTCATGAAAAACCAATGAAAAAAACGAAAAAATAATTAAATTGACAATATAAAGATTTTAAATTAAAAGTTTGTGTTTATTTCATAAAAACATAAGTACCAAATATACAAAACTGCTATTAAACATGAAGACTAACGCTAAACACTTGATTGTGTGTCAGCCTAAAACGTATTTTTTTTAATATTGGTTGTCCTTCCTGATGCTATATCTAGATTTCCATGACACGGCCGTGAGATGGTACCCTAGTGAGTCTCGCCCATCAACAATCTACGAACGAATTAGTCATCTAAACATTTTTTTTTATTTTGCTTTGTTTTTTTTTAATGCTAACTAGCGGTCCAAACTCTTTAACAAATAACTCGTCAAGTCAAAATTCACGTTAAAATGTTGTATCTATTTATTCTGTATTGATTCCGGAAAGTTTCACAGTACTCCCTCCCTCTCTCTGCATCTACATCATGGCTATGAACTAATCACAAAGACGCCATGGGTGATATAGAGCAGGGGGTAACTGACTCCATCTGATCACGAATCGGTTAGGGACTCACAGCCGACCATGTCATCGGCGCCCTGCAAGGAAACACCCATAGACGTGTTAGTCGGCCACCTTATTGTTTGCATTCTCTGTCGGTTTCTATATATGTATAGGTGTATAATACGTGACGATCAAGATTGATCGATCCCAATCAATATGGGTGTGTGTGTGTGTGTCTAGGTCAATAATTAGGCACATTAAATTGTGTCCCATCGTGCTCTTATTAACTTTTCATTTTTTTTTTTTACGATCCCAGACAACACGGGCTGAGGTTGAGAAACACTTTCTTTTTTTCTTTTTTACGCCGCCATTGCCAGCATGACAGGGTGTAGTGTGCCTACCGCACCGGCATTGTTGGCGGCGCTGATGCACGTCTGCAATGCCCTTACAGAGCGGCGGGGTGAATGTTCCCGCTATCATCTGCCGGGATGGCAGAAAAGAGGGTTTTTAAGACTTGCCCAAAATGGCCAGACCAGCAGGGTATGTTTACTACTGATCCGCCAGAATGGCAAGGCAATGGTTTTTTTCCTGCCACTCGGACAGAGGGGAGGCTGTAATGTGCCTGTACCCTCAACCCGAAATTGAAGGTTGCGTAGGTGTGCTTGAGTGGGACAGAGTGGAAGGGTGTTGTGTGCCCTCCACATCCGTCACCACCGCCAGCTGTGAATACTACGGTCTCGGATAGTCCTCGTTGACCACAGTACCACCATCTTCGCAAGAAGGGGTTTTTTTTTCCTGACTAGAGAACCCCAATGATATTTTCCCCGTAGACCACGGTATGACAATACTCTCTCTGACAATACTCTCTCTGACAATACTCTCTCTGACAATAATCTCTGGACAG
Source organism: Bulinus truncatus (assembly GCA_021962125.1). Taxonomy (NCBI): domain Eukaryota; kingdom Metazoa; phylum Mollusca; class Gastropoda; family Planorbidae; genus Bulinus; species Bulinus truncatus. The sequence goes on from JAGDYQ010000008.1 coordinate 3,865,157, forward strand.
TACTCTCTCTGACAATACTCTCTCTGACAATACTTCTCTCTGACAGTACTCTCTCTGACAATACTCTCTCTGACAATACTCTCTCTGACAGTACTCTCTCTGACAATACTCTCTCTGACAATACTCTCCCTGACAATACTCTCTCTGACAATACTCTCTCTGACAATACTCTCTCTGACAATACTCTCTCTGACAGTACTCTCTCTGACAGATAACAAAATGACGATTGGAACAAACAAAAATACCATCGGGGATGCTAAAGGCATTAAAATAACTCGAAAATTCATTTCCAACACGGTGACATTTCTGCCACAGTCTCCCAGATTATTTTATCCCACCAGTCTATTCCCCCCCCCCCCAAATCATCACCACGGCACTCCAACCTGTGAGATCAATAACTGTATTTATTGAAAAAAAAAAAGAGAGAATTTTTATCTTCCATCAACCCGCCCACCACCGGTCACCTTTGACCTACCCTTTCCCCTTTATTTTATTTGGCCAATCACAACAAAAATGGCAGACGTCGTCACAGTTGAATTATGGGAGAGAAGGAAAAATGGGGGGGGGGGGGGGAGTCGCAATGAAACGTGAATAAATAACGTGTTCATCGAGTGTGACCACATGTGAACCCTGAACTTTCTGGCGGTGTTGTAAATATCTCTCTGGTAGCTGCAGCAATCAAAAATGAATAGGGAAAATGGCGGGAAAGTACACATCATAAATAATGACTCCGTACAAGACAGTCAAAATGTCAGACCAATCACAAAGAATACAAAAAGTTCAAGGTTGAAGATAATCGGAAAGGGGGAGATAAAAATATGATTTTTAACTGTGTTTTACGGTTGTTGTTTTTTTTCAAATCTACAAGTTTATTGTTAAACTATTTATTGTTTTAATTTAATTTTAACCATACGACGTGCACCGATAGAGTTGTGGTTGTCAATTCATTGAAGTCTTTTTATTCATATTCAGGAAACGGCAATATAAATTGTTGTTTGTTGTTAATTTGTTGTAATAATTACTCTTATAATAAACATTACAAGGTGCGTCTTTGAAAGGAACTTTACATTTCATAGAGGAATACAGACGACGGGGAAATGTATTGATGTTATCAATGCTATACAACAAAATTAATATCATAAAACTGGAAAAAAATAAAGATTTTTTTTACAAGTTAAAATTGGAAAACTAAGAATACACTTTTTTTGTCTCCGAAAATAAAATACATAGTAGCAAATTACAAGTAGTAATTAGCACAGAGAAATTACAACAGAGTAATTAACAAAGAGTAATTAGAACAGAGAAATTAGAACAGATAAATTAGAACATAGTAAGTACAATATAGCAATTAGCACAAAGTAATTAGAACAGAGTAATTAGAACACAGAAATTTCAACAGAGTAATTAGAAAAGATTAACTAGAACAGAGAAATTAGAACATAGTAATTATCATAGAGTAATTAGAACAGAGAAATTAGAACAGAAAAATTTCAACAGAATAATTAGCAAATAGTAATTAGAACAGAGTAATTAGAACAGAGAAATTAGAACAGAGTAATTAACAAAGAGTAATTAGAACAGAGTAATTAGCACAGAGAAATTAGAACAGAGTAATTAGAACAGAGTAATTAGAACAGAGTAATTAGAACAGATAAATCAATTATGCAAAGGCCTAATAATATTTCGATAACTAAGATCAAATTAAAATAATCTACCAGAAATGGAGGGTTTGATTTGACTGAGGAAGGGAATGGTTATCTGTGAAATCCCTGTAAGTATGAAAAATGTATCTCAATGGAAAAATGTTTTTGCAGTGCACTTCTTTTATTCCACAATAGTGTTATGGACAAAGATGCATTACATTTCATTGGTTCTCGCCGGAAATCGAACCCGGGACCCTGGAGATCGATTAATCGATCACTTTTCTGCTCGTCCCCTCTAGGAAGTTAAAATAGCTAGAGAATCATACTTTCCATGATTAAACCCACTTGCTGAAATATAATCATGATTACAACCACTTACACAAATGTAATCATGATTACAACCAATTCACGCACATCAACATAATAACATGTCCACTCAGCATCAACTAAGCTTAGAAGACCTTAAGGTCACCCATAAACATTCCGGCCAGCGCTGATGCCCACTGACCCTCCAGAAACACTTGGTACCCAGTTAAGAGCACATGACCAGACGGTACTTAGAGATGGAGTTGCTCTTCAGCGTCAAGAAATTTTTTAAAAAAAGTGCTATTCCATGCTTATGGTCAAGAGTGTCATCTTCTGGTACTTTTTTTTTTCAATTCGATTGTATATTCTTGCGCCTAAGTAATGCGATTTGGCCACATAATACGATTGAATGACGTCATCAAAACAGTGGTTGTCAAACGCGTATATCATGATATTAGCTTTGTTGCAGTGCCGAACCAAGGGATTTGTGGGCCCGGGGAGGGGGGTTTGCTCTTTTTGGCGGCCCCTGCCTTTTGACATTCGACATCATGACATTAGATAGTGTACTCAATATTTAATGTGCAAAAAAATTTGGGGGCCCCCCCTCAATCTGGGGCCCGGAGGGACTTTCGAATTTGGACCTCACCTTCGCCCTCCCGGGTTACGCCTCTGCTTTGTTGTTGTGACCTACCTACAAATATAGCATTGTGTTAGCGACAAACATGCTTCATAAATTTTTAAAGATAGATTTTCCTTCTTTTAATGTTCAGGTTAATAAACTTTTGCATTTGTATTCAATAGAGTAATAGACTTGTAAAGATGTGCATATAAATTCCAGATAAATTGATTATAAATTTCAATTATGTCTCGAACAGAGGCTTACCGAGGGTGGAGAAGGGAGGGGGGTTCAAATTCCAGTCCCCCCGGGCCCTAGCTTGAGGGAAGGGGTGCAAAAAAATGTTTACATTAAATAGTAAGTACCTTATTCCATGTCATGGAGTCAAATGTCAAAATGAGGAGCCCCCCCCCATCCTCACCCCAATGAAGCCAAGCCCCCCCCCCCGGGCTCCCCAATCCCTATGCTCGGCACTGGTATCGAACCACCTTAAAATGGTCCGCAAACCACACTATGAGACTCTAAACTGAGCCTTGATGACCGTGTTGCCATGGAGATAGAAAACAACAACAATACGCGCACATAATTCTACAATACATGTAGTCCAATATGATGTCACAAGTAACATGTAGCCCTATATGTTGTCACAAGTAACATGTAGTTCTATATGTTGTCACAAGTATATTCTGTTTATAATAATTTATTACAGAGAACCAGAAATATTTTCTAAATCGGAGATGGGAGCGCGGGATTGGCCCCTGGGGGTGGGGGGGCTCAGTTTAACCAGTCAGGCTATCAAGGTACAATACCAAGACCTCCCCCCCTCTCCCTCCCCCCCCCCCCCCCCCCCCCCCCCCCCCCCCCCCCCCCCCCCCCCCCCCCCCCCCCCCCCCCCCCCCCCCCCCCCCCCCCCCCCCCCCCCCCCCCCCCCCCCCCCCCCCCCCCTTGAAAGATACCGAAAAACGGACACACAATCGAACTCACAAAGTTTATACGTGGGTAAATGTTTGGATATGTTGATGGGTGGAGGGGAGTGGGAAGGGGCTTGCAGACAGACAGACAGACAGACAGACAACCCCCATATCAACAAAGACAGACGTGTAAAGACGTGTTAGATAATTACTAGGCTCAATGTTTTTTTCATTCCTTTCTTCACTCCTAATGGTACAATCAGTGTAAGGGGGGGGGGGCGGCAAAAATGTATAGATTAAATTGAAATACCTAAATGAGAGGGCGGCAAAATCGTCTTCCGCCCTGGGCGGCCGATACCCACGCTACGCCGCTGGGTACAATACTTTCTAGCTTTGTGGTTGATTGTGTACAAATGTCTATACACCGCAACCCTTTTATTCAAGAAACAACTCTTGTTATGATGCTGCGCAGCACATATATATGTATGTAATAGAAAAGAACATGTGGCTCAGCACATATAAATGTATGTAATAGAAAAGAACATGTGGCTCAGCACATATATATGTATGTAATAGAAAAGAACATGTGGCTCAGCACATATATATGTATGTAATAGAAAAGAACATGTGGCGTTTATTGACATGAACAGAAAATACGATATGAACAGAAATAACAAAGAAATGTATGAAATACAACGCACGATATGAAAACTACCTGCGAGGGAGGAGACACAGAGTTACAACGCATACACCACACGATATGAAAACTACCTGCGAGGGAGACACAGTGTTACAACGCATACACCGCACGAAATGAAAACTACCTGAGGGAGACACACGGGTTAGACGAGATTATGTATTTAAGGATATACCCTTGTTCACGGAAGTGGTCTAATTTCAGTGCTGTTTGTTCGAAAATAAAAAAAAATACTGACATACATAAGTTTACGTTCATCGATATAGCGCTTTTCAAAAGTAGTCTCTGAGGGGGGAGGGGCTGCAAGTGAAGCCTGAACTTAGGAAATGTATTTTTTCCTTTCAAAAAAAAAAAAATCTCTTCAAAAGAGCTAACATAATCAGATGATGTTGTTTACATATTCGCAGGGCCGGTTTAAAAAAAATAAAAAGTGCGTATCGGAAATATTTACGGGTTGGTTTTTACTTCCCTGCTATCATGCAACAATTCTGTTTTTACTTCCCTGCCATCATGCAACAATTCTGTTTTTACTTCCCTGCCATCATGCAACAATTCTGTTTTTACTTCCCTGCCATCATGCAACAATTCTGTTTTTACTTCCCTGCCATCATGCAACAATTCTGTTTTTACTTCCCTGCCATCATGCAACAATTCTGTTTTTACTTCCCTGCCATCATGCAACAATTCTGTTTTTACTTCCCTGCCATCATGCAGCAATTCTGTTTTTACTTCCCTGCCATCATGCAGCAATTCTGTTTTTACTTCCCTGCCATCATGCAACAATTCTGTTTTTACTTCCCTGCCATCATGCAACAATTCTATTTTTTACTTCCCTGCCATCATGCAACAATTCTGTTTTTACAATCAATTAAAAAAAAAATTTTCTTTATTTCAAAACTTGGTTGTTGTTGTTTTTTGTTTTATACTAATTCAGGATTCTTGTGTACATATCTACTAACCCTTCCCCCTGATCTAATTAATGGAACAATAAAAATTTAGACCAAACTAGATACAGTATAATTTTTGTGACATAGAAATAATACAATTTTATTTTAAAAGAATTTGTAGTAATCTTTTTCCTTCAGATGTTGCCAACTTAGTTCATTTTTAAAACACTAATTACATTTTTCTAAAAATCAATATTGTTTAATAATATTTAAACTAGTTAAAACCATTATTAAAGTATAGAAAAACTATGTATACTTATATTTTGGGGCATTACATTTAATCACCGACGCTGGAACATTTTTGATTAGATAAAGCCAGGTAGCATCTAATAGATGATAATACTCTAATAGACAATGGATAGTCGTTCGCCTGGAAGCTCTAACCAGCACCTTCACTGTCCCACCAACAACCAGTCTAGAAAGCTAATCCATCTCATTGTCAGAAATATCATTAGCGCTATTGTACGCTAATTAATTTACATAATTCCTCTCTCGCAGCGCTCGTAACTATTCGAGCCTCGCCAATGTCAGGGCGACATCTACAGAACCCAGAATAGGGCCAGATATGTATGGACAAACCAACCGACACACTTGCCAGCTAACGATTTCTGAAGCTGCGTGTTTATCACTGAAAGGCATTCCAGACACAGGGGTGCATACTGAAGTGGTGTTAATTAACGTCAAAAGGGAGTATGATAAAGTTTAGCGCTGGCATGGAAAGAAAACGAGTCTTAGGCATGAGCGGGAAAAAGTGTGTGTGCACCTAACTGTGCACCTAATACATGTACTTTAAGTTGATTTAAAAAAAAAGAAAGAAAGAAATCGGGAATAAGATAGAGACTTAAATTAGACAAATAAAAAATGCATCTCTGTAATAATCGAATTTTCGATAACAGAGAGGCCACCAGCTGGCAGACCACAGGGTGGACCAATCGGGTAGGCCGTTGGCCAGTAAGACAGTCTCCCCTGATGGTGAGAGTCAAGGCGAGTTTAGATGACCAGGTCTCGATCCGCACACTCACTGAGTTCAGAGATAAAGGAGGGTGGGGGGTTGTGTGTAGGGGTTGTGGGTGTGTGTACATGTGGGGTGTGTGTGTAGGGGTGGGTGGGGGAGGGGGGTAGAAAAATATGTTCCGTATAAAAACTTGGTTTTTAAGTTTTGTGCAATCATGATACAAAACAAAAGTGTTATCATGATACAAAACAAACGTGTTATCATGGTACAAAACAAAAGTGTTATCATGATACGAAACAAACGTGTTATCATGGTACAAAACAAAAGTGTTATCATGATACAAAACAAAAGTGTTATCATGGTACAAAACAAAAGTGTCATCATGATACAAAACAAAAGTGTTATCATGATACAAAACAAAAGTGTCATCATGATACAAAACAAAAGTGTTATCATGATACAAAACAAAAGTGTCATCATGATACAAAACAAAAGTGTTATCATGATACAAAACAAAAGTGTTATCATGATACAAAACAAAAGTGTCATCATGATACAAAACAAAAGTGTTATCATGATACAAAACAAAAGTGTCATCATGATACAAAACAAAAGTGTTATCATGATACAAAACAAAAGTGCTATCATGATACAAAACAAAAGTGTTATCATGATACAAAACAAAAGTGTCATCATGATACAAAACAAAAGTGTTATCATGATACAAAACAAAAGTGTCATCATGATACAAAACAAAAGTGTTATTATGTTACAAAACAAAAGTGTTATCATGATACAAAACAAAAGTATCATCATGATACAAAACAAAAGTGTTATCATGATACAAAACAAAAGTGTCATCATGATACAAAACAAAAGTGTTATCATGATACAAAACAAAAGTGTCATCATGATACAAAACAAAAGTGTTATCATGATACAAAACAAAAGTGTTATCATGATACAAAACAAAAGTGTCATCATGATACAAAACAAAAGTATTATCATGATACAAAACAAAAGTGTCATCATGATACAAAACAAAAGTGTTATCATGATACAAAACAAAAGTGCTATCATGATACAAAACAAAAGTGTTATCATGATACAAAACAAAACACGTTGCGCAATCATGCAAATTTTGATTAACAACCCCAACATTTCAATATTGCGTTATCGTCTGCGTATAATTTTAAAAAAAAATAGAAAATAAAATGGCTTCTACGCGCATGGCAAGTGAATGTGACGAAATGTTATTTTTTTTCATAACCACCCTGCAGGTTCATTGGCACGAAAAAAAATGTCTCCACAGATTAATTACGTCATCAAAAATGGGGCACTTTCTTTTTAAATCCATGCAGGAGATCCGAGATATGGCCGTTCCACGACAGATTTCTATACAAAGTGAAATGAATCTTATGACGTTCACACGAAACTCGAAGTGTGACTCACCTCGTCACAGCGGATCCTCTTTTTATTTTTTTATTTAGCGCCCAACGCTGTGAGTGAATCACTGGCACTCGGATCGATGACTGAATCAAAAATAATTTTTTTACAAGAGAGTGAATCAAGAGAGTTTCACGTGAGAGTTCGCATTTGATTCTAGATGAGTGAGTTGAAGGTTCAAATCATTGAAAAGAAGAAAAAAAACCTGGAAGAGTGTATTGATTATAAAAACAACTGATTAGAATCATTCATTGGTGCAGATAGTCGCCTCTGTGACCTAGTTCTTGGAGCATTCCCCCATCCAAAGCCGACAGTCTTGGGTTTGATTACAATTATTGTCATTATTATGCACCCAAATGAATGCGAGAATGCTTAAACAAATATGACCAATTTGCTCTGCACTAACTCAAGTCTGTCAGTGCTTGGGTCTGAGAAATGTAAACCAATGAAATGCAATGGAAATACGAAAAGTAAACATTCATGAAGGGGGGGGGGTGATATTTTATTTATTCAGATGTGTTTGCTGCATCTCAGCAGCTTCTATTCAAACTATGGTATCAAATAGGATCTTTACATCAATCATGGGAGAGGTATGTCCATAATTATGTAAACTTATGAATTAATTAAAAGGAAGCTCCCAATATGAACTGATCAAATGAAGTTCTCAAAATAAATTGATCAAAAGAAGGTCCCAATATAAACTGATCAGAACTAAGGTCCCAATATGAACTGATCAAACGGAAGGTCCCAACATGAACTGATCAAACGGAAAGTCCCAATATGATCAAACGGAAGGTCTCAAAATGAACTGCTCAAAGGAATGTTCCAATATTAACTGATCAGAACTAAGGTCCCAACATGAACTGATCCAACGGAAGGTCCTAATAGAACTGTTCAAATGAAGGTCCCAATATGAACTGATCAAACGGAAGGTCCTAATTGAACTCTTCAAATGTCCAAAGTTGGTGAGCAGCTGTGGCGCACATGCGTCGGTCCGATCAAAAGAATCCTGGGGTACGTAAATAGAACCCATGCCATAGAGTATTCAGACGGACGCGCTAACCCCCTACACCAAAATAGCGGTCATCTTAAACCAGATCTTACTCCTGGCATTTCTTTCTTGTCATTATGTTCTGAAAATGCCCAATAAAGACTAGGGCCCCACTCAGCATCACTGGGTAGGCTGAAACAGACATTTAGCCTTCGGCTCATAGCAGCCTTATAAATGGCCGAGTCCATTAAGGGGGGGGGGGGGTTGAAGCCTATACGTTTTTTTCCACTGACTATAAATGGTACTTACGTAGATTAGAAGGTTTTATTTCCGTCTCACCCCTCGAGGTATGTACACATAATGGGTGGGATAGAGAGATTGATTTATGACAGAGGAAAGCTTGACACTTGATGTGTGCGTGTGTGAGGGGGGGGGGAGGGGGGTACTTTACATCATTCCCTGTGAAATGAAATTATCTTAAGTCAGTTTTGAGTTGTATTTGATTTCGTGGGTTTAATAACGGGGGAAAGTTGACTTTTTTTCCCGCCACTTAAATGTAAAATAAACTGTATATCTTACGACTGAAATGATGGATTAGATACAGGCCCGTAGCCAGAGGGGGGCTGGGGGGGCTGAGCCCCCCCCCGTGCATGACCTGAGCCCCCCCCGTGCATGATTTGAGTTTTTGACAAAATTTTAATAATGACGGCTATAAAACATCAATCATTTTGTTTAATAAATCAATAATAATAAAAACTTAAAAGTTTATATTTTGGCAATCATTCAGGCTATTTATATATACTTACATATATAGCTTATCTAATTTTTGGGCATAAAAGATTGAATCTTGTTGAAGTTCACTTCTGGGTATTATGGGCAGCATTGGATTTGGTGCTTCAACAGCCGTGTGTGAGAGCAGTTTCTCAACCCTCACACGAATGCTCACCCCATATCGCAGATTAATGTTACAAACAAGTCTAAGCAATCTTTTCCTGCTTGCATTTGAAAAAGATTTAACTGACAATCTGAATGCTGAAGCATTTTGAGTTAAATTCAGTGCTAAACCCAGGCCCGTAGCCAGGTCAAAGTAAGCAGGGAGGCACCAATACCAAACAAGGGGGCACCTTTCTCATTTTAGTTACTTTTTCTTTATTTTTTCCTCTTTTTCTTCTTTTTTAAGTGGGGGGGGGCACTCCACACCTAGCGGGTGGGGGCACAGCCCCCCAGAGCCCCCCTTGGCTACGGGGTTGGCTAAACCACGAAGTTTGCAAATTTGAAACGTATAATAATATAAGTTCGCAACAAGTGCCGACGAGTGGGGGGGCAGGGGAGCCAATGCCCAGGGGCCCGGCGAGTTTTAGGGACCCGGACTGAGCTGGCCAATCAACTTTTTAAAATATTAATATCAGCCCAGGGGCCCGAAATTTCTGTCGATGGGCCTGTTCGCAACCTTGTAATAGTTTTATATATTGATATCTTCTGAGGACAACTAGCAACTTAAATAAGTTAATAAAATAACACTGGCTTCTGACTTCATTTTTATACATATGTATAATAAAATAATGAAGTACAAACTCCGTGATTTCTGAGTGATGTTATTTAATTTGCAAATTTACTTTTTAGCAGAATTAATTTTATTTTAAATTGAATAATTGCAACTGTTTTTGGTGATAGATCTGTTCTTTGTTTTCAATGTTTTATAAGAAATATCACACAAATAGCTAAGCTATATTCGTGCATCTTTGTCGTTATTCCAGGGTTGTACGTTAAACAAACAGTATAATAATATAAATCGGGTATCTATTATGTAACGATTGTGTAGCAGAACTATTGGTCAATATATTTATAACAGGAATCAGAAATTGCTCAGCCTCAATACATTTTTATCATTAAAACTCTTTACTATTTAAATTATTTTTAACAAAACTGCAACATGCCATGCATTATTTAAACGTAGTTAAAATTATACATTTCTAATTAATAGCTAAACAATTGGTACTAAAATGCACATTTCCAGATATGGAACTGCAAAAAATTTCTTGGGGAAGGGACTCACTGAGATCCCCTCCCCAAACCCCTCCTCTCCGTTAGCAAGCTTTCGGCGCTTCGCGCCTACATTTTCGCCCCCCCCCCCGAACATTTCTTCTACCCCACCAGGGGCGGATTTAGGGGGAGGGGCCGTTATCGCAAGTTTAGGTAATACATCATTAAATTATCGAAATATTTTTTGTTCTAAGACCAATTTTCAACAATGAAAACAGTTTTGCCCCCCGCGGGGGTCAATGTTTTGCCCCCCCCCGTCAAAGTTGTCTAGATCCGCCCCGATCATATCTTCGGCACCCCCCCCCCCCCCCCCCCGAAAAAGATTTCTTCGCCCCCCCGAAAATGTCTTCCCTGAGGCCCCCCCCAATCCAATATTCCTGGCTACGGGCCTGATTAGATAAATCGTTAGACAACACACATAAAAGTAGATTATGGTCTCTATTTTTGTTTGTATGTGTGACCAGTGATCATTTAATTAGTCTAGAGCAGGGGTCGGCAACCTTTTGAGACGGAAGAGCAAAAAGTTATAATTTACAATTTAATTTTCTCAATGTTTTTTAAAGAGCCACTAAAATTTTTGTTTCAATATTATGGTATTTGATTAGGATTAGGTATATAAAATAATAATATTATTATTATTTGCACATGGAAATGGAAGGCCGCAATTTGACATCGAAAGAGCCGCATGAGGCTCGCGAGCCGTAGGTTGCCGACCCCTGGTCTAGAGAAAAGGTGGGTCAAGCTTTTTTTGAACCGTGGGACACAATGGATTCTTAACTCGGCCTGAATAGCCCGGATTAAAAGATGGATGAAGTGTTTACATGAAGAAATGTGAACTACATGTAAACATGACTGAAGTTATATCAGCGGAGGGGAGTGGTCAGCGGGCCACATCAAACAACCAAAACGGGCCCTCCTTGGCCCATGAGCCGTAATCTGACCATGTCTGTACTATAGTTAAGGCATACAAAATGTGAAGTCTGTACAAAAAAAAAAATAAATAAGCTTTGTTATTGTGTAAATCGTCTTCAATTGAAACACGGTGTGTTGGGGGGGAGCATTAGGTAACTCCCCCCCCCCCCGGGCTTTCTGCAGCCCAAATATTTTCACACAAATTCAGCTCAGACGCGGACGGATAAGAAAATGCAACTCTCATACTACTAAAATATCATTCCGTTAGATAAACACTGAATAAAATAATAAACAAACCGTTGGATTGGAATGGGAGGAGGAGGTTGGGGGTGGTGATAGGGTGGGGGGTGGAGGGTTGTGAAGTTGAGCGCTTTACCACACGACCATCCGTCCCCCCCCCTGAGGGCTGGAGGTAGGAGTCTGCTTTCCCTAACGGTGCATATAAGGCGCACAGCTGAACCCATCATGCCCTTATTAAGATACGTTTATCCAGTGATGAGGGTTGAATGCATGGGGGTTGGGGAGGGGATGGGACTTCAGGAACCCCAGACAAGGATACACACAAATTTTCTGATTAGGGCACATCACTCAAAACATTTGGGCCCACATTTTTTTTAAGCGACAGTAATGTCACACTGGTAAACCGCGGCAGTTCTCACTCATTAGTCACACACACACACACACACACACACACATAGTACATCCCACACTGACCGCCCCCACCGCAAAGTACCCGCCCCTTATCAAGTACACGCTCTCACAACAGTGCTAAACAGCAAACAGATTTCACAGAAAGAAACTGCTGTCTGTTTTACCATCATAAATTTGGCTACTTAAACAATGGGGGGGGGAGGGGGGGGGGAGCGGACAGAGAATGACAACATGACGTAATAACTCATTGCAGTGGGAACTCTACCGGGGGGGGTGTTGCTAGGGGAGGGAGACGATCATGCCAGGAGGGAGCTGGAAGGGACAATCAAGCGAGAGCGAAGGCCTTTCAGCCTGTGGTGGTGATGGTGGGTGCCATGTCATAGATAGGCAGAAAGTGAGGAGTGAATCTGAGTTTGATATTAATATAGGACCGCTATTTGTTAGAGTCTTCCACTTCCCAGACGGGGGTGGTGGTGGTGGGGTGAACAGGGTAGCTATTTTGGTTTTCACCCCACACGGGGGTGGGGGGGGGTGATGTAGTAAAGGGTGAGGGAGGGGAACAATTTTAAAAAAACATATATTTGCCGTGTCGGGAAAAATCGATACCTCGAGGGCAATCACAAATAAACGTGGCATTTTATTCGATTACCGGGCTGCTTTCTCACTGCAGTTGACGCTCGCGCCTGGGTTGTCTTTTGTCATTTCTGTTTGTTGGTTTGTTTGTTTCGTTTCGTTTTTCCATTGTTCTTTTTTTGCTTTGCTTGCCTTTATTTTTCAGAAAAAAATCTTGAACCCATCATGTGACCGGAACTTGTTTAAACAGGAAGGGCGGGATTTTCCTCGGTTGTAAAGAAGAGACAAGGTTTTGGAGATAGTGACAGCAGAAATTTATGTTCAGAGCCGTAGCTACCTATTGTGTCGCCCAATTTTTTTAGAGCATTTTCGAAAAAAAATGCTCTATTGTCGCCGTTTCGTCTGTCTGTCTGTCTGTCTGTCTGTCATCACCTAGATCTCAATAACCATAAGTCCTAGACCCATGATGTATATATATCATTTTGTAGGTCTTGGCCTACCAAGAAATGACTTTTTTTCCGCGATCTGAAATCTCAGGGCCAGTAAAAGGGGCCTTATAATGTACTGTTTTTTTTTATATAAGCTATATTAATAATGGACGCCCTATATCTCAGCAACCATAAGTCCTAGACCCATGATGTATATATCATTGTGTAGGTCTTGGCCTGCAAGTGTACATCAAAAGTCAATTTCTCGATTTGACCCTCTCGGGGCCAAAATATAAGAGTTTGTTATGTACCGTTTTGCTTATATTTTAAATATAAATAATAAAAGCTAATCAAAGGGGCGTAATCATTATTTATTTTTGTGACAGTTATTCAACATGACTTACTTGTCCTTTTAATATCTTTTTTCAGATATATGCATTACACAATTGAATTTATAAACATTTCCAAAATTTACAAATATTTACTGAAAGATAACAAACGTACTGAAAATGCGCTAACACATCCTTGTGTCCAGAATGGAACAGGCTTAATTGCTTGTTTTTGTGTTGTGCTCCTTCTACCAATGGGGAAAAGCATTAAACAGAGCTCTTTCGGCGCCCGTTTCTAGTTCGGCGCCCTATGCGGCTGCACGGGCTGCAGTACACTTTCCTACGCTACTGCTTGTGTCATAGCAATGTGACTTTTTTAACCAATGACTGACATATAACAACGAGGCGTAGATTTTTACTTTGAAGTAGGTTTGCATTTTCATTGTGGGAGGAATGGCGGAAATATTAGATTTCATCTGATAGGTTGGTGTTGCTCCGTGCAAAAATTAAAATCCACTAAAAGAAGTTTTATGATAATGCTTTATCTTGATGTATTATTATACACACGCAAAATACATATTTAAACTAAATTATATTAAATTTAGTGTAGGAGGGGGGGGGGGGGATGGGGGAGTCCGCTAGGGGGTTAGTCCGGTGGGGGGAGGGAAGGTCATGCGGGGTGGGGGTCTTGTTCGGATGCTTATCGTTGGTAATGCTACAAGTTGGGGAATTGGGGTGAGCAATATCGATACGCTGTAAGGCCATAGTTTCCCCCACCCCTAGGGTACTTCAAAAATGTCCCCCACGGCCTGTCTACTGTCTAGCCTATTCTCTTCTGGTAAATGGAGAGGATAAATGCATCCAAAAAAAAAACAATGTCACTGTTGCTGTAAGCTAAAAAAAAAAACTTTGTGTGTAGAAATAATAGGTCATTTCTTCATATGACTACTGTCTTGTCCCAGATTTGAATCCCTGACATTCGCGATTACTTTCAACACCTCTTTCCAATTTCATCCGCTAATCAGGGGGGGGCAAAGTCTTTGAGGCTCCCATCACTTTCGAAATGTATCTATTTCATATATGTTTCTGTAAAATACGGGTGAAGGAGTTACCCCCCCCCGATGTCATAGTTTGTCCGGGGGGGGGGGGCAAGAATCCCTGACATTAGTCCTGGAGAGAGAGAGAAAGAAAGAGGAATTGAAAGCCAGGAGTTAACTTACATCCAAGATGATATCTGACATATACATAACCGCATCAGACAGATACGAGACCTTTATCAGACAGATACATGACCTTATCAGACAGATACATGACCTTATCATATCAGACAGATACTTGACCATATCAATTAGACTCCACATGACCTTATCAGACAGATACATGACCTTATCCAGAAAGATACACGATCTTAAATAATTACAAATTAACTTTTTTTTTCTTTTCCGTTTTCCCCAATTTCAACTTTTTCAAGTCTGTTGTTTATCAGGGGAGACGACGTATATGATTCTCATCAAGTTCACTAACTCAGACTTGACGAGATTCATAAATTATATAATCTTCAAGACACTCTCTGAGTCCCAGTTCATATTAACAATAAATAATGATAAAATAAACAGCTTCAGAATATTTCATATGTATTGAAGAATAAAAAAATGTATTCCATATGCTATCTTTTTTTTTAAAAAGTTTACTTCTTATTTATAAAGACATGAAATATCTTCACCAGTGAAAACTGGAATATAACAAACCAATCTTTCATACAGACTTAATCAACAGCTGACAGAACACTTTTGATTACCTCTAATTTACGCTCTGAACTTGAAAGTATGTTCCAAGTTACTTTATTTCCACTCCTCATTTATAATGCTAGCTGATATCTCCCTTCATGTAAACTTTAACATTAGAAGACAGTCTTCTCTTATAAACTTCTGTTTGTTAAAATTTATTTTATTTTATTCCCAATTGCAATGTTCGTGCTGTTTGAGTTAGCGCCAGTGTGGATCTAGAGATAAAGAATTATTCTATTTAAATAACAAGGTAAAAAACAAAAAGTGCAATCAGTTATTCCCTTCGTTTACAAAAGCGATCAATTGACATGGGTGTGTTTACTCAAACCTTATCCTGCGGGGTACACTATCATCATGCATTTGTATACCAGGACGTGA
>JAGDYQ010000008.1:3881269-3903109 GCA_021962125.1 Bulinus truncatus
ATTTATAAGACACTACACATGTACGATATTGGACGTGCAATATAATTGACATGTATCATTCTGGACATGTTAAATACTGGATTTATAAGACACTTGGCATTTAGATACTGGGCGTGTACGATACTGGACGTGTACGATACCGAGCGTATATTATACAGGACATGTTTCATTCTAAACATGTAAGATACTGGACTGGTTGCCTTTTGACAAGCTTCGCAGTAAGAAGATAAATAACACGATCTTATTGTTACCGCCATTGTCTTACTTGGTTTATAATTAGATCTGTCTATTCCAGAATCTCACGTCCTGGTATACAAATGCATGATGATTGTGTACCCCGCAGGAAGGTTTGAGTAAACACACCCATGTCAATTGATCGTGTTTGTAAACGAAGGGAATAACCGATTGCACTTTTTGTTTTACCTCCATTATTTAAACAAAATAATTTTATCTCTAAATCCACACTTCCGCGCTAACACAAATGGCACGAACATAGCAATTTAAAAAAAAAAATAAAAATTTTAACAAACAGAAGTTTATAAGAGAAGACAGATTGTCATCTTATGTTAAAGTTTACATGAAGGGAGATATCAGCTACCATTATAAATGAGGGCTTGGAAATAAAGTAACATGGAACATACTTTTAAGTTTAAAGCGCTAATAGAGGTAAACAAAAGTGTTCTGTCAACTGTTGATGAAGTCTGTATGAAAGATTGGTTTGTTTTATTCAAGTTTTCACTAGTGAAGATATTTCATGTCATTATAATTAAGAAGTAAACTTTTAAAAAAGGAAAAAAAGATTGAAAATGGGATACATTTTTTTTATTCTTCAATACATATGAAATATTCTGAAGCTGTTTATTTTATCATTATTTATTGCTAAAAACTGAACTGGGACTCAGAGAGTGTCTTGAAGATAATATAATGTATGAATCTCGTCAAGTCTGAGTTAATGAACTTGATGAGAATCACCTTCGTCGTCTCCCCCAATAAACAACAGACTTAAAAAGTTGAAATTGGGGAAAACGGAAAAAGAAAAAAAAGATAATTTGTAATTATTTAAGATCATGATAAAGTCATGTATCTGTCTGATAAGATCATGTATCTGTCTGATAAGGTCATGTATCTGTCTGATAAGGTCATGTATCTGTCTGATTAGGTCATGTATCTGTCAGAAAAGGTCACGTATATGTCTGATAAAGTCATGTATCTGTCTGATTACGTCATGTATCTGTCAGAAAAGGTCACGTATATGTCTGATTACGTCATGTATCTGTCTGATAAGGTCTTGTATCTGTCTGATAAGGTCATGTATCTGTCTGATAAGGTCATGTATCTGTCTGATATGATAAGGTCATGTATCTGTCTGATAAGGTCACGTATCTGTCTGATAAGGTCACGTATCTGTCTGTTAAGGTTATATATATATATGTCAGATATCATCTTGGATGTAAGTTAACTCCTGGCTTTTACATCTCTTTCTTTCTTTCTCTCTCTCTCCAGGACCGAAGCCAGGAATTCTTGCCCCCCCCCCCGACAAACTATGACATCGGGGGGACTCTCTTCACCCGTATTTTACAGAAACATATATAAAATAGATACATTTCGAAAGTGATGGGAGCCTCAAAGACTTTGCCCCCCCCCCCCCCCGACAAGCTGATGAAATCGAAAGAGGTGTTGAAAGTAATCGCGAGATGCTGAAACTGAATGTCAGGGATTCAAACCTGGGACAAGACAGTAGTCATATGAAGAGATGACCTATTATTTCTACACACACATATTTTTTTTTAGCTTATAACAACAGTGACATTGTTTTGTTTTTTTTTATAGATGCATTTATCCTCTCCATTCACCAGAAGAGCATAGGCTAGACAGTAGACAGGCTGTGGGGGGGGGACATTTTGAAGTCCCTTGGGGGTGGGGGGAAACTATGACCTTACAGCGTATCGATATTGCTCACCCCCCCCCCCCCAACTTGAGCATTACCAACGATAAGTATCCGGACAAGACCCCCCCCCCCATGACCCCCCCTTCCCCTCCCCCCCCCACCGGGACTAACCCCCTAGCGGACTCCCCCATTCCCCCCCCCCTACACAATTTTAATATAATTTAGTTTAAATATGTATTTTGCGTGTGTATAATAATACATCAAGATAAAGCATTTCATAAAACTTTTTAGTGGATTTTATTTTTTGCACAGAGCACCAACCAATCAGATGAAATCTATTATTTCGCCATTCCTACCACAATGAAAATGCTAATCTACTAAAGTAAAAATCTACGTCTCGTTGTTAATTGTCAGTCATTAGTTAAAAAAAAAAGTCACTTTGCTTTGATACAAGCAGTAGCTTAGGAAAGTGTACTGCAGTTCGTGCAGCCGCATAGGGCGCAAAACTAGAAACGGGCGCCGAACGAGCTCTGTCAAATGCTTTCCCCCATTGGGAGGAGGGCACCACACAAAAGAAAAAAAAATGGACGACACAATAGGTAGCTACGGCTCTGAAGATAAATGTCTGCTGTCACTACCCCAAAAACCTTGTCTCTACTTTACAACCGAGGAACGCACCCGCCCTCCCTGTTGAAACAAGTTCCGGTCACATGATGGGTTCAAGATTTTTTCTGAAAAAAAAAGGCAAGTAAAACAAAAACAACAGCCGAAAAACGAAACGAAACAAACAAACCAACACATGAAATGAAATGACAAGAGACAACCCAGGCGCGAGCGTCAACTGCAGTGAGAGCAGCCCGGTAATCGAATACAATGCCACGTTTATTTGTGATTGCCCTCGAGTTATCGATTTTTTCCGTCACGGCAAATATATGTTGTTTTTTTTAATTTTTCCCCTCACCCCCCTCCCCACTACATCACCCCCACCCGTGGGGTGGAAGACCAAAATAGCTACCCTATTCAGCCCACCACCACCCACCACCCCCCGTCTGGAAGACTTAACAAACAGCTGCCCTATATTAATATCAAACTCAGATTCCCTCTCTCTCTCTCTCTCTCTACCCATCTAGACATGGCACCCACCATCACCACCACAGGCTGAACTTGTTGGGGCCTCCGCTTGTTTGTCCCTTTCAGCTCCTCCCGCGCCTGATCGTCTCCTCACTAGCAACCAACCCCCTTCCCCATGTAGAGTTCCCACTGCAATGAGTTATTACGTCATGTTGTCATTCTCTGTCCGCTCCCCCCCCCCTTCCACTCCCCACCCCCCCTCACCATTTAAGTAGCCAAATTTATGATGGTAAAACAGACAACAGTTTCTTTCTGTGAAATCCGTTAAGCTGTTTAGCACTGTTGTGAGAGCGTGTACTTGATAAGGGGCGGGTACTTTGAGGGGGGGGGGGCGGTCAGTGTGGGATGTACTATGTGTGTGTGTGTGTGTGTGAGACTAATGAGTGAGAACTTCCGCGGTTTACCAGTGTGACATTACTGTCGCTAAAAAAAAATGTGGGCCCAAATGTTTTGAGTGATGTGCCCTAATCAGAAAATTTCTGTGTATCCTTGTCTGGGGTTCCTGAAGTCCCACCCCCTCCTTAACCCCCAACCCCCATGCATTCAACCCCCCTGATAAACCATCACTGGATAAACGTATCTTAACAAGGGCATGATGGGTTCAGCTGTGTACCTTATATGCACCGTTATGGAAAGCAGACTCCTACCTCAACCCAGACCCCCGGGGGGGGGGGGGGACGACGGATGGTCGTGCGGTAAAGCGCTCAACTTCACAACCCTCCACCCCCCCCGTCCTCCTCCTCCCATTCCAATCCAATGGTTTGTTTATTATTTTATTCAGTGTTTATCTAACGGTTGCATTTTCTTATCCGTCCGCGTCTGAGCTGAATTTGTGTGAAAATATTTGGGCTGCAGAAAGCGGGAGGGGGGGAGGAATGGGGGGTTGGGGGACAGTTAACCTAATGCACCCGCACACCCCCCCCCCCCCCAAACATATCGTGTTTCCATTGAAGACGTTTTACACAATACCAATGCTTATTTTATTATTTTTTTTTTTTTACAGACTTCACATTTTTTATGCCTCAACTATAGTACAGACATGGGCAGATTACGGCTCATGGGTCAAGGAGGGCCGTTTTGGCTGTTTCATGTGGCCCTCCGACCACTCCCCTCCGCTGATATAATATCAGTGATGTTATAAACATGTAGTTTACATTTCTTCATGTAAACACTTCATCCATCTTTTAATCCGGGCTATTCAGGCCGAGTTAAGAATCCATTGTGTACCACTGTTCAAAAAGCTTGACACACCTTTTCTCTAGACCAGGGGTCGGCAACCTACGGCTCGCGAGCCGCATGCGGCTCTTTCGATGTCAAATTGCGGCCTTCCATTTCCATGTGCAAATAATAATAATTATATTATTTTATATACCTAATCCTAATCAAATACCATAATACTGAAACAACAATTTTAGTGGCTCTTTAAAAAAAACTGAGAAAATTGTAAATTATAACTTTTGGCTCTTCCGTCTCAAAAGGTTGCCGAGCCCTGCTCTGGTCACACATAGAACAAAAAAATATAGACCGTAATCTACTTTTATGTGTGTTGTCTAACGATTTATCTAATCCATCATTTCAGTCATAAGATATACAGTTTATTTTACATTTAAGTGGCGGGGTAAAAAAGTCAACGCCCCCCCCCCCGTTATTAAACCACGAAATCAAATACAACTCAAAACTGACTTAAGATATTCTCATTTCACAGGGAATGATGTAAAGTACCCCCCCTCCCCCACACATCAAGTGTCAAGCTTTCCTCTGTCATAAATCAATCTCTCTATCCCACCCATTATGTGTACATACCTCGAGGGGTGAGACGGAAATAAAACCTTCTAATCTACCTAAGTACCATTTATAGTCACTGGAAAAAACGTATAGGCTTCACCCCCCCCCCCACTTAATGGACTCAGCCATTTATAAGGCTGCTATGAGCCGAAGGCTAAATGTCTGTTTCAGCCTTCCCAGTGATGCTGAGTGGGGCCCTAGTCTTTATTGGGCATTTTCAGAACAGAATGACAATAAAGAAATGCCAGGAGTAAGATCTGGATTAAGATGACCGCCATTTTGGTGTAGGGGGTTAGCGCGTCCGTCTGAATACTCTATGGCATGGGTTCTATTTACGTGCCCCAGGATTCTTTTGATCGGACCGACGCATGTGCGCCACAGCTGCTCACCAACTTTGGACATTTGAACAGTTCAATTAGGACCTTCCGTTGAATCAGTTCATATTGCGACCTTAGTTCTGATCGGTTTATATTGGGACCTTCCTTTGAGCAGTTCATTTTGAGACCTTCCGTTTGATCATATTGGGACCTTCCGATTGATCAGTTCATTTTGGGACCTTAGTTCTGATCAGTTTATATTGGGACATTCCCTTGAGCAGTTCATTTTGAGACCTTCCTTTGAGCAGTTCATTTTGAGACCTTCCGTTTGATCATATTGGGACCTTCCGATTGATCAGTTCATTTTGGGACCTTAGTTCTGATCAGTTTATATTGGGACATTCCCTTGAGCAGTTCATTTTGAGACCTTCCGTTTGATCAGTTCATGTTGGGACCTTCCGTTTGATCAGTTCATGTTGAGACCTTCCGTTTGATCAGTTCATATGGGGACCTTAGTTCTGATCAGTTTATATTGGGACCTTCTTTTTATCAATTCATTTTGAGAACTTCCTTTGATCAGTTCATATTGGGAGCTTCCTTTTAATTAATTCATAAGTTTACATAATTATGGACATACCTCTCCCATAATTGGTGTATTGACCCTATTTGATACCATAGTTTGAATTGAAGCTGCTGAGATGCAGCAAACACATCTGAATAAATGAAATATCACCCCCTTCATGAATGTTTACTTTTCGTATTTCCATTGCATTTCATTGGTTTACATTTCTCAGACCCAAGAACTGCCAGACTAGAGTTAGTGCAGAGCAAATTGGTCATATTTGTTTTAGCATTCTCGCATTCATTTGGGTGCATAATAATGACAATAATTGTAATCAAACCCAAGACTGTCGGCTTTGGATGGGGGAATGCTCCAAGAACTAGGTCACAGAGGCGACTATCTGCACCAATGAATGATTCAAATCAGTTGTTTTTATAATCAACACACTCTTCCCGGTTTTTTTTCTTCTTTTCAATGATTTGAACCTTCAACTCACTCATCTAGAATCAAATGCGAACTCTCACATGAAACTCTCTTGATTCACTCTCCTGTAAAAAAATTTTTGATTCAGTCATCGATCCGAGTGCCAGTGATTCACTCACAGCGTTGGGCGCTAAATAAAAAAATAAAAAGAAGATCCGCTGTGACGAGTGAGTCACACTTCGAGTTTCGTGTGAACGTCACAAGATTCATTTCACTTTGTATAGAAATCTGTCATGGAACGGCCATATCTCGGATCTCCTGCATGGATTTAAAAAGAAAGTGCCCCATTTTTGATGACGTACTTAATCTGTGGAGACATTTTTTTTCGTGCCAATGAACCTGCAGGGTGGTTATGAAAAAAAATAATAACATTTCGTCACATTCACTTGCCATGCGCGTAGAAGCCATTTTCTTTTCTTTTTTTTTTTTTAAATTATACGCAGACGATAACGCAATATTGAAATGTTGAGGTTGTTAATCAAAATTTGTATGATTTCGCAACGTGTTTTGTTTTGTATCATGATAACACTTTGTTTTGTATCATGATGACACTTTTGTTTTGTATCATGATAACACTTTTGTCTTGTATCATGATGACACTTTTGTTTTGTACCATGATAACACTTTTGTTTTGTATCATGATTGCACAAAACTTAAAAACCAAGTTTTTATACAGAACATATTTTTCTACCCCCTCCCCACCCACCCCTACACACACACCCCACCCGTACACACACCCACAACCCCTACACACAACCCCCCCCCCATTTATCTCTGAATTCAGTGAGTGTGCGGATCGAGACCTGGTCATCTAAACTCGCCTTGACTCTCACCATCAGGGGAGACTGTCTTACTGGCCAACGGCCTACCCGACTGGTCCACCCTGTTGTCCACCCTGTGGTCTGCCAGCTGGTGGCCTCTGTTATCAAAAATTCAATTATTACAGAGGTGCATACTTTATTTGTCTAATTTAAGTCTCTATCTTATTCCGGATTTCTTTCTTTTTTTTAAAATCAACTTAAAGTACATGTATTAGGTGCACACACACTTTTTCCCGCTCATGCCTAAGACTCGTTTTCTTTCCATGCCAGCGCTAAAGTTTATCATACTCCCTTTTGACGTTAATTAACACCACTTCAGTATGCACCCCTGTGTCTGGAATTCCTTTCAGTGATAAACACGCAGCTTCAGAAATCGTTAGCTGGCAAGTGTGTCGGTTTGTTTGTCCATACATATCTGGCCCTATTCTGGGTTTTATAGATGTCGCCCTGACATTGGCGAGGCTCGAATAGTGATGTGCGCTGCGAGAGAAGAATTATGTAAATTTATTAGCGTACAATAGCGCTAGTGATATTTCTGACAATGAGATGGATTAGCTTTCTAGACTGGTTGTTGGTGGGACAGTGAATGTGCTGGTTAGAGCTTCCAGACGAACGACTCTCTAATGTCTAATAAAGTATATCATCTATTAGATGCTACCTGGCTTTATCTAATCAAAAATGTTCAAACGATTTCGATAGAATGTAGTGCCCTAAAATATAAGTATACATAGTTTTTCTATACTTTAATAATGGTTTTAACTAGTTTAAATATTATTAAAGAATATTGATTTTTAGAAAAATGTAATTAGTGTTTTAAAAATGAACTAAGTTGGCAACATCTGAAGAAAAACGATTACTACAAATTCTTTTAAACTTGTATTATTTCTATGTAACAAAAATTATACTGTATTTAGTTTGATCTAAATTTTTATTGTCCCATTAATTAGATCAGGGGGAAGGGTTAGTAGATATGTGCACAAGAATCCTGAATTAGCATAAAACAAAAAACAACAACCTACTTTTGAAATAAAGAGAATTTTTTGTATTGGTTGTAAAAACAGAATTGTTGCATGATGGCAGGGAAGTAAAAACAGAATTGTTGCATGATGGCAGGGAAGTAAAAACAGAATTGTTGCATGATGGCAGGGAAGTAAAAACAGAATTGCTGCATGATGGCAGGGAAGTAAAAACAGAATTGTTGCATGATGGCAGGGAAGTAAAACCAGAATTGTTGCATGATGGCAGGGAAGTAAAAACAGAATTGTTGCATGATGGCAGGGAAGTAAAAACAGAATTGTTGCATGATGGCAGGGAAGTAAAAACAGAATTGTTGCATGATGGCAGGGAAGTAAAAGCTAACCCGTAAATATTTCCGATACGCACTTTTTATTTTTTTTTAAACCGGCCCTGCGAATATGTAAACAACATCAACTGATTATGTTAGCTCTTTTGAAGAGATTTTTTTTTGAAAGGAAAAAATACATTTCCTAAGTTCAGGCTTCACTTGCAGCCCCCAGAGGCTACTTTTGAAAAGCGCTATATTGATGAACGTAAACTTATGTATGCCAGTCATTTTTTTTATTTTCGAACAAATCACAGCACTGAAATTAGACCACTTCCGTAAACGAGGGTATATCATTAAATACATAATCGTCTAACCCGTGTGTCTCCCTCAGGTAGTTTTCATTTCGTGCGGTGTATGCGTTGTAACACTGTGTCTCCCTTGCAGGTAGTTTTCATATCGTAGACGGTGTGTGCGTTGTAACTCTGTGTCTCCCCTTTACTTGGTGGTTTTCATATCGTGCGTTGTATTTCATACATTTCTGTATTATTTTTGTTCTTATCGTATTTTCTGTTCATGGCAATAAACGCCACATGTTCTTTTCTATTACATACATACATATGTGTGCTGCGCAGCATCATAATAGAGTTGTTTCTTGAATAAATTGGTTGCGGTGTATAGACATTTGTACACAATCAACCACAAAGCTAGAAAGTATTGTACCATTAGGAGTGAAGAAAGGAATGAAAAAAACATTGGGTCACAGTGCAATTATCTAACGTCTTTATCGCTGTCTGTCTTCATATGGGGGGGTTGTATGTATGTCTGTCTGTCTGTCCGCCAGCCCCTCCCACTCCCTCACCCATCAACATATCTAAACGTTTGCTCACATATAAACTTTGTGAGTCCGATTGTGTGTCCGTTTTCCGGTATCATACAATCTTGGTATTATTCCGTGGATAGCTTGATGGTTCAGCAGAGCCCCCTCCCCCCCACCCCCGGGGCCAATCCCCATCTCCGATTTAGAAAATATTTCTCGTTCTCTGTAATAAATTATTATAAACAGAATATACTTGTGACAACATCGCCACAGGTCTACCTGTTCGCACATGTAACAACATATGGGGGCTACACATATTACCTAAGACAGCATATATTGGTCTACATGTATTGTAGAATTACATGTGCGCCCATTGCATTGTTGTTTCTATCTCCGTAGCAACACGGTCATCAAGGCCCAGTTTGGAGTCCTCCATAGGTGGTTTGCGGACCATATTAAGGTGGTTCGATACCGGTGCCGAGCATAGGGATTGGGTAGCCTGGGGGGGGGGGGCTGGCTTCATTGGGGTGAGGGTGGGTGGCTCCTCATTTTGACATTTGACTCCATGACATGGAATAAGGTCACTTCACTATTTCAAATGTCAAACATTTTTTACCCCTTCTCCCTCAAGCTATTCTGGGCCCAGGGGGACTAAGAATTTGAACCCCCTCCCTTCTCCACCCTCAGTAAGCCTCTGTTCGAGACATAGTCTAAATTTTTTAATTAATTTATCTGGAATTTATATGCACATCTTTACAAGTCTATTACTCTATTGAATACAAATGCAAAAGTTTATTAACCTGAACATTAAAAGAAGGAAAATCTATCTTTAAAAATTTATGAAGCATGTTTGTCGCTAACACAATGCTATATTTGTAGGTAGGTCACAACAAAGCAGAGGCGTAACCAGGGAGGGCGGAGGTGGGGGTCCAAATTCGAAAGTCCCTCCGGGCCCCAGATTGAGGGGGCCCCCAAATTTTTTTGCACATTAAATATTGAGTACACTATCTAATGTCATGATGTCGAATGTCAAAAAGCAGGGGCCGACAAAAAGAGCAAACCCCCCGGGCCCACAAATCCCTTGGTTCGGCACTGCAACAAAGCTAATATCATGATATACGCGTTTGACAACCACTGTTTTGATGACGTCATTCAATTTTATTATGTGGCCAAATCGCATTACTTAGGCGCAAGAATATACAATCGAATTGAAAAAAAAAAAGTACCAGAAGATGACATTCTTGACTATAAGCAGGGAATAGCACTTTTTTTTTTTTAATTTCTTGACGCTGAAGAGCAACTCCATCTCTAAGTACCGTCTGGTCGTGTGCTCTTAACTGGGTACCAAGTGTTTCTGGAGGTCAGTGGACATCAGCGCTGGTCGGAATGTTTATGGGTGACCTTAAGGTCTTCAGCTTAGTTGATGCGAGTGGGTCTTATTATGTTGATGTGCGTGAATTGGTGTAATCATGATTACATTTGTGTAAATGGTTGTAATCATGATTATATTTCAGCAAGTGGATTTAATCATGGAAAGTATGATTCTCTAGCTATTTTAACTTCCTAGAGGGGACGTGCAGAAAAGTGATCGATAATCGATCTCCAAGGTCCCGGGTTCGATTTCCGGCGAGAACCAATGAAATGTATGCATCTTTGTCCATAACACTTTTGTGGAATAAAAGAAGTGCACTGCAAAAACATTTCCATAGAGATACATTTTTTCATACTTACAGGGACTTCACAGATAACCAATATCTTCCTCAGTCAAATCAAACCCTCCATCTCTGGTAGATTATTTTAATTTGATCTTAGTTATCGAAATATTATTAGGCCTTTGCATAATTGATTTATCTGTTCTAATTACTCTGTGCTAGAGTACACTCTGTTCTAATTACTCTGTGCTAGAGTACACTCTGTTCTAATTACTCTGTGCTAGAGTACACTCTGTTCTATTTACTCTGTGCTAGAGTACACTCTGTTCTAATTACTCTGTGCTAGAGTACACTCTGTTCTAATTACTCTGTTCTAATTTCTCTGTGCTAATTACTATGTTCTAATTACTCTTTGTTAATTACTCTGTTGAAATTTCTGTGTTCTAATTACTCTGTTCTAATTACACTTTGTTAATTACTCATTTGAAATTACTCTTTGCTAATTACTCTGTTCTAATTTCTCTGTTCTAATTACTCTGTTCTAATTACTCTGTGCTAATTACTATGTTCTAATTTCTCTGTTCTAGTTACTCTTTGCTAATTACTCTGTTGAAATTTCTGTGTTCTAATTACTCTGTTCTAATTACTCTGTTCTAATTACTCTTTGTTAATTACTCTGTTCTAATTACTCTGTTGAAATTTCTGTGTTCTAATTACTCTGTTCTAATTACACTTTGTTAATTACTCATTTGAAATTACTCTTTGCTAATTACTCTGTTCTAATTTCTCTGTTCTAATTACTCTGTTCTAATTACTCTGTTGTAATTTCTCTGTGCTAATTACGACTTGTAATTTGCTACAATGTATTTTATTTTCGGAGACAAAAAAAGTGTACTCTTAGTTTTCCAATTTTAACTTGTAAAATAATCTTTATTTTTTTTCCAGTTTTATGATATTAATTTTTTGTTGTATAGCTTTGATAACATCAATACATTTCCCTGTCGTCTGTATTCCCCTATGAAATGTAAAAATCCTTTCAAAGACGCACCTTGTAATGTTTATTATAATAGTAATTATTACAACAAACAAACAAACAACAATTTATATTGCCGTTTCCTGAATATAAAAAAGTTCGCGAAGAAAGTTTTCTTCGGAAAAAAAAGACTTCGATGAATTGACAACCGCAACTCTATCGGAGCACCCCGTATGGTTAAAATTAAATTAAACAATAAATAAACTATTTATTGTTTAATTTAATTTTAACCATACAATAAACTTGTAGATTTGAAAAAAAAAAATAAATAACCGTAAAACACAGTTAAAAATCATATTTTTATCTCCCTCTTTCTGATTATCTTCAACCTTGAACTTTTTGTATTCTTTGTGATTGGTCTGACATTTTGACTGTCTTGTACGGAGTCATTATGATGTGTACTTTCCCGCCATTTTCCTATTCATCTTTGATTGCTCCAGCTACCAGAGAGATGATGACGACAACACCAACAGAAAGTTCAGGGTTCACATGTGGTCACACTCGATGAACACGTTAATTATTCATGTTTCATTGCGACTCCCCCCCCCCCCTTTTTCTTTCTCTCCCATAATTCAACTGTGACGACGTCTGCCATTTTTGTTGTGATTGGCCATATAAAATAAAGGGGAAAGGGTAGGTCAAAGGTGACCGGTGGTGGGCGGGTTTATGGAAGATAAAAAATTCTCTCTTTTTTTTTCTATAAATACAATTATCGATCCCACAGGGATAAAATAATCTGGGAGACTGTGGCAGAGATGTCACCGTGTTGGAAATGAATTTTGGAGTTATTTTTAATGCCTTTAACATTCCCGATGCGAGTTATTTTTTTTTTGTTCCAATCGTCATTTTGTTATCTGTCAGAGAGAGTATTGTCAGAAACGATTGTAATAGGCATAGCAACCAGTGTCTCTCGACTTTCTTTTATCTTTTTGAAAGTTAATGGGAAGTAACTCGGAAATTAAATGAGTTCTCTCCAGGCTCTCCTGGTCTGAGAGACATACCGTGGTCTACGGGGATAAGATCATTGGGGTTCTCTAGTCTGAGAGACATACCATGGTCTACGGGGATAAGATCATTGGGGTTCTCTAGTCTGAGAGACATACCATGGTCTACGGGGATAAGATCATTGGGGTTCTCTAGTCTGAGAGACATACCATGGTCTACGGGGATAAGATCATTGGGGTTTTCTAGTCTGAGAGACATACCATGGTCTACGGGGATAAGATCATTGGGGTTCTCTAGTCTGAGAGACATACCATGGTCTACGGGGATAAGATCATTGGGGTTCTCTAGTTTGAGAGACATACCATGGTCTACGGGGATAAGATCATTGGGGTTCTCTTGTCTGAGAGACATACCATGGTCTACGGGGAAAAGATCATTGGGGTTTTCTAGTCTGAGAGACATACCATGGTCTACGGGGAAAAGATCATTGAGGTTCTCTAATCAAGGAAAAAAAAACCTTCTTGCGAAGATGTTGGTACTGTGGTCAACGAGGACTATCCGAGACCGTAGTATTCACAGCTGGCGGTGGTGACGGATGTGGTGGGCACACAACACCCTTCCACTCTGTCCCACACCTACGCAGCCTTCAATTTCGGGTTGAGGGTACATGCACATTACAGCCTCCCCTCTGTCCGAGTGGCAGGAAAAAACCCATTGCCTTGCCATTCTGGCGGATCAGTAGTAAACATACCCTGCTGGTCTGGCCATTTTGGGCAAGTCTTAAAAACCCTCTTTTCTGCCATCCCGGTAGATGATAGCGGGCACATTCACCCCGCCGCTCTGTAAGGCATTGCAGACGTGCATCAGCGCCGCCAACAATGCTGGTGCGGTAGGCACACTAAACCCTGTCATGCTGGCAATGGCGGCGTAAACAAGAAAAAAGAAAGTGTTTCTCAACCTCAGCCCGTGTTGTCTGGGATCGTAAAAAAAATGAAAAGTTAATAAGAGCACGATGGGACACAATTTAATGTGCCTAATTATTGACCTAGACACACACACACACACATATATATATATATATATATATATACATATATATATATATATGTATATATATATATATATATATATATATATATATATATATATATATATATATATATTCGATTCCGCTTAATTGGGACACATCGTGACCGAGGCTTTTTGTCCCGATTAAGCGGCTGTCCCAATTAAACATACAAATTTACTATTGGCTTCTTGATTTGGTTTCTTTGAGATTTGTCCCAAATAAGCGGCTATCCCAATTAAGCGGAATCGACTGTATATATATATATATATATATATATATATATATATATATATATGTATGTATATATTGATTGGGATCGATGAATCTTGATCGTCACGTATTATACACCCATACATATATAGAAACCGACAGATAATGCAAACAATAAGGTGGGCGACCTAACACGTCCATGGGTGTTTCCTTGCAGGGCGCCGATGACATGGTCGGCTGTGAGTCCTAACCGACTCGTGATCAGATGGAATCAGTTACCCTCTGCTCTATCATCCATGGCGTCTTTGTGATTATTTCATAGCCATGATGTAGATGCAGAGAAGGAGGGAGTACTGTGAAACTTTCCGGAATCAATACAGAATCAATAGATACAACATTTTAACGTGAATTTTGACTTGACGAGTTATTTGTTAAAGAGTTTGGACCGCTAGTTAGCATTAAAAAAACAAAACAAAACACAATAAAACAAATGTGTAGATGACAAATTCGTTCGTAGATTGTTGATGGGTGAGACTCACATCTCATGGCCGTGTCAACTCAGTAACCCACTCAGGGTAAATTAACCCCACTCTCATGACCATTCATACCTCACAAGCAGTACCCTGCCAAAACCTTTTGCATAGAGTTATATCCCCTTAGGCTTATCGGTAGGCTAGATTATTTTTTTTCGTTTCGGGCAGATCCGATTTTTTTTCATGATTGTATTTTTAACTGGAATACTGTTGTATTAATTCTTTGCTTTCGATCTAACACAGAACCCAAAATCGCTATTATTTTATTTGACTTTTTTTAATGATACTTTTAACAGGTGTGGGTGTGTGTATGTATGTGTGTGTGTGTGGGGGGGGGTTACAATACACCATTGTAACAGTTGTCTCATAGATTAAAGTTCGCACACGTTAAACATTTTATTATTGGTTTTATTTTCTCATCAGCGCTTTGTACTGACTGTACTTATAGCTTGAAGAATGTTTTCTTTTTCTTAAAAAAAAAAAAATCAAAAACACGAGTTTGTTTGTCTGATTCTATACTCTAAGACCGTGCATAAAACAGATACAAGACTTTTTCAGAGTAAATTTTGATTCCATTTTTCTCTCTGATGTTGTCCATCAATCTTCATGTCCGACATATAATTTCAATCATTCCCTGCCCCATTTTTTCCCCTCTTAATTTAAATACCGCCTAGAAATCGATGCGATAATTGCAGTACTAATGCTTTTGTGGAGTACTGTTAAAAGCCTTTTAATTTCTCCTCAGCTCTTTTGAAATTAAAGTGCGCGTGAAAATAGATAAAATAGAGAGCGCTTACTTAAGATCTATACATTCCTGTCCGAAAATAACCCTACACGTGCGCTACGACGACATCTGTACATATGCCAAGTAGGTATTTGTAACATTTAATAACGCCCACATGTTACCATGTACGTAGAGATGTTCAACTTCGTAAATACATATTTCGTTAAATAGTCTTTACAGAGCAACGATGAAGCGTCGACTTCCCGAGCAACGCCGGGTATACATCTAGTTGTCTACAAAGATCACATGGGTCCTCAGACGTTTCACCGATTTTTATGGGATGGGTGTGGCTAGCTCAATTCAATTTAAACCGTGGATCATGTGCTTTTCGAGTGTTCCGGGCTGGCGGACCACAGGGTGGACCAGTCCGGAATCTTGCTGGCCATCGGGCTTTATGGCAGTCTCCAGATGTTGAAAGACACAGAGCCCGTGAGATCAGACTTGCTAAGAGACTAAGTCTCAGCCCGCAGTTTCACCGAGAGAGTTCAAAGAGAGAGAGAGAGAGAGAGAGAGAGAGAGAGAGAGAGAGAGAGAGAGAGAGAGAGAGAGAGAGAGAGAGAGAGAGCTCAATTCAGTCAAAGTGGTTCTCGAGCTGAGACGATGGGGTGACGGGCAGAAATGTCCGCAGTCAAATGGAGCGGCCGTCGAAAGCCGACCCGTGGTGGCAGCTTAGGAGAGTCGAGCAGGCGCTAATCGCCCAGTTCCGTACTGGGCACTGTCCTATTGGCGCGTACTTTGGGAGGTTGAGGCCCAATGTCGACACCCTTTGCAGACACTGCAGGGAAGCGGAGGAAACCGTAGATCATTTGCTTTTCGGGTGCCCCGGACTGGCGGACCACAGGGTGGACCAGTCCGGAAGCTTGCTGGCCATCGGGCTCTATGGCAGTCTCCAGATGTTGAGAGACACAGCAAGTCTGATCTCACGGGCTCTAAGAGACTAAGTCTCAGCCCGCAGTTTCACCGAGAGAGTTCAGAGAGAGAGAGAGAGAGAGAGAGAGACAAGAGAGAGAGAGAGAGATAGAGAGAGAGGAGAGAGAGAGAGTCGAGAAACAGAGAGAGAGAGTCGGGAGAGAGAGATAGAGTCAAGAGAGAGAGAGAGAGAGAGAGAGTCGAGAGAGAGAGAGAGAGCTCAATTCCCAGCAACAGACAGGGACGTTGCGACGTGCGACCCATAAAAAAAGCCCATAATACGCAATGAGTAAAGAAAATGTCATGACGGGGAGGGGATGGGAGGGGATGGGGTAGCTATTATAGCAACACGGCATCTCAACGTACAAAATTGTTTTTTTGTTTTAAATTGTTAAGTAAACATATTTACAGCCATGTACAACTAACTGCTCCACGACCCTCCACTTGACTCAAGGGCTACCTCCCATCTGAATGTCGAGTTACCTCCCATCTGAATGTCGAGTTACCTGTCTCGTAAGTAGACAGTGGCTCAAAGAATGGTGGATGAAATAATTGAAACTTGATCGGTAAAAAAAAAGGGGGTAAAAGGAAGATTATAGTTTGACTTAATCTAGTCTGGGTGAAATGTTTGCAGATTTCTTTTGGGTGTTACTGTTGGGTATTCAAGTGTTTTTGTACGAGTGTGTGTGTGTGTTTGTATATGTGTGTTATTGTTTGTATTCAAGTGTTTGTATGTGTGTGTTTATACGTATGTGTGTTTGTATGAGTATGGGTCTGTGTTGCTATATGTGTGTTATTATTTTTAATTCAAGTGTTTGTATGTGTGTGTTTGTACGTTTGTGTGTTTGTATGTGTGTGTGTGTTTGTTAGTATTCAAGTGTTTGTATTTGTGTGTGCGCGTGTCTGAGTGACAGATAGAGAAAGGAACAGAACAATACACGTTTTTTTGTAGGTTACCTCCACTTTTAGACTTGGGTTGAAAACCTACCGTCTTTGGTCAACTGAGGTTTATCAGCTGTTTAGTCTGCAGCAGCCACCTCCTTCCCCCCATGGGGTTGGGGGAACGGACTGGTGGTAAACCAAACGGACAAATATCTGCTATCCAACGAATTTCTCAAAACCAGAAAGTATGTTGAACAAGTTATCTAATGATACGATTCGTTTTGTCCTGAGTCCTATGTATTATCTAGTTCTAAACAGTTTGATTGTCGTTTATGTCTGTCTGTGTAATCGACTCTACTGGGCGGTTGGGAGGTGTGTGTGTGTGTAGGGGGGGTGGTAGTATAGGGTTGTGGGTGACCGGATGCTACTCACCATCGATCAAGATCAATACTTGTCATTTGGGTTTTAAAATCTAATCGTTTGGATTTGTCCGGAGTCTGTTAAATTGTCGCTGTTGAAAGACGAAAGCTTTAGGACTTTTTTCTCAAGTCTTTTAAACACACACACACACACACACACACACTCAAGCGCAAACACACTTACACGATTAGACACATGGCACAATTATAAGTTCAATCGATCAAAAATTATATTGATCAGTTATCAACAATTTTGTTTGTTTTTGTAACGATTCGCCCCTCTCCTATTCCCCCCCCCTTTCTTTTTGTTGCGTGTTTCGCATTTCATTCGAGTAAATCAATACCTGGCCGTACCATTTTGATTGGTGAGGTGAGGTGAAGCTATGAAACCCAACTGGCCGGGGCACATGTAGCAGAGGGTTCAGATCCCTAGACCAGTCCCTGTTGTATGCACAACTGTCTTTCTACATTCGTCTGGGACACAATGGCGGTGTCGGGGGGGGGGAGGTGTCACCTGACCTGTGGCCATGAGTTCGGTGTG
This sequence comes from Bulinus truncatus, assembly GCA_021962125.1. NCBI lineage: Eukaryota > Metazoa > Mollusca > Gastropoda > Planorbidae > Bulinus > Bulinus truncatus. The sequence goes on from JAGDYQ010000008.1 coordinate 3,899,336, forward strand.
GGGACGAGGACCAGGTGGAGAAACTCGGTAAATGTTAATCACGGGTAACAGTGACTTAGGGGCTTGTCCTATTTTGTTTTTTTCCTAGGGATACCGTCACTAATGCTAACATGCTCCCCTGAAGTGTAAGATATAACTTTTATATAACCACCCTATTTTACTTTTCCGTTTCGACTGTAGTATTTAGAAATACATATTTTAAAGTCAATTTTTTTCCCCTGAATGATTTTGTTCCTCTCCCCCAATCTATTATTTTTTTTTTACAGAGTAACTGACAAACAAAATAGAATATTATACAGCACATTGTTATACATCACATTGTTATATAGCACATTGTTATACAACAGATCGTTTGTTATACAGCAGATTGTAATACAGCATATTGTTATACAGCACATTGCCATTCAACATATTGTTATACAGCAGATTGTAATACAGCACATTGTTATTCAACAGATTGTTATACAGCATATTGTTATAAGCACATTGTTACACTACAGACAATTAGTCTTTTCCGACATTTATTTATTCAACAACGATTTCGCTGGAGATACTGACGTCTGCTCTGATATGAAGTTTATTGTTACGGACGCACAAGATCTGGGGCACATTCTACTGTAGCCTTCTCCCCCCCCCCTTTCTATTTTTCTTGGGTTGAGATGGTGGGTATGTGTGTGTGTGTGTTTGTGTGTGTGTGGGGGGGCTGTTTTCTCCATAAAACCACAACATCTTTGTTGTCATTTTCAATTCGTCTATTATCTCTCTTGTTTTTTTTCTCTCTTACTTCTCTCTCCTCTCTCTCTTTTCACCTTTCTCTCTCCTCTCTCTCTTTTCGCCTTTCTCTCTCCTCTCTCTCTCTTTTCGTCTTTCTCTATCCTCTCTCTCTTTTCTCACTTTTCTCTCTTCTCTCTCTTTTCGTTTTTCTCTCTCCTCTCTATTTTCGCTCTTCTCTATCTTTCTCTCCTTTCTCTCTCTCTCTCCTTTCTCTCTCTTCTTTCTACTCTCTCTCTCTCTCCTCTTTTCTTCTCCCTCTCTCATCGTTTTTTTTTTTTGGTTTTTCCTACTTGTTTTCCATTGTTCTCTGACCAATGATCAAGGTTGTTATCATCTGCGGTCTCTATCTGCCTTCTTTGTATACCGCAGATATTCTTTCGATCCCTCTCCATCAATAAATCACTGACCAATTGGCTTCTCAATCTTTGTGTACATTTATGTCAAGCTTTGACATTACCACTGGCGCAGTGTTTCAATCTTTGTGCACATTTATGTAAAGCTTTGACATTACCGCTAGCGCAGTGCTTCCCAAACTTTTGACATCTGTGTACCCCCCTTTTTATTTTCGTAATACTGTGTAAAAATCAACATCTAAACTTGCCTATTGTAATTATGATTTCCGGTTTCCCATCATTTTGTTTCTTTCGCTTTACCCGTGCATGTTTACCCGAATTTCTCAGCCCATTGCAGCGCGTACCCCCGTCGAACACTGCATTAGCGTTATCATATTAATACTAAAAACTAGCCAGTGTTATGGTTTTCATCTAGATCGTGAGGGTGGGTGGTGTGAGGGCAGGGACGAGATGTGACTTCTACAAGGGTGTTACCGGTCGATTATTCATATAACAACTTTCTTTTACATATAAAACTATTTTTAAAAAAAAAATTGCTCTAAGTACGGGTGGTCGTGCGAAGTAGAGCGCTCGACTGTCGACCTGAGAAATGAGTAGTGCTTGTATGAATAAGAGAGAGTGGCTGTTTTAAGACCTGATGATTTAAATCCAATATATATATATATATATATATATATATATATATATATATATATATATATACATATATATATATATATATACACATATATTGTCTTAAGGTCCTATCTTTAAGATCTACTGTGATTCTTAAGATTCGATTACTGAATAAAGCAAGTTGTAATTTTGTACATATCTATTCTAAATTAATTAACTGGTAGTGTTTCTTTGCGACTTTTCAATGTTGCCTGATTGGTGGGTTTTCCCCATAGTCTGGGTGGTGTTTTTTTTTTTTTTTTTTTTTTTTTTTTATTATTGTTTTTTTTTTTTTTTTTTTTTTTTTTTTTTTTTTTTTTTTTTTTTAAGCTCACTAATGGGTTGGGGGAATATTTTATACCAGAAGAAAATTTCTACACTCCTTTTCAATTTGACTCATCTAGCGGGGTTTCTTTTTTGAGTTTCGCCAGGTTTCGTTATAAAAAATCTGGCAACACTCGTACTCACGTGAAATTACTTCGCCAACTGCCATTGTGTTGAAATCCAACATCGCTTTCTCCCCCCACAATTTGTGAATCCCCGATTGTATACCATTTAAACACAAACAATGCCAACCATTAAACAAACCATACAACTTATAATTTTCTTTTCAAAACACCATCGATCCCATAAATTTCAGCTCTTGTTTATCTCTTCTAACATTTTCCCTCCTGAAGCTGCGTCACATCGACCGACACTCATAATTTTTTTTTTCAAAAGGACATTTCCCAACATGACACCGTGTGACTGCATCGGGCTGGCTTGTAATGACATGGGAGAAAGAAGAAATCAAAGGTTGAACAAGATTAACACTACACCGTGTAATTGTATTCACAGAGTATTTGAATCGAACTTTAGTAAAAAAAAAAATAGTTTGTGAAAAAGGTTTGCCTAATGGTTGTGTTCAAGTAAATGCCAGTATTTAAAACAGAAATATTTCGGGTCAGTAAGACAGTTATTGCCCTTTTTGTGTCTAGACCAGCAGCGTCTCCTATAGGGGTGACGCAGCTCATTTTTATCATCTATCTATGTATCTATCTATGTATCTATGTATCTATGTATCTATGTATCTATCTATCTATCTATCTATCTATCTATCTATCTATCTATCTATCTATCTATCTATCTATCTATCTATCTATTCAATAAGGTATATTCGTCCAATAGTACGTGAAAATTTCGTCTCTCCCTTATTTTTTTTGTTTGACCCTCTGTCCATCTCAGACTTTAGTAGGTCAAATATTCGCCCTGGTCCCGTGCCTCAACGCCTGTTACGCCTCCATGTCGACGTACCCTCTGATGACATTAACCCCCCCCCCCACCACCCCCATAAAGCCCTTTAGGTCAATGCTGGATCCGGGCTACTCACAAACACACAGACACACAGTGCTACAAACCTGTGTCTTGGTATTTATCGATATTGTGAGACTGACAGGATGCTAGAGTCTCAATCAATGCTATTATTAGAACATGACCTACTTGCATGTCACCTATAAACAACGCTGTGTGCTGGCGCCATGCAATTTTGGGAACACAAAATACAGAACAAATAAAACATACAAATGACATACATTCGCATTTAATATTACACAGCCTACATTAATAGCTATTTAGTACCGTTAGGAAATGCAATTTTTTTGTTGGATTACGGCACTTGGATTCCCGACCCCCCTTAGATGTGAAGGGGGGGGGGTGAAGATTCTCCGGCATTCACATAGTTTGCCTATCCATAAGAACGTCTCTGATTACAGATCCCCCTGTCTCTGATTACAGATCCCCTGTCTCTGATTACAGATCCCCTGTCTCTGATTACAGATCCCCTGTCTCTGATTACATATCCCCCTGTCTCTGATTACAGATCCCCCTGTCTCTGATTACAGATCCCGCTGTCTCTGATTACAGATCCCCCTGTCTCTGATTACAGATCCCCCTGTCTCTGATTACAGATCCCCCTGTCTCTAATTACAGATCCCCCTGTCTCTGATTACAGTTC
>JAGDYQ010000008.1:3903609-3915998 GCA_021962125.1 Bulinus truncatus
CTAATATATATATATATATATATATATATATATATACATAAATAGATAAAATAGATAAAAGTAAACGGCAGATAGGCAGTCAGTCATAAGGATATATATATATATGTATATATATATATATATATATATATATATACATATATATATATATATATATATATATATATATATATATATATATATATATATATATATAAAGAGCCAGATAGACATAGAAAGGTTATATTTAGATTTTTTTTTCTCTAACGTGGGACGCTAAAAACGAACAGGTTTCTTAGTGGGTCGCGAAATGCAAAGGTTTGAGACAACCCCCCCCCCGTTCTAATAACGCGACTTTTGCTGTTCTTTTTGAATGTGTAATTTAAAAAGAAGTAACAGTAGAGTTTAGGAAGGTAATATACTTGGAACGCTTTTCCAAACCTGGCCAGAAAATGTTGCTGGCAAGCCGAAAACAAAAAAAAAACATACTAATATTATAAATACTAGGGAGCGACCGATATGCCTTTTTACCGATAGTCCGATACCGATATTTTCCCCCAGCATTTTTGCCGATACCGATACCGATATTTTGCTATTAATGAAAGGGTGTCTTGCAGATGAAGAAGATTAGAAGAACAAAAGATTTGAAAAGACAGACCGGAAGACCGAAGTCAGAAACACAAATCTGCCTGTTTATTGTTTAAAATTAAACTTATAACAAACAATTTTTACTCAATTTACTTGTAGCAGATTTTTTAAAAAGTTTGAAAAATTAAAAACACTTAATTATATCAGTAAATCAGTAAGTCCAATTACAGAAAGAGATGCATTTCTCTTGACCATTCGTCATGACTGTAAATAGAGCTCACTACTGACACAATCGTTGATTTGCCCTTACTATTACTGCACCCAACTCACCATACCCGGGGCTGCAGTAATAGTTGAAGCACGGACGTGAGATAGAGCCCTCAGCCGGCGCCGAGCGCCGGCTACGCCGCAGAATTTTCGTCCGCCGTAAATCCGCCGAAAAATATGCGATGCGCCTCATTAGCCGCCGTATTTCGTTCGCCGTTATATTAACTGTCGCATTACTTAATCTTGTTGCACATGACCTTGCTGACCATATCAGCTTTGTCTTGAAAAGCTTTTGTGTTGATCACAAAATACTAGCTGCCATGATGGTGCTGCAATTATGATAAAGACTTCAAAGCTTTTGAAGGTTGACTTTTATCAGCCCTTTACAGCACACGTATTGCACCTTAATACTACCGACAAAATCAATAAAAATGAAGAATTTCAAGACCGCAATTATAGAAGACGATGCAGCATTCACAGAGGATAAAGAAATGATAAAGACCCTGAAAGAAGGCATGTCTTCAGTGTGTATATTGCTTCTTGTAGATGATCAGCTCAGTGCATCAATAATGGATGCCTCTGAGAGCAGCACTAACGCCATCAATGATAGTCATAGACACAATGATAAGTCAGTGAAGGCATCATGTCCAACGAGTTCGAATTCAACATTGATGATGGTTCAGTCTATACTTGACTTGAAAAGATGATGATGATACAACTGTTTATTTCTGTTGTTTTAAATAATAAAACTTTTCCCCAAGTATTGTTCAATTGTTTTATTGCAGAAGTTTTATCAATTCAATATTGTCTAGGCGTCAGCCTAATTTTAGCCAAATATTTCGTAATCTGCCAAAAATCAGCCGAAAATCAGCCGCAAATGTCAATTTACTCAATTTATGGTCTAATTCGGCTACGCCGGCTATCAGCCGAAAAATTATGTCAGCCAGCCGAAACTTAAAAAAAAATTCGGCTGGCAGGTCTAACGTGAGACACAGATGACTGGATTGTTTAAACTCATGGTCCATCCAACAGCCGGGCCGCGGACCGGTTCCGGTCCGTGGAACGGTTCCGGTGCGTGGAACGAATAGTACCGGGCCGCCCAAGAAACATTCACTCAGGTGAACAGTTAACTGCAAGTCTGTAAGTAAACTTTAACTCTGAAACCAAAACCAGTTTAGAGTTACTAGATTTGTGAAAAAAAAAACAATGTATCGGCAGCCAAAAAACGGCCGGTCCGATAGTTAACCCATAGTGCCAATATCGGTTCGATTATCGGTCGCTCCCTAAAAAAATCGGCCGATCCGATATTAACCGATAGTGCCAATATCGGTCCGATACCGATACCGATTCGATTATCGGTCGCTCCCTAATAAATACTTCTCACAGAAACGTTAGTAAACTGGCACGCTCAGACAAGCAACAACATTTATTTATTTTTATATTTGTTACTTTGATAGAATTCTATTGTTATTTGTTATCCCTCAATGTTGGACATGATTAATTCTCATTCTCCACCCCCCACACACATGATTAATGCTGATTCTCCACCCACACACACACACATGGTTAATGCTGATTCTCCACCCATACACACACATGATTAATGCTGATTCTCCACCCACACACACACACACATGATTAATGCTTATTCTCCACCCACACACACACATGATTAATGCTGATTCTCCACCCACACCCACAGCAGTATATAGCAGTGCACAACAGTATATAGCAGTGCACAGCAGTATATAGCAGTGCACAACAGTATATAGCAGTGCACAACAGTATATAGCAGTGCACAGCAGTATATAGCAGTGCACAACAGTATATAGCAGTGCACAGCAGTATATAGCAGTGCACAGCAGTATATAGCAGTGCACAACAGAATATAGCAGTGCACAACAGAATATAGCAGTGCACAACAGTACTGTCAATATTGTCTCATCCCGTAGTGTTCATCGTGTTCAACAGAGCTGATTGGGGTAGTGCGGGGGGGGGGGGAGGGAGGTAGTAGGTGGGTAGCAGGTAGTTGCCAGCCAAATATTTTGTTTGGCTTACAGAGTTTTATGAGCTTTGATGTCTCTGGCAAGGGTATTTATTTCGGCGTCGCTATGCCAACACATGATAAACAAACATGTTTGACTTCCTAATTCGCTCTTCACCCTACGTACAGATTTTTTTTTAGCATCATATTGTGTACATTTCGTATTTAACTAATATACTTAGTGTTATCCCAGTAAAGATGGTGGGCGGGAGGGGGGGTACATCTTAACTGCGCCAGTATTTTTGTTTAACATGAAAATAGGGGCCTGCTTTTTTAAGAATCCACCTCGGATGCCAGTTTCGCCCCTGCAAATTCTAAGATTTAAAATTTTAGTATGAATAATCATTGTCTCGTTAAGTATGTGCTGTTGCTACGTTTATGCCGTTCATTATTTTAGATTATATTAATCACCATTCATAGTATACTAATGTATATAATCACCGTATATAGCATATTAATGTATATAATCACCGTTTATAGTAAACTAATGTATGCAATCAACGTTTATATATTATAGTATACTAATGTGTAAAATCACCGTATATAACATATTAATGTATATAATCACCGTTTATAGTATACTAATGTATGTAATCAACGTTTATATATTATAGTATACTAATGTATATAATCACCGTACATAGCATATTAATGTATATAACCACCGTATACAGCATATTAATGTATATAATCACCGTATATAGCATATTAATGTATATAATCACCATATATAGCATATTAATGTATATAATCACCGTATATAGCATATTAATGTATATAATCACCGTTTATAGTATACTAATGTATGTAATCAACGTTTATATATTATAGTATACTAATGTATATAATCACCGTATATAGCATTTTTATGTATATAACCACCGTATACAGCATATGAATGTATATAATGACCCTTTATAGTATACTAATGTATATAATCACCGTATATAGTATACTAAGTCTTTTACTAATAATCAGCTATACTAATAAGGGGCCGTCCATAATGTACGTCACGCTATTTTTGACCAATTTTGACCCCCCCCCCTGTCACAAAGTGTCACAATATCGGGACCACCTCCCCCTAAAGTACGTCACACTTTCAAAAAAAATTTTAATTAACAGCTAATAAAAACTTGAAACGCAATTCACTATTAAACTGCCTTAAAATATAAATATTAAAAGAACTATCAGATTATTATATGACTTTACTAGTAGAATAACGAATTGTCAACAGTTGCAAAAATTAGACTTGACAATTATATAATAAACATCATTTATCTGCTGCCTTTTTGATTTACAATGGTCAACTTTGAGATAATCTTCCGATTAAGCATCCTTTTGACACAGGATAAGAAGTAGTTTAGCGAAACTTGAACTCAACCTGTGATTAAAAAATAAAAATGGAACAAAACAATGCAACTAAAAAAAAAGAACGGCATTGACAGATTATGTGATCAGCTCCTGTGCTATATTGAATATGTTTATAGTGAACCTGTGAATTATGTTTAATATAAAAAAAAATTTTACTAGACATCATCCATCCATGGTGAAGTGAAGTGTTCATCCATAGTTACGACCAGGGCCGCTTTATCAACTAGGCACAGTAGGCACTGTGCCTAAGGCTTACGGACTTTTCAAGGGCCTATGAAAGCCAGAACATAAAGTGAAAACAAGTTCAGAATTCCAGTAAAATTTGATAATGTTTGTATTAAAGTAACTGTATATAACCGTGTGAGATAAGCACCTGAGCTAGTCAAGCTCTTTGTCTTAACAAAGTCACATATGACGTCCACAAATGTCATTTCCCCCGACAGACTTTTTCAATTGAATGTAATGCCAGGGAGGAAGGTCGTGTTGTTTCCCATCGTTGACCGAAGATACGTTTTTATGTTGAAAAATATTACAAAATGAAGTCGAGGAGGGCCTACGACTTTGAGAGTCCTCTAGAACCTACGAGGACCTTAAAACGGCCCTGGTTACGACTGACGTAAATATGTCCCCCATCATCGTTTCCTGGAATAATAATTGTTGACAGATCAATTTCATCCTCATCTAGCCACTCAACATCCTTTGAATGTGCATTTTCTATTTTGCCAATAATTGTCATGAGTTCTCTTTGCCTTCTAGCAGCGATTCGATTCTCAAAGGATGTAGGCGTTTTATCTGAGTTGAATCTGGAAAATTTTGGGTTGGCACATAATTCCTGCGCCCGAGCTCTGTGTTGTTCTGTATGTTCCTTCAACATTGTTTGTGAGGCAAATTAAAAGTGACACACTTTGCAAATTCGATCATGTAAGCTGGTCTGCAAAGATGGACGATAAAGATCATATGGTTGCACTTTAAAAACTCCTGTTGATCTTGGCACAATGTCATCAAATTTGAGAGTTTGTGCCACAAACAATGAAGGAAATTTATGAGCATCGTCATCTGCTCTTTCTGAAACTCTGAGTTGAAAACGTTGAAATATGAACTAACTAGCATGAGGAATTGTGAACGACACATTGAAAAGATATGCATTTCGTGCTATTTTGACATAAAACTAATTTAAGTGTTTCACAAAATTTTTTAAAATTATTTTTAAAACTATTAAGCTTTATTAAAAATAATAAAAATTTAAATTAGAAATCAGATAAAAAAATATATAAAAAATGTGACGTCACACTTGGCCAGCCCCCCCCCCTCCCCCTGTCACAAACTGTCACACTTTCTTATACCCCCTCCCCCCTCCCCTTTGGAGCGTGACGTACTTTATGGACGGCCCCTAACATGGGTCTTTGGTCAAAATGAGTTAAGTTCATATGTTCCTGTTGATAGATTGTAAAAAAAAAAAATAATTTAATGTTTGAGTAAGGTGTAAGTCTAAACGTGTGCAACTCGCTGTATTCTGTACATAAGACAAATATTTTCCTCGTGACGTTGTAACATTAAAGTGAATAAAAAAATCGTTAGATAACGAAACTATTTCTTTGAATTATGAGAACTAAAAGTAAAAGCTTGGGTGCACATCTCTCTCTCTCTCTCTCTCTCTCTCTCTATATATATATATATATATATATATATATATATATAGATTAATTATTCATTTCTTGCTATGTATCCACTGATGTAAAGACATATTTAGTCCAGCATATTGTTATTTGTATGATCTCAAAAAATTATTTGTACTTTTTAGGGAATTATAAGGAAAGCTTATTTTTGTAAAGTTTCTTTTTTATTTATTTAATATATGTATATATATATTTTTAGACTTGAGCTCAGGGGTGGTCCAACCGTTTGATTCGCGGGCCACATTGGGCTCATCAATGTAACCGCCGGGCCGAGCCAAGAGCCGATGGATGGAGTATTGACACGAAATAATAAAAACTAAATGTAAACATAGCATAAAAGGCTGATGATGTGGTTCATTCCGAAACGAGTAGCTGGGCCGAGGGTTGGATTAAACCATCTGGCGGGACGGATGTGGCCCGCGGGCTGTAGTCTGCCCATGGGTGCCTTATCCTAATTTATGTCTAAATTCAGACTTTTTTTTTTTGCATACCGGTGTTATACTTCCGCATTTATTTCGACTTCCCAATCTAAATCCTTTGTTCCTATTGTAACCATTATTGAAAAATAAATATAAAAAAGTGTGTCTTCGTGCAGAATCTACCCGTGATGGTAAATTTGAGCTTGCTCACTAAATTAGAACAAGTCGGAAATTGAGTTTCCAGATTTGCTGTGACATTTTTTTAATCTGTCTCCTCCCACCCCTTCCCCCCCCCCCACACACACACAAAGCGCCACCGCAAGGAATGAGGTGCATGACAAACATTTGTACAGTAAATGGCTACATAATGACTTAGCAATTTATTGACTGTATGTGTGTGTGTGTGTGTAAGATTAGACTGGGACGAGGCGTGAGTGTTGCCGGTCATAACTCTTAGATAAAAGTTTATGGAAGTCTTTATGCTATAGACAAATCACAAACGAACTTAGATTTATATATACATATATATTTGTATAAATTATTAGGCTAACAACATATAAGGTGTATATATATATATATATATATATATATATATAATGTATAATGTTGAGTAATTCATGTATTCATGTAGAATGTTGAGTAAATCATGTATTCATGTACAATGTTGAGTAAATCATATATTCATGTACAATGTTGAGTAAATAATGTATTCGCGTACAATGTTGAGTAAATCATGTATTCGTGTACAATGTTGAGTAAATCATGTATTCGTGTACAATGTTTAGTAAATCATGTATTTATGTAGATGTTGAGTAAACCATGTATTCATGTAGAATGTTGAGTAAATCATGTATTCGTGTACAATGTTGAGTAAATCATGTATTCATGTAGAATGTTGAGTAAATCATGTATTCGTGTACAATGTTGAGTAAATCATGTATTCGTGTACAATGTTGAGTAAATCATGTATTCATGTAGAATGTTGAGTAAATCATGTATTGGTGTACAATGTTGAGTAAATCATGTATTTATGTAGAATGTTGCTGGCGGGACGTGCTGCCATTAGGTTCAACTGGTTGCAAAAAAGAAAAATATCCCCTCCCCCTCCCGCCTTTTCCGCACCATTCACCTTTCTGTGAAGGATGAACCAGTGTCTGCTCATGAATGGGGGAAGGAGGAGGTGAAATTAGGTCACAGTAAATAAATATTCATCTGCCCACGCAACTGTGTGCGCTAAACTTGAAATGGACGTGAAGTGTGTCAAATGGTTAACTATTGAAATACTATTGTTTTACTGTCACATGATGGTTGTTGGTATTTGACTGTTGGGATTTGAACTCATCATTCACGGTACTGTAGTTGAACGTGTTTTATCATTTTTATTTTCCTTTCAGAAATTCAACGCCCCCCTTTGAAAACTTGGAATAAAATAAATCATTACAACATGTGTACATTTTAATATACTGATAATTTTTTCTTCTTATTCAGTGTCATATAACATGTACTATACATCGCTTTTTGTAAAGTCGTCTAATAATGATTATTAGAAAAATGCCACCATGTGTGTTATTTTCTTTTTTCATTGCATTGCCTTAAAATATTGATATTTAACAGAATAATACACAAATATGACGGCTTTCGTTAAAAAAAAAATCAATTTAAATTGACAATACGCAATCTGCATAATTTATATTCTGTGCCCAGGACTGAGAAAAACTGCTCAACAATGGCGACAGCAAGGACATTAAAATGACGTCATCAATCTCGGTGCACGATGGTGGTCGTGTCTCTGCAGTTGAAAATGGTGAAATACAATCCAAGTGAGTTCATCGTATTGAAATGACCTAAGCTCATTTATTGTTGCTGTTGTGTTTGGTTATAGTTTATTTATCAATTTTTAGAGAAGCAATAATTATTGGCAACTATTTAGTTTCTCAAATTGTTGCGAAATTAATTACAGTTTTAAAAAATAAAATAAAATTAGTTTATTATTTTATATATAATATGTGGTGTGAACATTATTAAAAAAAAATCAAAACTATTCATGTGGTGAATGAAACCAGTTGTTTTTATAAGCCAAGCCAAAAACACTACGCCACTTTCTGGTTTAGCCTTTTGTGATAAGATTATAAAACTTATTATGTAAACAGCGGTATCGCCACAGGCTTGAGGGCGGCAGTGGCGTAACTAGGGGAGGGGAAGGGGGGTTCAAATTTGAAAGTCCCCCCCGGGCCCCAGCTTGAGAAGGGCCCCCAAAAGAGTGTCCGAAATTATTTTTTACATTAAATATTAAGTACATTATTTCATTATTTTACTATGTCGAATGTCAACATGCAGGGGCCCACAAAGACGCCGAGCTCCCCCCATGGGGGGCCCACTGGTGGGCGGGGATGCCCTACTACATGACGCTTTTTTTTGTCGGGGGTTAGGAGGGGAAAGGGAGTCCTGTTTTTTAAAAAAAGCCAGTTCATAACACTGAACTATGTGCGTATGAATCATATTTGACTCTAACTATGTACATCGGTGTCTTGTTCACTTACATATCATATTTGACTATAACTAGGTACATCGGTGTCTTGCACACTTGCATATCATATTTGACTCTAACTAGGTACATCGGTGTCTTGTTCACTTGCATATCATATTTGACTCTAACTAGGTACATCGGTGTCTAGCACACTTGCATATCATATTTGACTCTAACTAGATACATCGGTATCTTAGTCACTTACATATCAAATTTACCCCACTTCAGGTCCTGCAATGCCGACGACACCACCCCGCAGAGCTGGGCGGACATCGTCAGGTCAAAGTTCCTGGGCAGCGACCCGAGGTCGTGCGCGGGGGTGTGCATGCTGGCCTTCGCCGTCCCGCTGCTCATCCCCGGGATCACGCTGACGGTCGTGGTGTTCGAGGACGAGAAAGGGTTCTTAAAGTTCAGCGCCCTGCACATCATCGGCATGATTCTACTGACCGTGTCCATCCTGCTGACCATAGCCGGACTTGTCCTCAGCATCCACTGCCGTTCCAAGGTAAACATTAGTTCCAAGGTAAACCTTAGTTCCATGGTAAACATTAGTTCCAAAGGTAAACATTAGTTCCAAAGGTAAACATTAGTTCCAAGGTAAACATTAGTTCCAATGTAAACATTAGTTCCAATGTAAACATTAGTTCCAAGGTAAACATTAGTTCCAAGGTATTGATAGTAGTAGCAAAGTAAACATTAGCCCAAAGATAATATTAGTTCCAACATAAATTTTAGGTTATAAGGTAATATTTCTTCCAAGCGGAGCATTAGCTCCAAGGGGAACATTAGTTCCAAGGTTAACATTACTTCAAAGGGAAACATTAGTTTACAATGTAAATATAGAATTTTATTAAAAATTAAGTTCCGAATTAAACATTAGTTAAAAGGTAGTATTAGTTCCAAGGTAAACATTAGTTCCAAGGTAAACTTAAGTTCACGAAAGTAAACATAAATTTTAATAAAATGTCCCCATGTAAATTTTAATTTTCATGGATTGGCTATTATTTAAAAGGGCTGCGTTTTGTGCCAGCTACCAGTGGGTCATTTTGTTCTAGTTTTGTGCCAGCTACCAGTGGGTCATTTGTTCTAGTTTTGTGCCAGCTACCAGTGGGTCATTTTGTTCTAGTTTTGTGCCAGCTACCAGTGGGTCATTTTGTTCTAGTTTTGTGCCAGCTCCCAGTGGGTCACTTTGTTCAAGTTTCACAAAATCTGGATGAATGGACTGTGGTGCGGCTCTTCCAAATATTTTTTTAATATCTAAAACAACTAACCACATACCTGGCCACTCCTGTCTTAACACCATTGCCATTTTGACCAACCATTAAACTCGTTACTCTTTATTCCTTTGTTGCTATTTATCTCAATTTAGGGAGACATTTTATTAAACAAAAAATGAACGTATATATTATGAACAAAAACCGTTTTCTTTATGAACGTATATATTATTAACAAAAAACGTTCGCTTTATGAACGTACATTGCAATAGAACTATTTAGTGTTCAGGGCCGTATCAATGTATGGGTCTGCATGAGAACTTGTCCGAATATAAGGACTTCAATATCTCTATACTTATAAGACGCATTTGTTGTCTGTCTGTCTGTCTGTCTGTTCCCTTATAACTCAAGATCCAGAAAACCAAATAACGTGAAATTTGTTACACATACACATAATTACATGGGGAAGGTTATAGGACATGTTTCGTTTCATCTCGATGGGTAGTTTAATTGTAATTAATTATTTTTATTTTAGTATTTTACTATATTAAAGTAATCTCGACGGCGCCATAAATAAAATTCCTCTGTGACGTCATTTCCCGATAATACATTTTTAAAGGAGGGGTAACTTCCGGAAACTCCAATTGTAAACATGGTGAAATCAATAGTCATATCCATAGATATATAAGACTAGATCGCTTATGCTTATTTGATAGAGACCGAAAAAGTGTTGTATTCGAGACCCCAACTTTAAAAAGAGAAGAGAACAATTCTGTACAGTTGTTTATTTTTTACCGAAAAAGATTCCCTTCCTTTTAATTAAAAAAAAAAAACCCCATTCATGCTAGAGGTTGGCGCTTTTAAAATCTACTGATGTGTCCGAAAAAATTATATTTGACGGTTAGTAATAATATAATCAAACAACCGGGTACACAACACGAAGGCATTTTATTCAGAGTTAATTGAAAAAAAAAGTTTTTGAAAATTTGTCAATTTATTTCGGTTGCTTAAGGTTTCTATGCGTACTACGTCATCAGGTTATACAGAATTGTACTCTTCTCTTTTTAAAGTTATGGTCCGCACAATATATGTCTATGCATAGCCCATAAGCGATCTAGTCTTATATATCTATTTACCTATCGTTTTATGTATTCAGAAGATTAAAATTAAAGGTGCACTTTAATAAACCGAAATACGTTAATTAAAATGTTTCTGTGACATTATTAACATTATTAATACAATCTCAATGGGTAGTTTAATTGTAATTAATATTTTTAGTATTTTACTATTCAATGCACAGGGAATTCCCTGTATTCGCGCACCAAGTGAATGTGTAATTGAACGGACGGAGAAGAAAGGGTTAGGGACGGAAAAAAAATATTGTTGTTGTTTTTTTTTCATGCTGCAAGTACCCGGCTTTGGCCGGGATTAAAATAAGGTTTTCTGTTTATTTAAGAAGCGTAATTTGACGTTTAATTGTATAGAGAGAGGGAGGGGAGAGAGATAAAGAGATAGGGGGGGCAGGGAGGGAGAGGGAAGGAGGGGGCAGGGAGGGGGAGAGAAGGAGGGAGGGAGATAAAGGGGGAGGGAGGGAGAGGGAGGGTTGGAGAGAGAGAGAGGGAGGGAGAAAGGGAGAGGGAAGGAAAGAGAAAGGGAAAGGGGGAGTAGGGAGGGAGATAGAGGGGAGGGAGGGAGAGAGATAAAGAAAGAGGGAGGGAGAGAGAGATAAAGAGAGAGGGGGAAGGGGGGGGAGAGGGAGGAAATGAGGGAGGGGGGAGGAGAGAGAGAGAGGAGAGGGGGAGAGAGGGGAGAGGGAGAGAGAAAGGGAGGGAGGGAGAGAGGGGGGTAGGGAGGGAGAGAAAGAGGGGGAGAGAGGGAGAGGAGAGAGAGAAAGGGAGGGAGGGAGAGAGGGGGTAGGGAGGGAGAGAAAGGGGGAGGGAAGGAGAGGGGAGAGAGAGAGAGAGAGGATGGAAGAAATGGGAGGGAGTGAGAGATAAAGAGATAGAGAGGAAGAGAGGGGGGGAGGAATGGAGGAAGGTGGAGAGGGGGGACGGGGGTGAGAGAAGGAGGGAGTGAGATAGGGAGAGAGAAGGAGATGGGAGAGTTAGGGAGGGAAGTAGAGGGCGGGAGGGAGGGATAAAGGGAGGGAAAGAGAAAGGGAGAGAGGGGTAGGAAGGGAGAGAGAGGGGAGGGAGGGAGAGAGAGAGGAAGGGAGAGGGGGGTAGGGAGAAAACAAAAGGTAAACAAAAAACTAATTTTAAACCCGGGCAAAGCCGGGTACTTCCAACTAGTGTATATATATAG
>JAGDYQ010000008.1:3916498-3947385 GCA_021962125.1 Bulinus truncatus
CGTTAAGACATTAGTGGCCAGGTATGTGGTTGGTTGTTTTAGATATTAAAGAAGTATTTGAATCCGCACTGTAAGTCCATTCATCCAGGTTTTGTGAAACTTGAGACAAAGCCCCACTGGGAGCTGGCACAAAACTAGAACAAAATGACCTGCTGGTAGCTGGCACAAAACTAGAACAAAATGACCCACTGGGAGCTGGCTTTCTAAACTAGAACAAATGACCCACTGGTAGCTGGCTTTAAAACTAGAACAAATGACCCACTGGTAGCTGGCACAAAACTAGAACCAAATACCAAGCCTGGGATCTGGCACAAAACTAGAACAAAATGACCCACTGGGGCTGGCACAACAACTAGAACAAAATGACCCACTGGGGAGCTGGCACCAAAACTTTGTTTCAAAATGACCCACCTGGTAGGTGGCACAAAACTATAACAAAATGACCCGCAGAGGGCTACGGCACAAAACTTAAACAAAATGACCCACTGTGGGAGCTGGCACAAAACTAGAACAAAGCTGACCCACTGTTAGCTGGCACAAAACTAGAACAAAATGACCCACTGGGGGGCACAAAACTGGTAACAAATGACTTGGCTAGAAGCTGGCACAAAACTAGAGCCAAAATGACCTTACTGGGAGCTGGCACAAAACCAAGACAAAATGACCCACTGGTAGCTGGTACAAAACCCAGAACAAGAGTGACCTACTGGTAAAGCTGGCACAAAGCTAGAACAAAATGACCCACTGGTAGCGCTGGCACAAAACTAGAACAAAGCAGCCCACTGGGAGCTGGCACAAAACTAGAACAAAATGACCCACTGGGAGCTGGCACAAAGCTGACACAAAATGACCCTCTGGGAGCTGGCACAAAAACTTGAACAAAATGACCCACTGGTAGGTGGCACAAAAACTATAACAAAATGACCCACTGGGAGCTGGCACAAAACTTAAACAAAATGACCCACTGGGAGCTGGCACAAAACTAGAACAAAATGACCCACTGGTAGCTGGCACAAAACTAGAACAAAATGACCCACTGGGAGCTGGCACAAAACTAGAACAAAATGACCCACTGGGAGCTGGCACAAAACTAGAACAAAATGACCCACTGGGAGCTGGCACAAAACTTGAACAAAATGACCCACTGGTAGCTGGTACAAAACTAGAACAAAATGACCTACTGGTAGCTGGCACAAAACTAGAACAAAATGACCCACTGGGCATTGGCATAAGAAAACACTGTACTTGCAGAAATAAAAAGCCGATCTAAGAAAATTAAAATTTACATGGGGACTTTTTATTAAAATTTATGTTTACTTTCGTGAACTTAAGTTTACCTTGGAACTAATGTTTACCTTGGAACTAATGCTACCTTTTAACTAATGTTTAATTCGGAACTTAATTGTTAATAAAATTCTATATTTACATTGTAAACTAATGTTTACCTTTGAAAGAATGTTTACCCTGGAACTAATGTTCTCCTTGGAGCTAATGTTTACCTCAGAACTAATGTTTACCTTTGAACTAATGTTTGCCTTGGAACTAATGTTTACCTCGGAACTAATGTTTACCTTGGAAACTAATATTTACCTTGGAAACTAATGTTTACCTTGGAACGGCAGTGGATGCTGAGGACAAGTCCGGCTATGGTCAGCAGGATGGACACAGTCAGTAGAATCATGCCGATGATGTGCAGGGCGCTGAACTTTGAGAACCCTTTCTCGTCCTCGAACACCACGACCGTCAGCGTGATCCCGGGGATGAGCAGCGGGACGGCGAAGGCGAGCATGCACACCCCCGCGCACGACCTCGGGTCGCTGCCCAGGAACTTTGACCTGACAATGTCCGCCCAGCTCTGCGGGGTGGTGTCGTCGGCGTCGCAGGACCTGAAGTGGGGAAAATTTGATATGCAAGTGACTAAGATACCGATGTACCTAGTTAGAGTCAAATATGATATGCAAGTGAACAAGACACCGATGTACCTAGTTAGAGTAAAATATTATTCATGCGCACTTAGTTCAGTGTTATGAACTGGCTTTTTTTTAAAAACGGGACTCCCTTTCCCCTCCTACCCCCCGACAAAAAAAAATGTCATGTAGTAGGGCATCCACGCCCTCCAGTGGCGTACCTAGGGATTTGGGGCTCCACACGGGGGAGCTCGGCGTCTTTGGGGGCCCCTGCATGTTGACATTCGACGTAGTAAAATAATGAAATAATGTACTTAATATTTAATGTAAAAAATAATTTCGGACACTCTTTTGGGGGCCCCCCACAAGCTGGGGCCAGGGGAGACTTTCAAATTTGAACCCCCCCTTCCCCCTCTCCTAGTTACGCCACTGCCGCCCTCAAGCCTGTGGCGATACCGCTGTTTACATAATAAGTAGTGTTGTTTTCGTTGACGAAAACTAAAACTAAAACCTTCGTTGACGAAAATGTTGACTTTTCGTCAACGAGAACTAGAACTAAAACTAAAATTAGCAGCAAGACTAAAACTAGACGAAAACTGAAATTATTACAGAAAAAACGAAATAAAAACTGAAACTAAAATATAGTGTTGCTTTCGTTCACGAAAACTAAAACTAAAACCTTCGTTAACGAAAATGTTGACTTTTCGTCAACGAGAACTAAAACTAAAACTAAAATTAGAAGCAAGATTAAAACTAGACGAAAACTAAAATTATTACAGAAAAAACGAAATAAAAACTGAAACTAAAATATGACCTGGGACTAAAACAACACTAATAATAAGTTTATTAATCTTATAACAAAAGGCTAAACCAGAAAGTGGCGTAGTGTTTTTGGCTTGGTTTATAAAAACAACTGGTTTCATTCACCACCATATGAATAGTTTTGATTTTTTTTATAATGTTCACACCACATATTATATATATATATATATATATATATATATATATATTTATATATATATATATATAATAAACTAATTTTATTTTATTTTTTTAAAACTGTAATTAATTTCGCAACAATTTGAGAAACTAAATAGTTGCCGATAAGTATTGCTTCTCTAAAAATTGATAAATAAAACTATAACCAAACACAACATCAACAAGAAATGAGCTTAGGTCATTTCAATATGATGAACTCACTTGGATTGTATTTCACCATTTTCAACTGCAGAGACACGACCACCATCGTGCACCGAGATTGATGACGTCATTTTAATGTCCTTGCTGTCGCCATTGTTGAGCAGTTTTTCTCAGCCCTGGGCACAGAATATAAATTATGCAGATTGCGTATGGTCAATTTAAATTGATTTTTTTTTTACGAAAGCCGCCATATTTGTGTATTATTCTATTAGGTATCAATATTTTAAGGCAATGCTATGAAAAACGAAAATAACACACATGGTGGCATTTTTTTACTAAACATTATTAGATGACTTTACAGAAAGCGATGTATAGTAGCCTACATTTTATATGACACTGAATAAGAAGAAAAAAAAATATCAGTATATTAAAATGTACACATGTTCTAATGATTTTTTTATTCCAAGTTTTCAAATTGGGCGTTGAATTTCTGAAAGGAAAATAAAAAATGATAAAACACGTTCAACTACAGTACCGTGAATGATGAGTTCAAATCCCAACAGTCAAATACCAACAACCATCATGTGACAGTAAAACAATAGTATTTCAATAGTTAACCATTTGACACACTTCACGTCCATTTAAGTTTAGCGCACACAGTTGCGTGGGCAGATGAATATTTATTTACTGTGACCTAATTTCCCCTCCTCCTTCCCCCATTCATGAGCAGACACTGGTTCATCCTTCACAGAAAGGTGAATGGTGCGGAAAAAGGCAAGGGGAGGAGGAGGGGATATTTTTCTTTTTTTTTTTGCAACCAGTTGAACCTAATGGCAGCACGTCCCGCCAGCAACATTCTACATAAATACATGATTTACTCAACATTCTACATGAATACATGATTTACTCAACATTCTACATGAATACATGATTTACTCAACATTCTACATGAATACATGATTTACTCAACATTCTACATGAATACATGATTTACTCAACATTCTACATGAATACATGATTTACTCAACATTCTACATGAATACATGATTTACTCAACATTCTACACGAATACATGATTTACTCATCATTCTACATGATTTACTCAACATTCTACATGAATACATGATTTACTCAACATTCTACATAAATACATGATTTACTCAACATTCTACAGGGAATACATGATTTACTCAACATTCTACACGAATACATGATTTACTCAACATTCTACATGATTTACTCAACATTCTACATGATTTACTCAACATTCTACATGATTTACTCAACATTCTACATGATTTACTCAACATTCTACATGAATACATGTTTTACTCAACATTGCTCACGAATACATCATTATTACATGATATTTATTTACAAATTATGTTTAATACAGTTTATATTGTTAAATAAAGACTTCAATTGTTACACAAGGACTAATAAGACCTGCTCGTTTCTTCAGTGTCCTTTATTTGTTTATTTATTTATTTTTGTTTCCCTGCCGTTTTCAAAACCAACTCACCGCTGGCATCTGATGATGAATGTGAACATCCTCAGGTTTGTATACAAACATCAAACATTACAGTGCAGAATGCCGAATACACTTCAGGCGCAATGTAGTTATGGTATGTGACGTGGCATGACACACTAGCATATTATAGGGTACTACTAGACAAGGGTCCAGTACTGACCAGTACTAACAGGGGCGTCGCAGATTACAAAACCCCGTGGTGACTTCACGGTCACTGCATCCCCGGACATGATGAGAGGTGTATAAAGTAAAGGCGCTACAGTTGTGTCTTAATAGTAATGGTTAGACTCATGGAGGCTGGCTAAGAATCAAACATTATTACAGGAAATGAATATAATTGCGCCAAACTGGAGAATAGGGCTTTGCCCCTTCAGCTAACCCTGGGCCCCTGACAATTTCCCCATGCCTGGGCCCCTCTGATGCAGGGACGAGGCGTGAGTGTTGCCGGTCTTAACCATATTTATAGAAAATGCTATTTAATGGTACTGTGTTTATTGAATATAGTTAACATAATCATTCATAATAAAATGACTACATATATATATACATTATATAACTTTCATAAATAAATAAATATATATATATATATATATATATATATATATATATATAAATACCTAATATGTTATTAGCCTAATAATTTATACAAATATATATGTATATATAAATCGATGTTCGTTTGTGATTTGTATACATTTATTAAAAAAGAAATTAGTTTCGTAATTCCATAAAATGTTAAATTTATGGACTCGAAATTAAAAAAAAAAAAGTGTATCGTCATGCAGAATCTACCCGTGATGGTAAATTTGAGCTTTCTCACTAAATTAGAACACGTCCGAAATTGAGTTTCCAGATTTGCTGAATTTTTAATGTCCCCCCCCCCCTCCCACAAAGCGCTACCGCAAGGAATGACGTGCATGACAATCAGTTGTATAGTAAATGGCTACATAATGACTTAGCAATTTATTGACTGTGTGTGTGTGTGATTAGACCGGGACGAGGCGTGAGTGTTGCCGGTCATAACTCTTAGATAAAAGTTTATGGAAATTGTCAAGATATACATGTATATCCAAATACAACTGAATAATAATAAATACACGTCTTTGTCTATGCTTCAAGTCACATTAACCAACTTCCTGTTAACAACTTTATAACACACTGTTCCTGACCTCATACTCGTCCTCTTCTCGACCCCCGACTAAACGTTTCAACTGCCATCTCTGCCCACTCGGTCTCTAACCGTCTCCCAAAAACTTACTTACTTCTTATTATATGTGCTGATTAAGCCACCCTATGATTTTAAGGCCCCCAACTCTTCTGATTGGCCCTTTTAATTTAACAAAATGTATAAATGTGACCCTGGCCTTATGAATTTTTAAACTTGACAAACTAACTGAAATCTACCAACTTATCAGTGGTTCTAAAGTTGTAGAGATATACCTAAAGATATACCTATAGTGTACTATAAACGGTAATTAATATAATCTAAAACGTACCAACAACACATACTTAATGAGACAATGATTATTCATACTAAAATTTTAAATCTTAGAATTTGCAGGGGCGTAACCGGCTATAGTGGCATCCAAGGCGGATTCTTAAAAAAAATATAAAGCCCCCATTTTCATGTTAAACAAAAATACTGACGCGGTTAAGATGTACCACCCCCCTTCCTGCCCTCCCATCTTTACTGGGAAAACAATAAGTATATTAGTTAAAAATGAGATGTACACAATATGATGCTAAAAAAAATCTGTGCGTAGGGTGAAGAGCGAAATAGGAAGTCAAACATGTTTGTTTATCATGTGTTGGCATAGCGACGCCGAAATAAATACCCTTGCTAGAGAGACATCAAAGCTCAGCCATAAAACTCTGTAAGCCAAACAAAATATTTGGCTGGCAACTACCTGCTACCCACCTACTACCTCCTTACCCCCACTCCCCACTACGGGAAAATGTATGTACTGAACTTTTATTTGACAATGCATATTAGTATAATGTGAAAATTACAAAAGAAGAGTCGAATTAGTAAAGTTTAAATATATACATATGGGGCCAACTAATATTATAAAAAAGAAATACAGATATAAACTCAAAACAATACACCTCATTTCGATACAAATCGTTTTATATATATATATATATATATATATATATATATATATATATATATATATATATATAAACAATTTAAATCCTTCACTATAAGCTTGTAGTTCCAAAATTCGTGGCAGGTAAAAGGATTTTTAGTTGGTAATTTCGTCTAGATTTCTGTGATACGATGCAGGCTATCTGTAATACGATGCAGGCTATCTGTGATACGATGCAGGCTATCCGTCGCTGCATACACTAACTATAGCATCACATTTACACTAATACATACGGGACAATATTGAGGTTGTACGTTTGGCTCGGCGGCCGCGTGTCGGATCTGGTCTGAGGCAGGTTGTCTGGGTTCGAATTTTTTTCATGCGGCCGTAATTGTAAGGGGGGGGGGGCAAATACAATTAGAATTCTATCAAAGTGACAAAAGTAACAAATATAAAAATAAATAAATAAATGTTGTTGTTTGTCTGAGCGTGCCAGTATACTAACGTTTCTGTGAGTAGTATTTATAACATTAGTATGTTGGTTGATATTTCAATTTTTCCTTTTTTTTTCTTTTGTTTTGTTTTCGGCTTGCCAGCAACATTTTCTGGCCAAGTTTGGAAAAGCGTTCCAAGTATATAATGGCCCTACCTTCCTGAACTCTACAGTTACTTTTTTTTTTTAAATTACACGTTCAAAAAAGAACAGCAAAAGTCAAGTTTATAGAACGGGCCCGGGGTGGGGGGGTCTCAAACCTTTGCATTTCGCGACCCACTAAGAAACTTGTTCGTTTTTAGCGACCCTCGTTATAGAAAAAAATGTGTGTATATATATATATACAGTCGATTCCGCTTAATTGGAACACATCGGGGCCGAGGCTTTTTGTCCCAATTAAGCGGCTGTCCCAATTAAACATACAAATTTACTATTGGCTTCTTGGTTTGGTTTCTTTGAGATTTGTCCCAAATAAGTGGTTGTCCCAACTAAGCGGAATATATATATATATATAACTATTGATTTAACTATATATATTTATTGAACCAACTTAGTATATGTTCATTTAATGTACTGAGCTTCATCATTGCCGTTTCACGTATTTATTTCTCTATTAATCTATTGGCCCATCTCTTCGCTACTCAATCAATCTGTCTATTGAATATCGATTTGTGCTTGTTGTTCATAACTTGTACTAATTTAACTCACTCATTGGAAAGTTAGATCATTTTTATGATATTATACTAATTTAATTCATGTAGATAACTAAACATGAATACACTCGATCAAATACAATCATAAACATAAAATGAATACACACAATCAAATACTATCATAAACATAAAATGAATACACACAATCAAATACTATCATAAACATAAAATGAATACACACAATCAAATACTATCATAAACATAAAATGAATACACACAATCAAATACAATCATAAACATTTTTTTTAGGCTTCATCGTTGTTTTTTTTTACACGTCAATAAATAAAATAATGTCCTTAAAACTTACATGAAATGGTGCACATCTCATCAAAGATAAACGAAAATAAAATTCCATCTGTTTACCAAATAACCTCTCCACCTGCCTAGCAGACGATTCTTAGCCTCTCAACACCTACAGCAGCCAAGACCGATGAACGGTGAAAGAGAAAAAGAGAAAAAAAAAAGATCTATCACACAATTTATCTACTGGGTTTTATTTTTGAAATATATCTGGGTTTTTGGTTGATGAGGAATTCCCTGAAAGCTTTTTGGTCAGAACCTATCAAAACCACATAGAGTTCAATGTAGGAGACCCATCAACCGTGCATACTTTGTTGTTTCTGCTACATATCCGGAAGTTGAGTGATCAGACGAGAACTTGGGGGAAGCAGCAGACGTAAGACAAGTTTTACATCTTTTTTTTTTTCATCGCTCACTCCTTAAGTGTGTCAGAGTACTGCGTGACGTGAGAGAGAGAGAGAGAGAGTGAGATAGAGAGAGAGATTGTGTGAGTAAGCGGTAATGGGGATACAGGTGTACCCGTGCTAACACATAATATAATTAAACGTAAGCGTACATACACATTTATAAATATGTAAGCGGTTACACTTTGGGCGATAGAAGTTGTACTCGTCAGACCAGACAATTTTTATCGCATTAAGTGACAGACATAGTATGCCAGTGGCCTTTTTAGAGCATTTTCTAAAAAAAAATGCTCTATTGTCCCCGTTTTGTCTGTCTGTCTGTCTGTCCGTCATCACCCTAGATATCAACAACCATAAGTCCTAGACCCATGATGTATATATCATTTTGTAGGTCTTAGCTTGCTAAGAAATGACTTTTTTTCATTTCGCGATCTGACCTCTCAGGGCCGTAAAAGGGGCCTTAGTACCGTTTTTTACTATATAAGCTATATTAATAAAGGAGCGCTATATCTCAGCAACTATAAGTCCTAGACCCATGATGTATATATCATTTTGTAGGTCTTGGCCTGCCATGTGTACATCAAAAGTTCATTTCAAGTGATAGACCCCGAGGGCCGGCTTCAGGGCTCCTAAGGGGCTTATATATTATATATACACCTTGTACGTTCAATAACCCGTTCATTTGGTGCGAAATACTGCAGCACGTAGTTTCACCAAGATTTATTAAGAAACTCATCAAATCAAATAGGAAGCTTGTGTTCTGAGTTTAATTGAAAGTATCAAAGCTATGCAACGGAGTTTTCGGACGATTAAATGACTATAATTTCGAATGTTTTCAATTATGAGTCCTATTTCAGTAACCACAAACCACTTGTAGTTAGATTTAAGAGACAATAATTTTTTTTCAAATATAAAGAAACGTCTTTATAATTTATTTTTTACAGATATATGCATTACACAATTAAATTTATCAACATTTCCAAAATTTACAAATATTTACTGAAAGATAGCATACGTACTGATACATAACATGAAAATGCGCTAACACGTCCTGTGTCCAGAATGGAACAGTCTTAATTGCTTGTTTATTTTTGTTTAGTAATTTTGTTTATTTGTGTAAAAACCTCCCACATTTTCATCAAGACATAAACACATAAACATATATATATATATATATATGTATATATATATATATATATATATATATATATATATATATATGTGTGAAAGCAGTAGGCTAATACCCGATCGTAGCTAGGGAAGATTGTAATGTAGCAGACTGTGTCTATCTTTTCTGAGGTGTATTTGTGATTGTCTGATGTCAATAGTCCAATGTATTGCTTTAGTACAATTGGGTTTACTAAGTAATACAATGGGGTTTACTAAGTAGTACAATTCAATGGGGTTTACTAAGTAGTACAATTCAATGGGGTTTACTAAGTAGTACAATGGGGTTTACTAAGTAGTACAATGGGGTTTACTCGTTTTGCTGATGTGCTCTTGTGCAATTTTTTTTTTCCAAATTATTTATGTAAGTGTGATGCTATAGTTAGTGATATACAGATAGACTGCATCCTATCACAGAAATCTAGACGGAATTACCAACTGAAAAGCCTTTGCCTGCCAAGAATTTTGGAACTACACGCTTATAGTGAAGGATTTAAAAGATTTATTTATATATAGGCAGAAGCCGTTTTGTATCAAAATGAGGTTTATTGCTTTGAGCTTATAACTGTATTTCTTTTTTATAATATTAGTTGGCACCATATATATATATATATATATATATATATATATATATATATATATATATTTAAACTTCACTAATTTGTCTCTTCTTTTGTACTTTTCACATTATACTAATCTGCAATGTCAAATATAATTTTAGTACATACAGTGCCGTAGCGAGCTTAACTCGCGCCCCAGGTACAATACCTTTTTAGCACCCCTGCCCCCATTCGAAAACCATATAATATTATTTGTAAAATATATCATTTGGCGCCCCTTTGTGAGTAGCGACCGGGGCATGATGCCCCCTTGCCCACCCCTAGCTACGCCTCTGAGTACTGCTGGGTTCTTTTAATAAATAAATATGTAAGTGTCTCCCCTGTTCGACATTCCAACATACTCACGCACACACTCACTCACGCACACACATTCACACACAGAGAGAGAGAGAGAGAGAGAGAGAGAGAGAGAGAGAGAGAGAGAGAGAGAGAGAGAGAGAAGAGTGAATACCAAAATAGCCCCGCATTACATTATCGGCATTTTATCAACATAAATTAGATAATAAAAAGACCCAATTTTTTTTTAACCAACAGAAAATTTTTACCTCCAAAATCGATCACTTTTGTTTAAGGTGAATTTAATTTTGAGACGAAATATTTTGAGTTGAGTATATTTATGGTATCTAGGTTTAAGAGTTCAATAAAAAGGAAAAACAAGGTTACAGCACTAGCCTATGAAAGTACAATGTCTATCACTTAGGAAAAAACAAAATGTGCAAAAATATGTGGATAGTGTAGAATAAACAACAAAACACTTTGATGAGTGAGACTGATTTGAACTGGAAGGGCAAAAATGTAGAGCCAAACAGTAAGAGAATGCACATAATTAAGATAAGAAATACATTTTTATATTCTGATGGATTGTGAACGGTGTACCGTGTTTAGAGATAATGGTGGGAGAACGGAGCGATACGAATACTGTTATGTAGATACAAGATATCTGTTTACTGTTATGTGGATATAAGACATTTGTTTACTGTTATGTAGATACAAGATATCTGTTTACTGTTATGTAGATACAAGACATCTGTTTACTGTTATGTAGATACAAGACATCTGTTTACTGTTATGTAGATATAAGACATCTGTTTACTGTTATGCAGATATAAAACATCTGTTTACTGTTATGTAGATACAAGACATCTGTTTACTGTTATGTAGATACAAGACATCTGTTTACTGTTATGTAGATACAAGACATCTGTTTACTGTTATGTAGATACAAGACATCTATTTACTGGTTAAAGCACGCTAAGACATCCACATTTTCTGATTATCGTCCCCTGTCTATAACATATTAAGAAAACTATTAGAATAGTTACAGTAACATAAAGTCGGCATATTGAAACTGTATGAAATATTTTTAGCACTGCTGTAACAACATGTGGAATACGAGTATTGAGTATCATATTGTTAATTGCTTGTTCATCGTGTGTTGGTAGATCGGTGATGCTCAAACTTTTACGATTCACGACCCACCAAGAAACATGTCCAGTTTACGAGACCCACTGGTTAGGAAAGTAAAAGAAAAAAAGGATAAAAGAAACGGAATCAACAAATTAATTGGATTTGTTTGTAATGAGGTCATTTATTTTTTGAGACCCACTTGAAATCATCTCCAAATTTTAAGAACCACTGTGATTGATAGATAGAAAAATAGTTGCTAGGTGATAGTTGTAGAAAAGACAGACAGACAGATAGATAGATAGATAGACAGATAGATAGATAGATAGATAGATAGATAGATAGATAGATAGATAGATAGATAGATAGATAGATAGATAGATAGATAGATAGATAGATAGATAGATAGATAGATAGATAGATAGATAGATAGATAGATTGAAAGAATGGATGGATGGATGGATAGATAGATAGATAGATAGATAGATAGATAGATAGATAGATAGATAGATAGATAGATAGATAGATAGATAGATAGATAGATAGATAGATAGATAGATAGATAGATAGATAGATAGATAGATAGATAGATAGATAGATAGATAGATAGATAGATAGATAGATAGATTAGTTCCCTTAACCCTAACGGGCCATCGGGGCAGATGAAGTGTAGAATTCATCTGTTTCTATAACCTCGGCATATGTAGGGGTTATGTGATTAGCACAACGCCCAGCCGCCTTTACTTCCCCAACTTAAAGTCAGGTACCCATTTAAAGCTGGGTGGACTTGTGGGACGGCTTTGAAACACATTTCACCTGGAAAAATTCCACATGGTTCTCACCGAGGATCGAACCCAGGACTCTCAGGTCGACAGACGAGTATCTACACCACTCGGCCACCTGATAGATAGATAGATAGATAGATAGATAGATAGATAGACATATTCTGTCAAAAATACTTCTATCATCCAAGCCACCATGCCACCTAACTGAATCTAATCTAGTCACTAGACACTATAGACACTAGACTCTGCTGTCTATAGATCATTTATAATACTTTCACTTGTCCCCCCCCCCCCCCCCACTAGCGAGCAGAAAGTTTACGTTAAAAAAAGAGACACCGAGCTAGTCAGATTACACAGGTCAGTGCATAAACATTTTACACTCTACCGGTGTGTGAAGATAAAAAAATTCCGTCGCACGAAATAGTTTTTTTTTGTTTATTATTATTATTGTTGTTCTTATATTACGTAATACCTCACGTGTTGTTTTTGTTTTTTTAGTTTATATTTTTCTTACATAATAATGAGTTAAACACGTTTTTGTAGACGATTCAAAGTCTTCATACAATCAAAGAGTTGGAATTAGTCATGGAATGGTTCATCGGAATCAAGAATCGAAAGTCGGAAAGAATAGGAACTTTTTCCTGGTGTGTGTGTGTGTGTGTGTGAGATGTCCCTGTAAGGATGAGATGAACTCTATTAGATCCCATAAACCACTAATGGGACGGGTTTTTTAGTGCCCTTCTTTCACCCCCCCCCCAACCATAGCTGATAGTGCAATGGCCATGGAGGCAATACTGAAGATTTAGCGGGGAGTGGGAAGGGGGGGGCTTTAACCATGACCTGAAATTTAGTCCATTGGCTCTCACCGGAGATCGAACCCGGAACGTTCAGGTCGACAGTCGAGCGACAATCGTGATCAGACTTTAATGCCATTCACGTGCTCTACATTTTGGATACTTTGTCATCATTTGTGACATCATTTGTAGAACATGATCAGCTGTCCTGAACCTGTCTTGAGTGATACACCACATCTAATTCTATATTCAAATATGTCTCTCTCACTTGAATTGATCGAGCCAAGGATAGGTTAAAGCTTTCAAAATCAGATTCAATTTTATTTTAGATTAACTGCTCCTTGCGGTGTGTTCAAGAATAACTAACTGTTTCTTTCTTTGACTGTCTACCTATATATATATATATATCAATCTACCTATATCCGACATGTTGTGTAATTTAATGCAAACAAAAGCAAAACAAAAAAAAAAACATCTGACATATTGGAAAGGTAATTGGTTAGCCAGGTAGATATAACTACAACCATGTGTTTGCCGGTTAATATTTATATCTCTTTAATCATCTTAAATCTTTCATAAATCAGTGCATCCTAACAACAACAAAGATTAACTAGACTCTCTGTACTACTAATCTTCAAACGTAAGGTTTGATTAAGAACATGTTGTGTTTGTCATATATGCTATGAGGGGGAGGGTGTGGTGGGGGGAGGTATTTAGATGATGTAATTTTGTACACATAATGAAGGCAGGTTCAAGGAGTCCGGACGGACTCTTAATAGAAGTGGGTGTGGCAATAAGCCGCCATGTGAGGTCTATAGATAGATAGATGGATAGATTTATAGATAGATAGATTTATAGATGGATAGATGTATAGATAAATAGACTTATAGATGGATAGATAAATAGATACTTATAGATGGATAGATAGATAGATAGATAGATAGATAGATAGATAGATAGATAGATAGATAGATAGATAGATAGATAGATAGATAGATAGATAGATAGATAGATAGATAGATAGACCGATAGATAGATAGATAGATAGATAGATAGATAGATAGATAGATAGATAGATAGATAGATAGATAGATAGATAGATAGATAGATAGATAGATAGATAGATAGATAGATAGATAGATAGATAGATAGATAGATAGATAGATAGATAGATAGATAGATTAGACAGACAGACAGACATATTAGTAACAATTAGAGTGTGATTGATCATCATTTAAGTTATATAAGTGCCTAGGCAGGTTTTAAGTAGGCGGGTAGCTTGGTGGGTAAGTAAGTAGGTAGATATTACGCCAATGTGTAAATAGTTCAAGTATGAATAAATGTAGGTAGGAAAGTAGCTAAGTTGGTAATCAACACAGTAGCGCCTCTTGAGTGTAGCGCTTTTGCGGCAGTATATGTACTCTGATGGATGCACAATCTTCGTTAAGGTACCAAATATGTACCCCAGTTAGGATTTTAGCCCCCCCCCCCTTTTCCTGAAATTTGGCAGACTCCCTCGTCCCCCCCCCCCGCGCATCAAACAGTATCGCTAAGGCCGCCTCTGATGGTGGTACAACATTGCACACGTTTATATAAACTAGGCTTAAAATGGCCGGATGGTATCATTTTGGTGCGTGTCGGTGCTTGTTGGTGTGCTTGTCGATGCTTGTTGGTGCTTGTCGGTGCTTGTTGGTGTTTATCGGTGCTTGTTGGTGCTTGTCGGTGCTTGTCGGTGCTTGTCGATGCTTGTTGGCGCTTGTCGGTGCTTGTTGGTGCTTGTCGGTGCTTGTCGGTGCTTGTCGGTGCTTGTCGATGGTTGTTGGTGCGTGTCGGTGCTTGTTGGTGCTTACTGGTGCTCAAGTAAAAGTTTAGATGAATTTTAAAAAAAAAAAAAATCACCAGCTCTCTAATTGACCCATCCGCCAAAAGATGACGAGAGCTGGTGATTTAAAAATATGATTGCGTTTTATTTAAATTATTAAAAAAAATGAATACGCATTTCTGGTTGTGACCGACATCTCCATGGTTACAGCGGCTCTCATACTGTCACATGTCAGTATGTCACATGGCACATGTCAGTATGTCACATGTCAGTATGTCACATGTCAGTATGTCACATGTCAGTATGTCACATGTCACATGTCAGTATGCGGCCCCCTGTCTTTATGGAATGTCCTAGTTATTGTACCCGTCACTCTAGATTAGTAGGCCATGTGTTAACTCAGACTTATACACACACACACACACACACATGAAAATAAACACACACACACACATAGGTAACACTTCTTGACGTCAAATCTTACGACAGGTGTTGGGCAGCAACGGTTGGGGTGGAGAGGTGGGGGGGGAGTGGGAAATGTTTTGACTACGGAATCGATCATAAAAGATCAGTGCTCGATACCAACTACTGCCTTTACATTGTCTGTACTCGATACCGAACGATGGCCTTAACGCTGGTTGCTCCGATAATAAAATCGTTAACTGTCAAACGATTGAAAGCGAAAACCAAACAAACACACAACAAAACAAAACAAAACGAAAACGAAAAAAAATGTGTAACAACGGCATTGACTCGTCCACTAATGTTCGTTTGTGGTTGAAGAGATAAAGAGATATACTGTGATGTTTGTTGAGACTCGTTATCTCTCTCTCTCTCTCTCTCTCTCTCTCTCTCTCTCTCTCTCATTCTATGTGTCTCTCTCACTCCCCCTCTGTGTCTGTCTCACTCTTTCACTTACTCTATATGTCTCTCTTTCTATCTCGGTATATCTCACTTTCAGTCTATCTTTTACACTCTATCTCTGTATCTCTCTCACTCCTCAGTGTCTCTCTCACTTTCAGTCTCTCTCGCTCTCTCTCTCTCTCCCGCTCTCTCTCTCTCTCACGCTCTCTCTCCGTGTCTGTCACTCTCTCCGTGTCTCGCATTCTCTGTGTCTCTCTGTCTCTCTCTCACTCTTTGGATGTCGGTTAAGAGGAACCTATTCATTCTAACCTAAATATTAAATTTGAATAGGCACGTATTCGTTAAAACGCAGTAGAAATAAATCAATATTTTCTTTTTTAAAAAAATAATAACTAAAAATATTGTAACAATAACACAGCTCATATAAATACAAAAGTAGCAACTCTTCTCTTATTAATTTAACTAATCCGTTTCACTTTATCTGGAGAAATATCCTCCATCTTCAATGTCCACATATGTTTACCTCTTAGATATTATAAACCCTGGCTGCGGTGTCGGTGAACATCTGGTCCGACACCCCAACCCTGCTATAAACCACGTTTTTATGGCTTTTGTTTCTTCAATGTCATTTACTTATCCATATCATAGCCAAGTACCAAGACAGACATAAATATGTAATGGACACACTTGGATTTGAACCTGTAACGTACAGCAATGAGAGCGGAAAACAGTATGCAGATAAGACTCGCAACCAAAGCGCTAACAAGTCTTCCTGAACCCCCCTTTGTTTTGTTTTTTTAAACCACCTTCACTTTTAAAAAGAAAATCAACCAAATTGCAAATGTAGTAATTATATAACATTAAAAAAAAATGTATTTTTGTTGAGAAATACTGACCCATGAGATTACAGAAGTCTTACTGTAGTGAGAAGTTCTCCACAGAAGAAGATAAACAAAAGCACTAATACAAGTATATCTGTGCGCATGACAAGGAACTCGTGTCGACGTCATCTAGCAGTACAGTCAAAAGGGCAACGTGATACTAAAACCACCCTCTTTTGTCGGACCTACTCCGCTACAATATACGACTCACTAGTTTCGATTGGCAAAACTGAAATCAATAATTTGACTGGTGATTACTTCGAAGACACGGCGTGCCCCCCGATGGCCGGAGGGTTGTAACCTCGTACGGTATGACGCGGATGTCGAACTCGAATATCTCAACAATCGCCAGTTACGTAAGGGGTAACGACCTGTGGTCTTGGGTTAGGACCGGGGGGGGGGGGGAGAGAGGGTGGTCTCAAAGTGCGGGTCGATGACCAACTGGTGGGTCGAAGGAGAATTTCAGGTAGGTCGCTACAAATTATAGATTTATAATTCAAATATCAAAGATTCTACTAAATCTGCATTAATACAACAAACAGTTTTTTTTTTATCGTAGGTCGCAAAATGCAAAACTGTCGTCATAGAGGGTCGCGAAGTGTACAAGCTTGAGAGCCACCGGATTAGGATGTTAATAAATAAAATTAAAAAAAAAAAAACTTTATATTTATATTCAATAAAAAAAAAAAGAAAATAATATAAGTGATAAGATTCAAATATATATTTCAAATACATATTCAGTTATTTATTCGCAGGTCGTACCTGCTGAGTCAGTTGTTAAATGTAAGGAAAAGAGAGTGGAAGGGGGGGGGGGAGGGGGAAGGGGGAAATTACAAATTGTAAAAAAAAAAAAAAGATGTATTTTGATTTAATAATGAGATAACTTTTACAACATAAGTGTGTGTGTGTTGTATGTGTGTGTGTGTTGTGTGTGTTGTGTGTGCGTGCGTGTGTGTGTGTGTGTTTGACACATAGAGTTAATGTAGCAGATAGCACAGACATAGCCAGGCCAAAGCCCTTGGGGGGGGGGGAGGGGTTAAGTCAGGCCTGTTTAATTGTTTGATCTGGTCACTTAATTGTGTGAGTTCACGTGAGCGATCAAGTCAGCTGCTCCAAGTCCGGCCCTGTGTACAATTGTAAGAACTGAATGTGGTCAGTCACGAATTAACTCCCCCTTGAAGCCCTAAGCACAAACGAATGTTGGTCTCCCCCCCCCCCTTCAGCCCCAACTCCCCTTCACCCCCGAATATTAATCAAAACTATTTTCGTTAGGACTGCTCTTATCTCTACAGCACTAGAATATAAATATTTATGTGGTTTTTTTTCTTTTCTTTCTGTGCTTTGTTTGTTAAGTCTTGAAGTTGTTATATAGAGATTTCAATAAGTTTCACTTTCTGTGTCTGGTTTGCTGGCTGACTTCGTCCTCAAATATTTATTTGCTAGCATCCGTCGCTGATTGTGGCCTACGGTTCAAATGTTATAAAAGTTTCCCTTAGCCCAAACGGGCCATCGGGGCAGATGAAGTGTAGAATTCATCTGTTTCTATAATCTCGGCATATGAAGGGATTGCGTGGTTAGCACAACGCCCAGTCACCTTTACTTCCCCAAACTTAAGTCAGGTACCCATTTAAAGGTTGGACTTGTGGGGCGACTTTGAAACAAATTTTAACTTGAAAAATTCCCATGGTTCTCATCAAGGATCGAACCCAGGGCTCTCAGGCAGTGGTGTATTGGGAGGGGAACGACGTTCCCTTGCCTTTTTTTTCAGAACCGGAAAGCGTTCCTGTACTTTTTCATGTCTCTTACTTCTTATTTTACCATTACATCCCTGCTCTCAGGTCGACAGTCGAGTATCTACACCACTCGGCCATCCGTCCCACTAAATGCTAAACCCGTCCCTGATTCAGCCTAATTGTGAGAAGCTAAGATGTGTAGAAGAGAAAATGAAATGCAGATGAACAGACTAGCATGAGGTGGGTTGTATTTACGTCGTCACTTTTCCACAAGAACACGAAATGCGACTTTTGAAAAAAATAATAATAATAAAAACGAGCAGAAATAAACAATAGTGAAGGAAGGAGGGACACGTGGTGCATGCGTGTATGTGTATTTTTTTATGTATTTATTTGTTTCGTTTTTCTTTGTTTTCAGGTCAAAACGTCCCGGTAAAGTTAGGGGAAGATAACAATGTAAAAAGAACTGAAATATTTTGAATACGACAGTTCGATAACTGCCCCTGACTCTTTACCTGAGGGCAGCTGAAACAAACAAATAATTTTCTATGTGAACAAAAGTAGTGATGCTAATAATGTAAGTTTGTGGTATGTAATAATGATCGATGAAAGACACAATGACCCCCATAAAGTGAGAAACAGGCGAATTGACTCACATCTACCACTGTCTTGGTGCGTCACTACATAGGAGTGAGCCACTACTTCTTAGTCTAGTCTCCGATAGACTATAACATGTGTGCTGTGTGACTAGTTTCCGATAGACTATGTATAACATGGTGCTATGTGACTAGTCTCCAATAAGCTATACAATGCTGCTATGTGGCTAGTCTTCAATAGACTATGTATCACGTGGTGCTATGTGACTAGTCTCCAATAGTCAATAACATGGTGCTATGTGACTATTGTGTTTAAAATTATAACGATCGCATTCGGTGCCGGACTTGGGTTTTTCGGTGCCATAGGCAGAAACTTTTAGATATATAAGGGGGGACCCTAGATAAAAATATCAAAACTACTAAATGGAGGGGGGGGCAATATGAAGCTGGGCTCCCGTGGTTACCCATTTTGTTTATCTATAAGAACGCCTCTGACCGATATATATATATATATATATATATATAAACACGTAAACATGATCAATAAAAAGCATCATTTGTAACAAGAACAAAATTTAAATGCCATGCATACCACAATCTTCACGTAAACAAACTACTGACCTGATGGTTAGAAACTATATACGATCGCATTCGGTGCCGGACTTGGGTTTTTCGGTGCCATAGGCAGAAACTTTTAGATATATAAGGGGGGACCCTAGATAAAAATATCAAAACTACTAAATGGAGGGGGAGCAATATGGAAGCTGGACCACTGATTACCCATACTATTTTTATCTATAAAGAACGCCTTTGACCGATATATATATATATATATATATATATATATATATATATATATATATAAACACGTAAACATGATCAATAAAAAGCATCATTTGTAACAAGAACAAAATTTAAATGCCATGCATACCACAATCTTCACGTAAACAAACTACTGACCTGATGGTTAGAAACTATATACTACAGTACGCTCCAAAATTTTCTGAATCAATATCTCATGTGGTGGTAGTAGTGGTAGAGGTACAAGCCATAAACAAGAATTTAAAGTCCGTAACACGCTATTTCATTTCGAAAGTGACATTTAAGGGGAAAAAAACAACTCGTCTATTCGCTTTCATTTACGAAATCGTTTTCTTGTAAAAAATGAAAAGAATGATTTGATTGCTCTGTGCGACACGGCACTGCAAAAGTAGGTCAAAGGTCATGTGTGAGGCCCAGTGAAGTGTTCTGACAGCATTCGGTTGTAACACACACTTTAAACACATAAATATTATACACACACATACCCGGCACGATCCTCCGTTCAACGGTCGATTGAACAACGTGTCTGTTTGATTTATCCAATGCTGCAACGATTTTCTAAATTTAGAAACTAATTTTTTTTTTTTTTAAATTGCACCATTGGCGTCCGGAAACTAGTTGTTTACTTTTTTTTTTACTTTCATGTAGTCTAGTGCAGTTACTGCAGTTAGAAAAATTTCCATCTCCAGCGGCGTTTACCTGCAGGTTCTTAAAACCTATGGACGCCCGCCACTAGTTTAAACAGCGTGAAATATTATTGAAAACGTAAAGAACATATCGTTGAAAACAGTTTTGTGAAACCCGTTCTATCACGACCGGGGCTACAGCAACGTAGGCACTACGGTGGCCACAATCTCTCACGAACATAACCCCTAGGCAGCAGGGTCTTCTAACAAGGGATACGAACAAGCGACTCGACTTGCATCTTTGTGGTCAGGATCACAAACGCACGAACCACCGCGTCGACTTTGTAACAACCATACAAGGAATGCATAACTTGACATGTTCTTTCTTTAAGAATATTATTATTATTATTGCCTGTTTTATCAAATATTTTTACTATTAGTTAGACACAGTCACATAGTCTATGGTGGGACGGATGACCTAATTGGTGAAGATGCTCGACTCTCGATCTGAGGGACCTGGGTTCGACCTTCGGTGAGAACCAAAGGGAATTTTCCATGACAATGGGTGCAACTCATAGTTTTATGGCGAGTGAGAGCTCTTCTGAATATCTCTGCACAGTTACTGCCACATTCTGCTGCCATTTGTTAAAACACCAATTATTCCTATTACTGCCATAGTGTGCTGCCATTTGTTAAAACACCAATTATCCCTATTACTGCCACTTGCCACATTGTGCAGCCATTCGTTAAAACACCAATTATTCCTATTAAGCAAGGGCATATTTATTAGATTCAGACATTTCCATACGAACTTAATAGTTGCAATTGTTTTTTTTTTGTCTCCAGATACGCCTGTGATAGTCACACTAACATCCTGCATAATGCAATCCTCTCCATTATCCTCTTCATATCTTATTGTTTTTGTTGTTGTTTTGTTGTTGTCTTTGTTGTTGTTTTGGTTTTCACTTCCTATTTCACTGTACAGGGCTGATTTTTTTTTCATTATTTGTTGTTTTTTTTTGGATTAGTGGGCGGGGCTGATGTCAGAGATGGCCCGGATGATGAGTCTCATGTCGGAAAATTACGTGGGTGTTGGTTGTATGCAAGCCCGCTCGCTTTCTCACAGGAGCGCGTGCTAATTGTTTATGCTGCGTTAGTTTTCAATGTGTGCGCTGTCTCTGTATGTGTATTTGTAGCATCATGGTGTCTGTGAGTTTGTCTGAGACAGTGACTAACCAGCTGTATGGGGATGTCATTGTAGAGGGAGTATGTACATTTTGTGACCAGGGGCAAGGCCGTTCTGAGGTGTGTGATTAACGCGGGCAGGCACGTGAGTTGGCTGTGGGGTTCCATGGCAGCCTCTATATCTAACAGTATGTCGAAATAACATCCAAACATGTAGCTTACCCAGATTACAGGGCCGTTTTTAACCACAATATGGGCGCCCCTATGTTGTATTGTTTACGGTCTTAAAATGTTGACGTATGATGGCTTATGGCCTATTTTGTGTCACGATAATTATGTCTTGCTTCTAAAAATAGAGTCGTTCTTATGTGATTACGCAAAAAGTACCAGTCGAGTCTATATTAGCACCAGTCGAGTCCATATTAGCACCAGTCGAGTCCATATTAGCACCAGTCGAGTCCATATTAGCACCAGTCGAGACAGTCGAGTCCATGGTATCACCATTCGAGTCCATGTTATCACCAGTCGAGTCCACGTTAGTTAGCATCAGTCAGGTCCATGTTAGAACCAGTCGAGTCCATGTTCGCACCATTCGAGTCCATATTAGCACCAGTCGAGACAGTCGAGTCCATGTTAGCACCAGTCGAGACAGTCGAGTCCATGTTAGCAGTGACGTAGCTAGAGTAAACGTCACCCGGGGCGGTCCATTCAAATTTCACCCCAGTGACCCCAAACAACCCTTTGCTGAATGGTTAGGTGTAGCTAAATTTTCATAAATACTCTTCCTCTAGGCTCTACTTTACTCTACTGACCGGCACGTTACTGCTTACATGTATGATCCAAGACAAAATCCGAATCCAATACCACAAAACAAATAGTTCATATCCAAAGATTTTTAAAATGCAACTGTTCTGTGCAGTATATTGCAGTGTACACAGTATTTCGCAATCCCTATTAGTGTTCAGAAGTATAGCAGTGTACTGTGTACAGCAGCGTATATAGCTGTTTACAAGTAAGTATTAACAATATGTAGCAATATGTAACAGTTTATAACAGTATATAGCTTAACATAACATTTATATAGCGGTGGGTCGTCAAAAATGTACATAATTATTAAATAAAGAATATTCTGGATTTAAATTTTAGCGTTTATTATTTGTTTATCTCGTTCTTTACATGTGGGTTGCGAAAA
Source organism: Bulinus truncatus (assembly GCA_021962125.1). Lineage (NCBI taxonomy): Eukaryota > Metazoa > Mollusca > Gastropoda > Planorbidae > Bulinus > Bulinus truncatus. Next base: position 3,939,568 of record JAGDYQ010000008.1, read on the forward strand.
CCAAACAGGTCTATTGGGGCGTCGAGAATCGCATAAATATGAGAACCACTGGTTTAAATCATGGTTTAATCTAGTGTTTTTTTTTTGTAAAAAAAAAAATAGGTGCCGGTACTCAGTGATGGATTGCCTAACTTTAACTACCAGTTCGCTCCTCAAGCTAAATCACAACTGCAAAGATACACATGTCTATAACAATTTTATTTTATAATTAACCAACTTAAATCCTCTTAAAATACAAGAAAAGGAATAATTTTTCCCCCACATTGAAAAAGGTGCCGGTACGCTGTACCGGTGCATACCGTCACCAAAAAAGTACTGGTTTAATCCATTTCCATTACTTTTTTTTTTGAGCCATCTATCTATTAGCAGTACTAAGTAACTTAAATCACAAGTTTGTCAGCCAGCTCACATGTTATAACCATAACGGTTGAATGAACCACTTAACGAAAGCAGTGCATCTCTATTTTTGACCTTTCCACGTCTGCGAGTTCAAAAATAAGAAACAGTGTTTGGCGCAAGTGAATATATCTACAAAATGAGATATGGCCAGGTACATGATTTCATGGTTAGATGAATAGGTGAATGAACTTACAACTTACAACACCTTCTACTTGATGGTGTGTGTGTGATCGTTATATTTTCGAAATAATAATTATTAGTATTAAATCGTTTTAAGTGCGGAGGAAAAAACAAACAATAGTGTATCACGTGTTATATCTATGACATCTAAAGGGAGATAACAGTTGATTTTTTTGTTTTGGGGGTGGGGGGGGGGGTCAACTACCGAGTACCGACACATCACAGTCTAGAGAAAAAAAAAATACGCTTTCTGGTTTCAAGTCACCCTGTGAATGTTGAACAAGTAGTGCCGTGATTGTGTGTGTTTTTTTTTCCTAATCAAATAAAAAGAAAGAATTAAAACAATGGTGGAAGGAGGGATAAAACTTATTTGTTTTAACTCTTAGTCTTAACTTAAGACTTATTTATTATTAAATTATTATTATTTTTAACCGTGGAGGAGAAAACATATTGCTGTTCGCCTATCCTAGGCCCAAACTATATAAATGATTTTTAAAAAGATTGATAGATTTGTAGTTGAAAAAAAAATGTTTAGTCCTGAATTAAAATGCCACCTGTACAAATTGCAAGCCTCCATTTTTATGTTGATTTAGCTGAAGTTACTTGAATTTAAAAAAAACAAACAGAAATTGGGTAAAAATTTCTTTTCCAGACACTAAAAATGTATAACGCTACTTCAGTATGTATTCCGTGACCATAGACATTTATCCCCGGCTCTGCAGAAATTTTTTTCATCCCAGGTACTGGTTTTTTCTTAAATCGAGCACTGCATATCAGTGACTATCAAAATGGGAGGGGGCGTGAGATTAATTATATGCAGAGACCCCCAAATCCCTAGGTTCGTCACTGCTTATATGCCAAGCATATTCGACAACAGATTAGCAAGCTATTATTACACATTAAAATCTATTCATCAGCTATACTTGTATTTCGAACCAATATTCCAATGGGAATAGTCTCCCTTACTGAAAAGCCTGGTTGGTCTATCCAGGGGTTAAAGGTTGGTAATCACAAACAAGAAGATAATGTATCTTGTCAACTTCAACGTTTAGAAGAAAAAAATATTCTCACTACAGTCAGTCAGTATGCAGTGTACATATACCCACCACGAGGATTGTATTTAATGAGACTGGAATTGACTGGATTTAATTGAGGACCAGAAGGTATAAACTGTGTGAAGGATTAACCCCATTAAAGGCAGGTAAATAACCGTAATAAAAAACAAATTACGAAGTCCCGGGCGCCGAAAGCTGCTTTAAAAACGTGACAGGTCGGTTCATTAAACTTTGATATCTCGGTCTATTGATCGTCTAGGAAATAGTTAAAACTTATGGTCAAACTTAATTTTCATGTCAAGAAAATAATTTTAACAAGACTTAGTTGACATATAGTCATAGACTTAGTTACGAGTTTTTGGAACAAGTTGTAGTTAATAGGCCTATGTAACGAGTCTGTATGTTTTGGTTTAATTTATAATGATTTTTAATAGGGCCGGATAATTGTTTTTTAAATAAGGAAACCATAGTTTTTCCCATTTTATTGATAGCATTATGATTTATCAAATTTATGGCTGTGCTCAATTTTGAATAATATTAATTCCTTTAATTGGCTTTATGATGTTTATTTACTGTACTTTTAACCAGCCAAGTCTGGTTATAAATTATTCACACAGCGGCTTGACATGGAGCATGGCTAGAACTTTGCTGTCGCCTGTGATTAATGAGACTACATACTTCCTTCTAATACAAAAACCGCTTGTGTAAAATAAAATGCTCTGTCAGTTTACCTAGACAAAAGCCGAAGGACAGTCTATTATTACTATTAAGTTTTGTACTATTACTGTTTGCTGATATAGCTACATTTTGTAATAGTATTAAGCATTACATTCTTTTTATTTTTGAATATTTTATAACAAATAAATATTATTTTCCTTAAATTTCAGGATAAATTGTAAATGTTTAGTCAAGTCTTGATGAAACAAAAACTTTTATTTCTTCAATTTTATAAAAAGTTACTGATAAATCTTTGTTTTTTTTTTCATATACAGTACATTAGCTGATTTTTTCATGACCGAGTGAATATGAACAAAGACGTAGAAAATTCTTTTACTCATCCACCGGTTGGAAATGACTTTCTACAGGTTGAGTTTGAGTTGGTAGTTGATCAAGATGTTGAAGAATCAAAAAATTCAGAGAAGTTTCCCAAGCTTAAGCTTTGTTGTCAGCGGTGTACAGAACCTCTCATGCTAGAGTCACACCCACTTCCTCCAGAGGCCTCCTGCTGTCTTAGATTTAGGAACAACTTTTTCTGTCCTCCTCACTCCCGATTGGGAGCAGGCATCTTCATGGTCCTAATGACAGGAAGCTTTTGGGCTGCATTATTCTCAATTGCTGGCGAGGATGCCTTGCCTAGAGGAAATCTTTTTGCATTATTTGTATTGTTTGTGGCTTGTTGGACTGGTGGCTATATCATGCGACTGATTCGACTTCCGCCTTTACTAGGTAAGTCAAATTTGATATTTTAACTTATAGTTTAATCTAGCAGTGTCACAGCATTTTACTTAAAAAAAAAGGGAATTGTTCATCAACATGATCTTGTAAAATTTCTAATAGAAACAAAGACATTAAACATTAATGTTGAAGTTTGTTAATAATTTTTTCAATTGCTGATAAAAAGTAACCTCTTGCTGTTTGTCTGTAGTTTGTTAAATAATTGGTGGTAAAATGCTTTTCTTACAGAAAAAAAATGATGATTTTTTAATATATATTCTGCATTTCTTTTGTGTGCTTTTGTTTATCATTTTTTTTATATTAAAAAAAATAAAAGCTCAGATTCCATCTTTATAAAGAAAATTATGTACATTCTTATAGTCGAGACATTGGTTAATAATGTATATGCAATGAATATTTTAGGCATGCTGATTGCTGGAGGTATACTTGGTAATGTACCTTACATTAATATCGCCAAAGATATTGATCAGACTTGGTTATTCACACTGAGGTAAAAACCTATAATTCATGTGTGTGTTTTTTAATGTATATGTTACAGCCAGTGTACACTAACCAGACATTGGCCAAATCTGTTCATATTAAATTTGTAATTGATGTTATCTCTATCATGTAATATTTAGAGTTTTGGCTGTTCACATTGGCACTGGTGGTTGTCTAGCATTGACTGTAATATATGTAAGACAAACCTGTCTGATGAAATATTTAATTAAAATATTTAGCCTTCGATTGCTTAGATTTACAAAACCATAGTTAATCTACAGAATAGTTTTTTTTTTTCACACACTGGGTAATAATAAATAAAATAACGAAAGGCATATGTACACTTATATGGACCTGTAGAATATATATTTTTTAATTTAAAAAATGTGTCCATATTTGTTTCAGCTAATTGGAAATCAATTGTTATTTGCTGCATTTTAACCAGACAGATAGCTTTAACAGTCATTTTGACAAGAGCCGGTCTTGGTCTTGACCCTAAGGCATTGAAGCGTCTGTCCTTTGTTGTGCTGAGGCTTGCTTTCCTGCCTTGTTTGACGGAAACTGTTGTGGACGGCATCGCAAGCCATCTTATTCTAGGATTACCTTGGCAGTGGGGTTTTATGTTAGGGTAAGTTCTGTGTCTAAGCAGTTATTATAGAAATAGGTTTCTGGGTACAGAAAGTGTGAAGTAAGAAAGTATAAATTAGAGCTTACACTTAGAAGATCAGTGACATGACAAAAAATTTTTTTTTAAAATTAAAGTCAGACTCTTTATTACTCAACTTGATCTGGCAGAAAGGTATACAGGATAATGTCAAATCTGTTTAATTACACATTGTCTGCCCTGCTCATACCATTAAGAAATAAATTTTATTCTTAAACCGAATTTTTTTGCAGAAACGTATTATTTTCTTAGCTTTGATAATCCAGAATCAGGATGACTGAGTAAAAAAAAGTACCCTCGGCCCTAAAAGCCCATCGGGGCAGATGAAGAGTAGAATTCATCTGTTTCTATAATCACGGCATATAAAGGGATTGTATGGTTAGCATAATGCCCAGCTGCCTTGACTTCCCCAACTTGAATCAGGTACCCATTTAAATTTTGGACTTGGGGGACTTTTTCCAACTTTTCCCTTGAATCGAACCTGGGACTTTTAGGTTGACAGTCTATACCGCTCGGCCACCTATCACTCAAGAAATTATGAGTCTGGATAATTGAGTCTTCTGTAATTTTCTAATTAGTCATTGTTGTCTTCATGACATTTGTATCATAGACAAAGTCCTGTTTTTCTAAATATTTTATTTTTTTGGAGTTCTTTAATCATTTATAACTTTTTTTTTTTTGTAAAGTAATAATAATTAATATTACAATTTTTGCAAGTTTAGGTTTGTGATAGCAGCAGTGTCACCAGCAGTCATTGTACCTTCTCTCCTGAATTTAAGTGAAAGACGCTTCGGTATAGATAAAGGGATTCCTACATTGGTCATCGCTGCTGCAAGTGTGGATGACATTTTAGCCATTACAGGTTTTGGTGTTCTTCTGGGAATCACCTTCTCCACAGGTGACTTTTTAAACTAACACTAAAAGCATGAATAATTCCTTTAACTACAAAGTGTCATCTGTAAATTTAGTACTCTTGTCTAAGAGTTAAAAAAAAACAGAATTCTGATTCTCAAATAATTATAAAAGAAATGGTGAAATAATTTCTTTTTTAATTATTTTTTATATGAATTTTAAAATATTTTTTTTTGACATAAAATTTAATTTGTATATTCAGAATTAAACACTGCATTTACTTTTTTTTTTAAATCATCAGGATATAATGCAGGTATTTAAATACATTTCTTTTGAATTTCCCAGGTGATATTGTCTGGACTCTGAGTAAAGGTCCTCTTGAAGTTATTATTGGTGTAGTTTATGGTGTTGTTGGAGGGATCATTCTTTGGTACATTCCACAAAAATCTAGTGTGAGTGATGAGAAAACATTTTTACCTGTCCATCTTAAATGTACTTTTTTTTTCTTCCTCGAAATAAAATAATCTTATTTGTCAAATTGTGTTTTCCATCCACAGAAACTTTTGCTTTTCTTTAGGACAGTTCTTCTCATGACATTTGGATTAATGGCAGTATTTGGCAGTATAAAATTACACTGGGCTGGTGCTGGCCCCCTGGCTGCCCTGACTGTGCCGTTTGTTGCTGCTATCAGGTGGCGGTCAGAGTTGAAAGAAAACGAAAAGGTATAATACATAATAATATTTTTGTATCTTTTTTTCTTGAACAAAATACATCTTATTCCATTTTTGGTAGGGGGAGGAATAATCCCTACTGTTTATAATATTTTAAACATGTTCTAAACAGAACCCAATTGAAAATGTGTTTGGTGTGATGTGGATGATCTTTCAACCATTTCTCTTTGGCCTGATTGGCTCTGAAGTTGATGTTTTACAATTGGATATTGACGTTGTTGGTGAGTAAACGGCTCTAATCAAGTTGTTTTATACCCTTGCATGTATTAAGTTTGAAGAACAAAGTAATGGTAATCTATTTCTCTATGATATCAAACAATGACTTTCATGATCTATGTACATAGCTATATATTAAAATTTAATCAATTGTTCTTATGTTATGTGGAGAAATTTAAATAACCAAATGTTAACTCATGGTATTTTAGCAGGGGGTGACATACTGCTGATTTTTTAAATTATTATATAATTACTTTGTTCACTTAAATTTGAATAAAATGACTATGGGTGTGGCTCTTAAAAGCTGCGGTTCTCAAACTTTTTTTGCGACTCTACCCCAGAGGATGCGAGAGTATATCTGCAGGTACCACTCACTCGTAATATGTTTTATTACTTTAATATTTTTCGTACTTTCATTTTCATAATGGAATGGGATTACCTTTCTATTGCGATACTTGGGCTTGTTTATGTGCCATCAAAGATGAGATGCGAGGATGGATGCTGCTGGCACCCAGTATGACATCACAGTCAGGCTGGAGTCAGTTCTTTAGACTTATATGGATTCAAAGCAGATAAAGCACTTTCACATACATATGTCAATGGAAAAGCAACTATCTAAACAAAGATGCATACTCAACTCCTTGTATTCTTGAAGCACAAACCTTGAATGGCTCACTTTGCTGTCCATTCTAGCTTTCAAAGTTTTGACCGCCTTGAGTTCAAATAATTTCTCTTTCAAATTATCAATAGTTCTGGGCACCATCTTTTTCAGTTTTAGAAAATATTTCAGAATTTCATTTTCTAGATTCTTCAAATGATCCAATAACAAATGCTGAAATTAGAACAGCTTGAAAGATCAATGTTTGATTCTTCACCAAAGCATGAAATTGTTGGGAAGAATAAAAAATGTCCATCAGAAATACTGATTTTCCAATAGATAACTTCTTTTATAAAAAAGCTAACATGTTGTCAATAGAAGAAAATATGTTGCTGGGTTTGTCCCTGAAGTTTAAATTTTAACTTGTTGATATTTGCAAATGTGTTGGTAATATATGCAAAAATAACAACCGTGGGCATCTGAGTTTTTTTTTGTTTGTTTTTTAATTTTTATCCTTTTTTTTGTTAGACAGTATTTAATAATTTTTCAATCTAAACATCTAAGAAAACTCTTGGTTGTTTTAAATGTAAGTTTTATATTCTCATTTTCTGTATCCCCCTTTGAGAACCGCAGCTTTCAAGTATTTTTTACTTCATGGCAAACAGATGGAGTGCAGCTCTCATAAACGTCATCCATAAGCATTTTATAATATTGTCTATTCAGAAAATTTTTATCATTACTTTCTTCTATTGATTTCCAAAACCCATAATTCGTTTCACTATCTTAAAATATACATTTGCTGTTTACATCTTATGAATATGTTTTGCTTTTTTTTTTTTATTACAGGACTAGGTATTGCTGTCTTAGCCATTGGACTGACCGCTCGCATAATTGTCTCATTTTTATCTGTTTTCTTCACTAATCTCTCTTACAAGGAAAGACTCTTTGTTGCAGTAGCATGGTTACCTAAAGCAACTGTGCAGGTAAAGTAGAACAAAAGTTTTATTCAACAATCATTTGGCTCTGTTAATTTATGATTTTATATAAACAGTTGGGTGGAAAGTTATATATATAAAATTCTGCAAAGTTGGGTTATTTTCGAGAAGTTGAAAAAGAGCTGGAAGCTATATTGAATGATTTAGATTAAACTTAGAAGCGATCATCACAGTTAAGAACAACCAAGCAATA